>JARQOC010000006.1:504231610-504634673 GCA_033576535.1 Allobates femoralis
GAACACAAGGGGCGCCGCACTGAGACACAGGAACAAAGGGGCCGCACTGAGAACAGGAACAAAGGGCCCACTGAGACACAGGAACACAAGGGGCGCCACCTGACACACAGAACACAAGGGCGCGCACTGAACACAGGAACACATGGGGGCCCACTGACACACAGGAACCAGGGCACCGCACTGAACACAGGAACACAAGGGGCGCACTGAACACAGGAACACAAGGGGCGCCGCACGAGACACAGGAACACAAGGGGCGCCGCACTGAGACACAGGAAACAAGGGGCGCACTGAGACACAGAACAAGGGGCCCGCACTGAGACACAGGAACCAAGGGGCGCGCACTGAGAACAGGAACACAAGGGGCGCCGCACTGAGACACAGGAACACAAGGGCGCCTCTGCTCCGGACACAGGCCCATCTGACACAGGACACATGGGGCGCCCTCTGGACACAGGACACAAGGGGCGCATGAGACACAGGAACACAAGGGGCGCCGATGAACACAGGAACACAGGGTGCGCATGAGCACGAACACAAGGGCCCACTGAGCAAGACACAGGGGGCGCGCACTGACACAGGAACACAAGGGGCGCCGCACTGAGACAAGAACAAAGGGCGCCGCCGAGACCAACACAGGGGCGCCCACTGAGACACAGGAACACAAGGGCCCGCACTGAGACACAGGAACACAAGGGGCGCCGCACTGAGACACAGGAACACAAGGGGCCCCACTGAGACACAGGAACACAAGGGGCGCCGCACTGAGACACAGGAACACAAGGGGCGCCGCACTGAGACACAGGAACACAAGGGGCCCACTGAGACACAGAACACAGGGGGGCCGCACTGAGACACAGGAACACAAGGGGCGCCGCACTGAGACACAGGAACACAAGGGGGGCCGACTGAGACACAGGAACACAAGGGGGCCCACTGAGACACAGGAACACAAGGGGCGCCGCACTGAGACACAGAACACAAGGGGGCCGCACTGAGACACAGGAACACAAGGGGGCGCCCCTGAGACACAGAACACAAGGGGCGCCGCACTGAGACACAGGAACACAAGGGGGCGCCGCACTGAACACAGGAACAAGGGCGCCACTGAACCAGGAACACAAGGGCCGCACTAGAACACAAGGGGGCCCACTGAGAACAGGAACACAAGGGCGCCAGAGACAGGACACAAGGGCGCGCACTGAACACAGGAACAAAGGGGCCGCACTGAGACAGGAACACAAGGGGGCGCCGCACGAGACACAGGAACAAAGGGGGCCGCACTGAGACACAGGAACACAAGGGGGGCCGCACTGGAACAGGACACAAGGGGGCCCAACTGAGACACAGGAAACAGGGGCGCCCACTGAGACACAGGAACACATGGGGGCGCCGCACTGAACACAGGAACACAAGGGGCGCCATCTGAACACAGGAACACAGGGGCGCCCACTGACGACCAGGAACACAAGGGGGCGCCGCACTGAGAACACAGGAACACAGAGGGCGGCGCACACTGAACACAGGAACACAAGGGGGCCGCACTGAGACACAGGAACACAAGGGGCCGCCGCACTGAGATAGAAGAACACAAGGGGGCGCCGCACTGAGACACAGGAACACAAGGGGGTGCTGCAATGAGAGTCAGGAACACAAGGGAGCGCTGCTCTGAGACACAGGAACACAAGGGGGTGCTGCAATGAGAGTCAGGAACACATGGGGGCGCCGCACTGAGACACAGGAACACATGGGGGCGCCGCACTGAGACACAGGAACACATGGGGGCACGCACTGAGACACAGGAAACACGGGGGCGTCGCACTGAGACACAGGAACACAAGGGGGCGCCGCACTGAGGCATAGGAACACAAGAGGGCGCCACTCTGAGACACAGGAACACAACGGGGTGCCGCAATGAGAGTCAGGAACACAAGGGGCGCCACACTGAGACACCAGAAACACAAGAGGGCGCCGCACTGAGACACAGGAACACAAGGGGGCGCCACTCTGAGACACAGGAACACAAGGGGGCGCCACACTGAGACACAGGAACACAAGGGGGCGCAGCACTGAGGCCAGGACACAAGAAGGCGCCACAATGAGACACAGGAACACATGGGTGCGGCGCACTAAGACACAGGAAACACATGGGGGAGCCACACTGAGACACAGGAACACAAGGGGGCGCTGCACTGAGACACAGGAGCACAAGGGGGCGCCACACTGAGACACAGGAACACAAGGGGCCGCCGCACTGAGACAGAAGAACACAAGGGAGCGCCGCACTGAGACACAGGAACACAAGGGGTTGCCACTCTGAGACACAGGAACACAAGGGTGCGCCGTACTGAGACACAGGAACACATGGGGGCGCCGCACTGAGACACAGGAACACAAGGGGGTGCCGCACTGAGACACAGGAACACAAGGGGGCGCCGCACTGAGACACAGGACCACATGAGGGCGCCGCACTGAGACACAGGAACACAAGGCGGCGAAGCACTGAGTCACAGGAACACATGGGGGTGCCGCAATGAGAGTCACGAACACAAGGGGGCGTCACACTGAGACACAGAAACACAAGAGGGCGCCACTCTGAGACACAGGAACACAAGGGGGCGCCGCACTGAGACACAGGACCACATGGGGGCACCGCAATGAGAATCAGGAACACAAGGGGGCGCAGCACTGAGGCACAGGAACACAAGAAGGCGCCACTCTGAGCCACAGGAACACAAGGGGGCGCCACTCTGAGACACAGGAACACATGGGGGTGCCGCACTGACACACAGGAACACATGGGGGTGCCGCACTGACACACAGAAACACATGGGGGCGCCACTCTGAGATACAGGAACACATGCGGGCGCCACACTGAGACACAGGAGCACAAGGGGGCGCCGCACTGAGACACAGGAACACATGGGGGCACCACTCTGAGATACAGGAACACAAGGGGGCGCCACTCTGAGACACAGGAACACAAGGGTGCGCCGTACTGAGACACAGGAACACAAGGGGGCGCAGCACTGAGGCACAGGAACACAAGAAGGCGCCACTCTGAGCCACAGGAACACAAGGGGGCGCCGCACTGAGACACAGGAACACCATGGGGGCACTGCACTGAGACACAGGAACACATGGGGGCGCCGCACTGAGACACAGGAACACAAGGGGGCGCCGCACTGAGACACAGGAACACATGGGGGCGCCGCAATGAGACACAGGAACACAAGGGGGCGCCGCACTGGGACACAGGAACACAAGAGGGCGCCACTCTGTGCCACATGAACACAAAGAGGCGCCGCACTGAGACACAGGAACACAAGGGGGCGCTGCACTGAGACACAGGATCACAAGGCGGCGCTGCACTGAGACACAGGAACACAAGGGGACGCCGCACTGAGACACAGGAACACAAGGGGGCGCCCCTCTGAGACACAGGAACACAAGGCGGCGCAGCACTGAGGCACAGGAACACAAGAAGGCGCCACACTGAGACACAGGAACACAAGGGTGCGGCGTACTAAGACACAGGAACACATGGGGGCGCCACACTGAGACACAGGAACACATGGGGCTCCACACTGAGACACAGGAACACAAGGGGGTGCCGCACTGAGACACAGGAACACAAGGGGGCGCCGCACTGAGATAGAAGAACACAAGGGGGCGCCGCACTGAGATAGAAGAACACAAGGGGGCGCCGCACTGAGACACAGGAACACAAGGGGGTGCTGCAATGAGAGTCAGGAACACAAGGGAGCGCTGCTCTGAGACACAGGAACACAAGAGGGCGCCGCACTGAGACACAGGAACACATGGGGGCGCCGCACTGAGACACAGGAACACATGGGGGCACCGCACTGAGACACAGGAACACACGGAGGCACCGCACTGAGACACAGGAACACATGGGGGCACCGCACTGAGACACATGAACACAAGGGGGTGCCGCAATGAGAGTCAGGAACACAAGGAGGTGCCGCACTGAGACACAGGAACACAAGGGGGCGCCACTCTGAGATACAGGAACACAAGGGGGTGCCGCAATGAGAGTCACGAACACAAGGGGCGCCACACTGAGACACAGAAACACAAGAGGGCGCCGCACTGAGACACAGGAACACAAGGGGGCGCCACTCTGAGACACAGGAACACAAGGGGGCGCCGCACTGAGACACAGGAACACAAGAAGGCGCCACAATGAGACACAGGAACACATGGGTGCGCCACACTGAGATACAGGAACACAAGGGGGCGCAGCACTGAGGCACAGGAACACAAGAAGGCGCCACAATGAGACACAGGAACACATGGGTGCGCCACACTGAGATACAGGAACACAAGGGGGCGCAGCACTGAGGCACAGGAACACAAGAAGGCGCCACACTGAGATACAGGAACACAAGGGGGCGCCACACTGAGACACAGGAACACATGGGGGCACCGCACAGAGACACAGGAATACAAGGGGGCACCACTCTGAGACACAGGAACACAAGGGGGCGCCGCACTGATACACAGGAACTCAAGGGGCTCCACACTGAGACACAGGAACACAAAGGGGGTGCCACGCTGAGATACAGGAACAAAAGGGGGCTCCACACTGAGACACAGGAACACAAGGGGGCGCCGCACTGAGACACAGGAACTAAAGGGGGCGCCACTCTGACACACAGGAACACAAGGGGGCGCAGCACTGAGACACAGGAACACAAGGGGGCACTGTACTGAGACACAGGAACACAAGGGGGCGCTGCACTGAGAGACAAGAGCACAAGGGGGCGCAGCACTGAGACACAGGAACACAAGGGGGCGCTGTACTGAGACAGAAGAACGCAAGGGAGCGACGCACTGAGACACAGGAACACAAGGAAGCGCTGCACTGATACACAGGAACACAAGGGGGCGATGCATTGATACACAGGATCACAAGGGGGCGCCGCATTGAGACACAGGAACACAAGGAGGCGCCGCACTGAGACACAGAAACACATGGGTGCGCCACACTGAGATACAGAAACACATGGGTGCGCCACACTGAGACACAATAACACAAGGGGGCGCCACACTGAGACACAGGAACACAAGGGGGCACCGCACTGAGACACAGGAACACAAGGGGGCGCCACTCTGACACACAGGAACACAAGGGGGCGCCGCACTGAGACACAGGAACACGAGGAGGTGCCGCACTGAGACACAGGAACACAAGGGGGCACCGCACTGAGACACAGGAACACAAGGGGGCGCCACTCTGACACACAGGAACACAAGGGGGCGCCGCACTGAGACACAGGAACACGAGGAGGCGCTACTCTGAAATACATGAACACATGGGGGCGCCACACTGAGACACAGAAACACATGAATGCGTCACACTGAGACACAGGAACACAAAGGGGTGCTACACTGAGACTGGAACACAAGGGGGCGCCACACTGAGACACAGGAACACAAAGGGGCGCCGCACTGAGACACAGGAACACAAGGGGGCGCCGCACTGAGACACAGGAACACAAGGGGCGCCGCACTGAGACACAGGAACACAAGGGGGTGCCGCACTGAGACACAGGAACACAAGGGGGTGCCACCTGAAATACAGGAACACAAGGGGCGCCACTCTGAGATACAGGAGTACAAGGGGGCGCCGCACTGAGACACAGAAACACAAGGGGGCTCCACACTGAGACACAGGAACACAAGAGGGCGCCGCACTGAGACACAGGAACACAAAGAGGCGCCGCACTGAGACACAGGAACACAAGGGGGCACCGCACTGAGACATAGAAACACAAGGGTGCGGCGCACTAAGACACAGGAACACATGGGGGCACCACACTGAGACACAGGAACACATGGGGGCCCACACTGAGACACAGGAACACAAGGTGTCGCCGCACTGAGAACACAGGAACACAAGGGGGCGCTGCACTGAGACACAGGAACACATGGGGGCGCCCCACTGAGACACAGGAACACAAGGGGCCGCCGCACTGAGACAGAAGAACACAAGGGAGCGCCGCACTGAGCCACAGGAACACAAAGAGGCGCCGCACTGAGACACAGGAACACAAGGGGGCGCCTCACTGAGACACAGGAACACAAGGGGGTCCTGCAATGAGAGTCAGGAACACAAGGGAGCGCTGCACTGAGACACAGGAACACAAGAGGGCGCCGCACTGAGACACAGGAACACAAGGAGGTGCTGCACTGAGACACAGGAACACAAGAGGGCGCCGCACTGAGACACAGGAACACATGGGGGCGCCGCACTGAGACACAGGAACACATGGGGGCGCCGCACTGAGACACAGGAACACATGGGGGCTCCGCACTGAGACACAGGAACACATGGGGGCGCCGCACTGAGACACAGGAACACATGGGGGCTCCGCACTGAGACACAGGAACACATGGGGGCGCCGCTCTGAGACACAGGAACACAAGCGGGCGCCGCACTGAGACACAGGAACACATGGGGGCGCCGCATTGAGACACAGGAACACAAGGGGGCGCCACTCTGAGACACAGGAACACAAGGGGGTGCCGCACTGAGACACAGGAACACAAGAGGGCTCCACACTGAGACTCAGGAATACATAGGGGCGCCACTCTGAGACACAGAAACACATGGGTGCGGCGCACTAAGACACAGGAACACATGGGGGCGCCACACTGAGATACAGGAACACAAGGGGGCGCCGCACTGAGACACAGGAACACAAGGGGGCGCTGCACTGAGACACAGGAGCACAAGGGGGCGCCACACTGAGACACAGGAACACAAGAGGCCGCCGCACTGAGACAGAAGAACACAAGGGAGCGCCGCACTGAGACACAGGAACACAAGGAGGCGCCGTACTGAGACACAGGAATACAAGGGGGCGCCGCACTGAGACAGAGGAACACATGGGTGCGCCGCACTGAGACACAGGAACACAAAGAGGCGCCGCACTGAGACACAGGAACACAAGGGGGCGCCGCACTGAGACACAGGAACACAAGGGGGTCCTGCAATGAGAGTCAGGAACACAAGGGAGCGCTGCACTGAGACACAGGAACACAAGAGGGCGCCGCACTGAGACACAGGAACACAAGGAGGTGCTGCACTGAGACACAGGAACACAAGAGGGCGCCGCACTGAGACACAGGAACACATGGGGGCGCCCGCACTGAGACACAGGAACACATGGGGGCACCACTCTGAGACACAGGAACACAAGGGGGCACCACACTGAGACACAGGAACACAAGAGGCCGCCGCACTGAGACAGAAGAACACAAGGGAGCGCCGCACTGAGACACAGGAACACAAGGAGGCGCCGTACTGAGACACAGGAATACAAGGGGGCGCCGCACTGAGACAGAGGAACACATGGGTGCGCCGCACTGAGACACAGGAACACAAGGGGGCGCCACACTGAGACACAGGAACTCAAGGGGGCTCCACACTGAGACACAGGAACACATGGGGGCGCCGCACTGAGACACAGGAACTCAAGGGGGCGCCACTCTGAGACACAGGAACACAAGGGGGCGCCGCACTGAGACACAGGAACTCAAGGGGGCTCCACACTGAGACACAGGAACACAAAGGGGTTGCCACGCTGAGATACAGGAACACAAGGGGGCGCCACACTGAGACACAGGAACTCAAGGGGGCTCCACTCTGAGACACAGGAACTCAAGGGGGCGCCACTCTGAGACACAGGAACACATGGGGGCGCCACACTGAGACACAGGAACTCAAATGGGGTGCCACGCTGAGATACAGGAACAAAAGGGGGCGCCACACTGAGACACAGGAACTAAAGGGGGCGCTACTCTGAGACACAGGAACACAAGGGGGCGCAGTACTGAGACACAGGAACACAAGGGGGCGCTGTACTGAGGCACAGGAACACAAGGGGGCGCTGCACTGAGAGACGAGCACAAGGGGGCGCAGCACTGAGACACAGGAACACAAGGGGGCGCTGCACTGAGACAGAAGAACGCAAGGGAGCGCCGCACTGATACACAGGAACACAAGGGGGCGCTGCACTGATACACAGCATCACAAGGGGCGCCGCATTGAGACACAGAAACACATGGGTGCGCCACACTGAGATACAGAAACACAAGGGGGTGCCACACTGACACACAGGAACACAAGGGGGCGCCACTCTGACACACAGGAACATGAGGAGGCACCACACTGAAATACATGAACACATGGGGGCGCCACACTGAGACACAGAAACACATGAATGCGCCACACTGAGACACAGGAACACAAAGGGGTGCTACACTGAGACTGGAACACAAGAGGGCGCCACACTGAAACAAAGGAACACAAGGGGGCGCCGCACTGAGACACAGGAACACAAGGGGGTTCTACGCTGAAATACAGGAACACAAGGGGGCGCCACTCTGAGATACAGGAGTACAAGGAGGCGCCACACTGAGACACAGGAACACAAGCGGGCGCCGCACTGAGACACAGGAACACATGGGGTGCCACACTGAGACATAGGAACACAAGGGGGCGCCGCACTGAATCTCAGGAACTCAAGGGGGCGCCACTCTGAGACACAGGAGTACAAGGGGGCGCCGCACTGAGACACAGGAACAAAAAGAGGCACCATACTGAGACACGGGAACACAAGGGGGCGCTGCACTGAGAGACAGGAACACAAGGGGGCACAGCACTGAGACACAGGAACACAAGGGGGCGCTGCACTGATACACAGGAACACAAGGGGGCGCTGCACTGATACACAGGAACACAAGGTGGCGCTGCACTGATACACAGGAACACAAGGGGGTGCCGCTCTGAGACACAGGAACACAAGGGGGTGCCGCTCTGAGACTGGGTCATGAGGAAATAGAAAAAAAGGAAGGAAGGACACGTTTTCTTCTCTATATATAATTGCGAGTGCGCTTATCCATTCCCGTCTGGATGTCTGCCTATGTCACTTCCGCCCCCGCCATAGTAGCACACCCAAGTGATGGGTATGCTAATATGGCGCAGGCTGGCGGGGGCGGACAACAGAAACCCTCTGCACACGCCGCCCGCTTCATTCCACGCTCCTGTCCTCCCATACCCCACTCCCCCCTCCACGCTCCACTCCATGCTGTCGCTCACTCCGGCATTATTCTTGTGGAATTGATTCGGAAAGTAATTAGCCGCGGGGTGAACTTAATAGAAAGGGCGTCATAATGGGTATGACCGAGGATACGCCCACCATACAGGGCAGTGCCTCGGTCACGCCCATTGTGATGCCCCCTCTATGAACTCCCCCCCGCCGCTATTGACTTTCTGACATCAATTCCGCAAGAAGAATGGTGGGGTGAGCGGGAGCAAGGAGGGGGGAGGAGAGGAGTGTGTACTGGAGCCTCTCCATCCCACTGCTCACCCCCTACTGTCCCGCTCACCCCCACTGCCCCCACTCACCCCCAACTGGCCCCACTCACCCCCACTGCCCCTACTCACCACCCACTTCCCCCTCTCACCCCCTACTGCCCCTACCTTCTCCCACTCACTGCCCCCGATCACCCCCACTGCCCCCGCTAACCTCCACTGCCCCCGCTCATCCTCAACAGCCCCCACTCACCCCCAACTGCCCCCCTCACCCCCAAATGCCCCTTCTTACCTCCACTGCCCCCGCTCACCCCCACTGCCCCCGCTCATCCCCAACTGCCCCCGCTCACCCCCAACTGCCCCCGCTCACCCCCACTGCCCCCGCTCACCCCCAACTGCCCCCGCTCACCCCCATTGCCCCACTCACGCCCACTGCCCCCGCTCACCCCCATTGCCCCCGCTCACCCCCACTGCCCCTGCTCATCCCCAACTGCCCTACTCTATTATCTATGTATTTTCAATTTATGTTTTAACTATTTTTCTGTAATCTATCTATCTATCTATCTACAAAGCAATCTATCAAACTATGATTCTGATCCTGTAGTATCAGGTCCATGTCATGTTCCTCTATCAGGGTGCAGCGCTCTCTGCGGTGACGCTATGTATGAGGTGATTATCTATCTATGATTCTGATCCTGTAGTATCAGGTCCATGTCATGTTCCTCTATCGGGGTGCAGCGTTCTCGGCGGTGACACTATGTATGAGGCGATTATCTATCTATGATTCTGATCCTGTAGTATCAGGTCCATGTCATGTTCCTCTATCGGGTGTGGTGCTCTCTGCGGTGACACGATGTATGAGGCGATTACCTATCTATTATTCTGATCCTCTAGTATCAGGTCCATGTTATGTTCCTCTATCCGGGTGCGGTGCTCTCTGTGGTGACAGAATGTATGAGGCAATTATCTATCTATTATTCTGATCCTGTAGTATCAGGTCCATGTCATGTTCTTCTATCCGGGTGTGGTGCTCTCTGTGGTGACACTATGTATAAGGTGATTATCTATCTATGATTCTGATCCTGTAGTATCAGGTCCATGTCATGTTCCTCTATCTGGGTGCAGCGTTCTCGGCGGTGACACTATGTATGAGGCGATTATCTATCTATGATTCTGATCCTGTAGTATCAGGTCCATGTCATGTTCCTCTATCTGGGTGCAGCGTTCTCGGCGGTGACACTATGTATGAGGCGATTATCTATCTATGATTCTGATCCTGTGGTATCAGGTCCATGTCATGTTCCTCTATCCGGGTGCGGTGCTCTCTGCGGTGACACGATGTATGAGGCGATTATCTATCTATGATTCTGATCCTGTAGTATCAGGTCCACGTCATGTTCCTCTATCCGGGTGTGGTGCTCTCTGCGGTGACACCATGTATGAGGCGATTATCTATCTATGATTCTGATCCTGTAGTATCAGGTCCATGTCATGTTCCTCTATCCGGGTGTGGTGCTCTCTGCGGTGACAGAATGTATGAGGCAATTATCTATCTCTGATTCTGATCCTGTAGCATCAGGTCCATGTCATGTTCCTCTAGCCGGGTGCGGTGCTCTCTGTGGTGACACAATGTATGAGGCAATTATCTATCTATGATTCTGATCCTGTAGTATCAGGTCCATGTTCTGTTCCTCTATCCGGGTGCGGCGCTCTCTGCGGTGACCGAATGTATGAGGCAATTATCTATCTATAATTCTGATCCTGTAGTATCAGGTCCATGTCATGTTTCTCTATCCGGGTATGGTGCTCTCTGCGGTGACACCATGTATGAGGCAATTATCTATCTATGATTCTGATCCTGTAGTATCAGGTCCATGTCATGTTCCTCTATCCGGGTATGGTGCTCTCTGCGGTGACACTATGTATGAGGCGATTATCTATCTCTGATTCTGATCCTGTAGTATCAGGTCCATGTCATGTTCCTCTATCCGGGTGTGGTGCTCTCTGCGGTAACAGAATGTATGAGGCAATTATCTATCTCTGATTCTGATCCTCTAGTATCAGGTCCATGTCATGTTCCTCTATCCGGGTGGGTGCTCTCTGCGGTTACAATGTATGAGGCGATTATCTATCTATGATTCTGATCCTCTAGTATCAGGTCCATGTCTGTTCCTCTATCCGGGTGTGGTGCTCTCTGCGGTGACACAATGTATGAGGCAATTATCTATCTATGATTCTGATCCTGTAGTATCAGGTCCATGTCATGTTCCTCTATCCGGTGTGGTGCTCTCTGCGGTGACAGAATGTATGAGGCGATTATCTATCTCTGATTCTGATCCTCTAGTATCAGGTCCATGTCATGTTCCTCTATCCGGGTGGTGCTCTCTGCGGTTACACTATGTATGAGGCGATTATCTATCTATGATTCTGATCCTCTAGTATCAGGTCCATTCATGTTCCTCTATCCGGGTGCGGCGCTCTCTGCGGTACACTATGTATGAGGCGATTATCTATCTATGATTCTGATCCTGTAGTATCAGGTCCATGTCATGTTCCTCTATCCGAGTGCGGTCTCTCGGCGGTGACACTATGTATGAGGCGATTATCTCTCTATGATTCTGATCCTCTAGTATCAGGTCCATGTCATGTTCCTCTATCCGGGTGTGGTGCTCTCTGCACTGACATGATGTATGAGACGGTGCGATTCGTGTAATCACAAAGGTCACGATGACAGTAACATTTGCGCTCCATTGTTATTCTTCCCAATCTGATGTAAAGTGAGGATGGATGACTGAATCAACAGCAGGTGCTGCACACATATGCACTGGACGTGTAATCACCGTGGATGGTGACATGCACCAGAGGACAGATACAATTACACACAGCATTTAGGAGTGATTAGATGTGACGTGACAGCCCTTACTAGAGTACCATGCCACATAATAGAGAGTTTACTGGAAAGCAGAGCCATATGTATTCTGTGATTAGGTGTCATATTTGCACTGGATGGGATCAATGGCTTTAAGTGGGGCAGGGGAGGGTATTTACTCAAGACACTAAATTGTATGGGGTGCAACATTTCAACATCTTGGTTGTTTCTATCTCATGCAGAGAGCAGCAGTCTACACGAGATTGTCATCAGCTGCTCTCTGCATAGGTTGATTGATTTCTAGGGTTTGGATTAAAGTTTTAAGGTTAGAGTTAGAGTTGGTTGGGCTAAGGTTCATAGTTAGGGATAGGGTTTTCCTTGATTACATTTTAAGTTGGAGTTATAGCTAGGGTTAAAGTTGGGTTTGACTAGGAAAGAGTTAGGTCTAGGTTATAGTTGGTTAAGAGCTAAGTTTATAGTTAGGGCTAGGTTAGAGTCGTAAGGCTCGTTAGAGTTAGGTTAGGATTAGAATTGGTAAGGGCTAAGGTAAAGTTGGGCTAGAGTTATATCTGGGCAAGAGCTAAGGTTAGAGTTAGGGTTAGGGTAGACTTAGATTCGGGTTAAGGTTATTTGCTGGGGATAGGGTAAGAGTTGGGTTAGAGCTAAGGTTAGAGTTAGGGCTAAGGTACAAGTTAAGTATGGGCTACAATTAGAGATAGGACTTGGGAAAGAGTTTGTTAGGGCTAAGGTTACAGTTAGGGATAGGGTTTGAGTTTGGTTAGCTCTAAGTTAAAGTTAGAGTTAGTGTTAGATTTCATTTAGGGCTAAGGTTAGACTTAGGGCTAGGGTCAGAGTTGGATTAGGGATATGCTTAGAGCTAAAGATATAACAAGAGTTGGGTTAGATCTAAGGTTAGAGTTAGGCCTGGGGTTACAGTTGGGTATGGGTTATAGTTAGAACTATGGTTAGGGTGAAAGTTGGGTTAGGGCTGAGGTTAGAGTTAGACCTAAGGTTAGAGATGGGTTAGGGCTATATTTCAAGTTATGGTTAAAGTTAGAGTGGGAATAGGGCCAGGTTTAAAGTTATGGTTTGGGTTAGATTTGGGTTAGGGCTGAGGTTAAATTTACAACTGGGGTTACAGTTGGGGAAAAGCTATGGTTAGAGTTATGGTTAGGGTGAAAGTTGGGTTAAGGCTGAGGTTAGAGTTAGGACTAAGGTTAGAGATGGGTTAGAGTTAGAGTTATGGATAGAGTTGGGTTACGGCTAAGGTTAGAGTAAGCGCTAGGGTACAGGTTGGATTAGGGCTACACTTTGAGATAGGATTGGTGAAAGAATTGGGTCAGGGCTAAAGTTAGAGTTAGTGCTAAGGTTAGAGTTGGGATAAGGCTAGGAGTAGAGTTAGGTTTAGGGTTAGAATTGGGTAAGGGCTAAGGTTAAAATTAGGGCTAGGGTTATAGTTGTGTAAGAGCTAAGGTTATGGCTAGAGTTAGTCTTAGATTCAGGGTAAGGTTATAGTTAGGGTTAGGACAAGATTTGGGTTAGCACTAGGGTTAGAGTTAGGGCTTGGGTTAGACTTGAGTTAGAGTTAAGTTAGAGTTAGGGCTAGTTTTTGAGTTTGGTTAGGTCTAAGGTTAAAGGTAGGGATAGGGTTGTAGTTGGATTAGGGGTAAGGTTAGAGTTAGGCCTCGGGTTACAGCTGGGTAAGGGCTACAGTTAGTGTTATGGTTAGGGTGAAAGTCGGGTTAGGGCTGAGGTTAGAGTTAAGCCTAAGGTTAAAGCTGGGTTAGGGCCAGGGTTAGAGTTATGGTTAGAGTTGGGTTATGGCTAAAGTTAGAGTTAGGGCTAGGGTTATAGTTGGTTAATAGGTAATTGTAGAGTTAGGGCTAGGGTTACAGTTGGGTTAAGGCTAGAGTTAGAGTTAGGGCTAGGGTTAGAGTTGGGTTAGGGGTAAGGTTAGAATTAGGGCTAAAATTAGACCAATAAGACCTAACTGTAGAGTTAGGACTAGGGATAGAGTTTGATTAAGACTAGGGTTAGAGTTAGGTTTAGGGTTAGAATTGGTTAAGTGCTAAGGTTAAATTTAGGGCTAGGGATATAGCTGGCTAAGAGCTAAGGTTAGAGTTAAGGTTAGACTTAAATTCGGGCTAAGGTTATAGTTAGGGTAAGATTTGGGTTAGGGCTAGGGTTGGAGTTAGGGCTAGGGTTAGAGTTGGGTTAGGCTAAAGTTAAAATTAGGGTTAGGGTTACAGTTGGTGAATAGCTAATTGTAGAGTTAGGGCTAGAGTTAGAGTTAGGTTAAAGGTAGGGTTAGAGTTAGGGCAAAGGTTAGTGTTGGGTTAGGGCTAAAGTTATTAGGTCTAGGGTTATAGTTGGTTAAGAGCTCATTTTAGAGATAAGACGTGGGTTAGAGTTGGGTTAAGACTAGAGTTATGGCCACTTTACACGCGGCTACATTTCTAGCTTATCCACAGGTAACTTACTGGCTGCAGTGAAATCATGGAGAGATGATTCCATTTGTACACAGCAACAAGATAGAACCTTGTCTCCATGATTTCACTGCAGCCAGTAAGTTACCTGTGGATAAGCTAGAAATGTAGCCGCGTGTAAAGTGGCCATTAGAGTTAGGTTTAGGGATAGAATTGGTTAAGGGCTAAGAGTAAAGTTAGGGCTATAGATATAGCTTGGTAAGAGCTAAGGTTAGAGTTAGGGTGAGACATAGATTCGGACTAAGGTTATAGTTAGGGTAAGACCTGAGTTAGCGCTAGGATTAGAGTATAGGTACCATTACACACAGAGATATCTGTGCAGACATTGCTTGCAACTCACTGGTTGCAGTGAAATCATGGACACATTGTTCCATTTTGTACACGGCAACAAAATGGAACAATGTGTCCGTGATTTCACTGCAAGCAGTGAGTTGCAAGCAATGTCTGCACAGATATCTCTGTGTGTAACGGTACCTTTAGGGCTTGGATCAGAGTTGGGTTAGAGTATGGGTTTGGGCTACAGTTGGGTTTGAGCTCCAGTTAAAGATAGGACTGGGGAAAACGTTGGGTTAAGGCTAAGGTTACAGTTAGTGCTAGGGTGTGAGTTTGGTTAAGTCTAATGTTAGAGTTATGGTTAGTGTGAAAGTTGAGTTAAGGCTTAGGTTAGAGTTAGGCCTAAGATTAGAGATGGGCTTGGGTTAGCGTTATGGGTAGGGTCAGAGTTAGGGCTAAGGTTAGAGTAAGAGCTGAGGTACAAGTTAGGTTAGGGGTACAGTTAGAGATAGGACTGGGGTAAGAGTTGAATTAAGGCTATGGTTAGAGTTACAACTAAGGTAAGGTTTGGGTTAGGTCTAAGGTTAGAGTCAGAATTAGAAGCAGACAGGTGGTAGGATTACTGGAGGCCGGTCGCAGACTGCAGACACCTGGAAGATCACAGAGAGGTAGCAGAGTTACTGGAGTCTGCTGACAGCCAAGAGACATCCGGAAGACTGTCAACAGGAAGCAGGGTCACTGCAGACAGCAGACAGGTAGCAGAGTTACTGAACATTGCAAGCAGACAGGAGTCATTCGGGAAACTGTAGACAGCTAGCAAAGTTTCTTTAGACTGCAGGCAGGTAGCAGAGGTACTGGAAGATGCAGGCAGCCAGAAGACATCATGGAGACTGAAGATATACAGGTAACAGAGCTACTAGAAGCCACAGACCAGAGACCTCAGGGACAATCAGGGTACAGGATGATGACACTGACACTCGGGGTGCAGGATAATGATAATTCGGGAGGACCTTCCACCCCTCATTAGTTTATTGCAGAGGTTCTAGACATCACTAGCTGCTGTGACTCCTTTATACTTGCAGTAAGTTGAATTTTGCAGTCACTTTGTGTGGATTTTGGACTCTTTTACCCTCCATTTTCTAGATGGACCTTTCATGACTATCACAGTTTTCCATTTTGCCATTTTGCTAAGTTCACACAACATTATTACATTACTCATTTTCACTCTTCTAAGTGATTCATCTCGTCGTGTTCACATTCGTTGACTCACGTTGGACACACGACTTATGAGCAGATATGCTTGGCCAAAGTCCATATTTGTTCTGAAAGGAAATCTGCTTTTTGCTAAGAATTCTCAGTGGTGACTCAGTACCCTTCGTCATAGACCCAACCTATGGGTCCTCTGTTCCATCTATCAAAGCCATCTAAGGACCATAACGAGCTATAGTCTTCAAGTGTTGGGTCTTCAGTTGCCAACTCAATATTCTAGTTGAACCTGTTGACTTGATCCTCAGACCTTTTCTCCTCTCGTTTGGTAGTTTAAATGGACAGGTTGTCGTGAGTCATCTCATCGCTATCACATTCGTTGACTCACATTAGACACATGGCTGAAGAGCAGATATGCTTGGCCAATGTCCATATTTGTTTTGAGGAGGAAATCTCGTTTTTGCTAAGAAATCTTAGTGGTGACTGGTTGGCGCTGTTGACTTGTTTCCTCAGATCTTTGGTCTCCTTTTGCTAGTAGGCTCCGTTGACTTGACTCTGGTCTTCTTGTGCTAGTAAACTGTTGACGGGATCCTCAGACCTTTGGTCTTCTTGTGCTTGTAGACCCTGTTGACTTGATCCTCAGATCTTTGGTCTTCTTGTGCTTGTAGACCCTGTTGACTTGATCCTCAGATCTTTGGTCTTCTTGTACTAGTATACTCTGTTGACTTGACCCTCAGACCTTTGGTCTTCTTATGCTAGTAGACTCTGTTAACTTGATCCTCAGACCTTTGATCTCCTAGTGCTAGTAGACCCTGTTAACGTGATCCTCAGACCTTTGATCTCCTAGTGCTAGTAGACCCTGTTGACTTGATCTTCAGACCTTTGTTCTTTAGCTAGTACACCCTGGTAACTTGATCATCAGACCTCTTCTCCTCTTGTTTGGTAATTGGGATTGGCAGGTTACCTTATGAAAGTTTGATCCTCAAACCTGTAGTCTTCTTGTGCTAGTAGACCCTGTTGACTTGATCATCTGACCTTTGATCTTTTTGTGCTAGTAGACCCTGTTGACTTGATCCTCAGATCTTTGGTCTTCTTATGCTAGTACCCTCTGTTGACTTGATCCTCAGATCTTTGGTCTTCTTGTGCTAGTAGACCCTGTTGACTTGATCCTCAGACCTTTGGTCTTCTTGTGCTAGTAGACCCTGTTAACTTGATCCTCAGACCTTTGATCTCCTAGTGCTAGAAGACCCTGTTGACTTGATCCTCAGACCTTTGATCTTCTTGTGCTAGTATACTCTGTTGACTTGATCTTCAGACCTTTGTTCTTTTGCTAGTACACCCTGGTAACTTGATCATCAGACCTCTTCTCCTCTTGTTTGGTAATTGGGATTGGCAGGTTGCCTTATGAAAGCTTGATCCTCAGACCTTTGGTCTTCTTGTGCTAGTAGACCCTGTTAACTTGATCCTCAGACCTTTGATCTCCTAGTGCTAGAAGACCCTGTTGACTTGATCCTCAGACCTTTGATCTTCTTGTGCTAGTATACTCTGTTGACTTGATCTTCAGACCTTTGTTCTTTTGCTAGTACACCCTGGTAACTTGATCATCAGACCTCTTCTCCTCTTGTTTGGTAATTGGGATTGGCAGGTTGCCTTATGAAAGCTTGATCCTCAGATCTTTGGTCTTCTTGTGCTAGTAGACCCTGTTAATTTGATCCTCAAACCTGTAGTCTTCTTGTGCTAGTAGACCCTGTTGACTTGATCCTCAGACCTTTGGTCTTCTTGTGCTAGTAGACCCTGTTGACTTGATCCTCAGACCTTTGATCTTCTTGTGCTAGTACACTCTGTTGACTTGATCATCTGACCTTTGATCTTCTTGTGCTAGTAGACCCTGTTAACTTGATCCTCAGACCTTTGATCTTCTTGTGCTAGTATACTCTGTTGACTTGATCCTCAGACCTTTGTTCTTTAGCTAGTACACCCTGGTAACTTGATCATCAGACCTCTTCTCCTCTTGTTTGGTAATTGGGATTGGCAGGTTGCCTTGTGAAAGCTTCTGTTGATAGGACCCAGTCTCATGGTTAGGACTCATAAGCGTGAGGGCCCTTGATGGTGGGTTACGAGCTTACGTATTTTGGCCCAAAATACCCACAAACACCTCACATTTTCATCCTTAGTGTTTTATTTCACCTTTTTTATCTGCAGTTTGAGACATGTAATCGGTGCGGAGCAGCCCGCCTGATCTAATAGCAGGGCGTGACCAACAGGCTGCCCTGACACTATGCTTCACATGTACCTGAGTGGCAGAGCCTTATGGTAACCTTCTGTCTATAAATGCCACCGGTCACCTCCCTGACAGCATGGCCGGACAATGGTGCTACAACCGCCCCCATCTGTGGGTTGTAGGTGACTGCGCGCTGGTATACGGACACCTGTGTTACCTCTCAGAGGAGCTGGCAGCCTGCTGCTAGGTGCAATGGGTATTTACCTGGCATTTTTTTGGTGAGTTATTTTCTCTGATTGGTGCCTCCATGACAAGCAGACCCTTAAATGTATGGGTTACCACCAAAGCTAACTAACGGACACTTCTCCATCCTCCTCCTTCTTGATCTGTCCTCTGCATTTGACACAGTCGACCACTGCCTATTACAGATCCTCTCTTCCATTGGTATCACCAGGGGCTGACTGGCGACGCAAATGCTGGGTGGCAAACTTTGTCCGGCAGCCCTTGGGTGAGGACCGCGGGGGGGGGGGGGGGGGGGGGATGCTGTCAGAAGTTCTCGGTGGCCCATCTCAGTCCCTCTCCTGCCAGGCCTGTATTTGGAGTTCCTGCGCCCCCCCCCCCCCATCGCACCACGCCCCCCTGCAGAGAGAGGAGTAGCTAAAGGGAGCCTAGAGGTTCCCATTATGGTTGGAGTAGATGGTTGCTAGTTGACCGCCACCATGTCACATCAGCAAGGAAGTGGCAGTCATGTTTTGGGTCGTAATCATGTGGAGAGAGCTAGTTTGCCCCTATAGGGTCCATGAAGGCATGAAAAGGACCACGGCACAGTATATATACTTTTAGACTGACCACTTTTTTTCTTTGTACAAAATCATCCCCATGCATGACAATGTACCATCTCTTGGTACAGAGCATAGCCCTGAGTAATTGGCTGCTATGGACATAAAAGTAGAGAAAACCATGGTGTGGCCACCAGTCTCCCCTGATCTCAGCCATATTGAGAAACTTGGAAGTACCATTAAGCAAAAAAAAATCTAAGATGCTGTAAGACATTAACCGTCAAACCAGCAGCTCTGGGAGTCAATTCTGACATCCTGCAAACAAATGCAATCAGAAAACATCCAAAACCTGACAAGTGCAATAAATGCAATATTTGTGAAGGTGATATCAAAGAAAGGCGATATACAATATGAGACATACTGGTAGGATGTTTACATTGTGAGTCCCAATGGGGACAGTGTTGATGATGTATGTAAAGTGCTGTGGAGTTCATAGAGTAATGTAAATGTAAAAAAATATTTCTTCATATGTCGTCACAATACCAGGATTTGAGGATCTTCTATTTCGAGGTCAGGGGCTCTCTGATGCGCTGTCGCTGCCTGTCTCGCTGTCTTCCTCTTTTGACACTGCAGTGCGGTGGACAAGAGAGCATTAACTGGTTAATAACAAGAAGTATGGTGTGTACTAACTGAGCCATAAACCCTCCCATACCATGTCCAGAAGACATTGTAGGATTACTACATGGATTGTATTATTAGGGCACGGACACACTGGTGTGAAACTCGGATAAGTGCAATGTGTGATTTTATCGCAGTGCAGTCAGTTAATCAACGTCTGAAACACATTGACGAGTGTCGGACGCTTTTTTCTCATCCAGATTCTGGATGGGAAAAAAGTCACAACATGCTGCAACAGTCTGCGATTCATGTGCGAGACTCACCAATGCAAGTCTATGAGTCCGACAAAATCATGGACCGCACACTGACAGCACACGGACCATCCGAGAGGCATCTGTTTTTTCACTGATACATTCTCATTCTTCAGCTGAGACAACTGTAAAATGCTCCTGTAAATAGCAGTAATAGCTGCTGAGAAACAAAACAGATTGCACATGGATGTGATCTAAGAAAACTGTCGGACACTCGCACAGCATTTGGATGTCCCAGTGGCCAGCTACACAGACAGCCCGCCACAGCCACACACAGAGCCACAACCACACAAAAACAGTCAGCCACATAGACAGCTACACAGACGCAGAGAGCCACACAGAGAGACACAGCCACATAGACAGCCACACAACACACGTAGCCACAGCCAGCCACACACACAGCCACAGCCAGCAACATAGACAGCCATAGCCAGCCACACACAAGCACAGCCAGCTACACACACAATATCAGCCATACACACACATAGCTAGCCACACAAACACAGCCAGCCACACACAGCCAAAGCCAGCCAGCCACACACACAGCCAAAGCCAGCCACACACAGGCACAGCTACCCACACACACACAGACACAGCCAGCCTCACACACAGAGAGCAATATAGACAGCCATAGACAGCCACACACACACATACAGCCAACCACACAGCCAACCACACACAGACAAGCAGCCCCAGCCACACACTCACAGTCAGCCGCACACAGCCAAACAGCCCCAGCCATACACAGCCAGCCACGCAGCCTCAGCCACAGCCAACCCCAGCCAGCCACAACCACGCAGCCCCAGCCACACACAGACATAGTTAGGCACACACAGCCAGCCACAGCCACATAAAGACACAGTCAGACACACAGACAGCCACGCAGCCCTAGCCACACATAGACACAGTCAGCCACAGACACATTTTGCCACACACAGTCAGCCACAGACAGCCCCAGCAACACAGACACATAGTCAGCCACAGCCACGCAGCCCCAGCCACACAACCAGCCACAAAGCCCCAGCCACACACAGCCAGCCACAAAGACCCAGCCACACACAGCCAGCCACAAAGCCCCAGCCACATACAATCAGCCACAAAACCCCAGCCACATACAGACAAATAGCCACACAGACACAGCCCCAGCCATACACAAAAACATAGACAGAAAGACACACACACACACTACCCACCACCACCAGCTGCTGCTGCTGCAGCTCCTCATGATCTGAGCAGCCAGAGCTGCACAATCAAATTTGAAACAGTATGGCGGCCATCACTGTCTGCGCTCCGCTCTGGAGGGACTGAGTGGGTTCACACGGTTCTTCACTGCCTGCGTGCTGACGTAGCACGCAGGCTACACATACCCACCGCTCTGAACCCTCCCTCCTCCCTGTCTTTGCTGGGCTCGCCTGGCTGGCGCAGTGGCGCAGACGCCCTCTCATCCCGCAGGCCAGCCGGGTGCCATGACAACGCACCCGCTGCTGCCGGAAGCCCGGACCGCCCCGCGATGGCGCAGCCTGCTGAGAGAGCTGAGAGCTCTGCTCAGAGGTGAGTGTGGCTGCGGCGGTTGCGGCCGAGCCGACAGACAGCCGCCCGCTAGCACTGACTCAGTCAGTGACTTAATCGCGCCCGGCGTCCCGCCGGTTGCCAGGACGACGCAGCCCTTGCTGCGATTTGAAGATCGGGCGGTCCCACTGCGGCCGCACCGTGCTGACAGCCGGCCGCTCAGTCAGATCCTTTCGCTATTCCGGGCGGCTGCCAGCAGTACCGGGCGGCCCTAAACTGTCACTATACCGGCGGCCCGGAGGGCAGTTGCCCCCCAGGAACCCGGGCCAGTCCGCCCCTGGGTATCACTGACCTTGCCCTCTCCTGGATCTCCTTCTACCTTTCCAAACGTTTCCTTTCCAATAGATGGAGAGGAAGCGCACAATAGGGTCTTATCCGATATAATCAGTGAATTGTAAGTATGGTCACACTCACCTGGTCGGGTTGTGTGTCACACAACCACTAATAAACCAGACAATTGGATCCTGTCGAACGCAGCAATCAGCCAGGAGAGTTATATAAATCTTATGCGTTGATATAGGAATCCGGCTTGTAGATCGCGCTGTTCGAGAATTTGGCCAAGAAAATGACTGCAAGGACCTTGGATCTTTAAAACAAAGATCTTTATTCCTCCCAGACTCTACGCGTTTCATGTACTCACTGTACACTTCCTCAGGAGTTGTATCCTTAAACTCCTGAGGAAGTGTACAGTGAGTACACGAAACGCGTAGAGTCTGGGAGGAATAAAGATCTTTGTTTTAAAGATCCAAGGTCCTTGGAGTCATTTTCTTGGCCAAATTCTCGAACAGCGCGATCTACAAGCCGGATTCCTATATAAACGCATAAGATTTATACAAACGCACGTTTAGCATCTCCCACTCCCACACGACCTCCTCACCCCATCCCCTCTCTGTTGATGTCCCTCAAGGCTCTGTCCTGGGGCCCCTTCTTTTTTCCATCTATACACTTGGCTTAGGACAACTCAAAGTCCCATGGCTTCCAGTATCACCTGTACACTGATGACCCTCAGATCTACCTCTCTGGCCCAGACGTCACCTGTCTCCTGTCCAGAATCCCGGAGTGTCTATCAGCCATATCCTCCTCCTTCTCCTCTCTGCTGTCCAGAATCCCGGAGTATCTATCAGCCATATCCTCCTTCTCCTCCTGTCGCTTCCTAAAACTCAATATAGACAAAACTGAGCTCCTCATCTTTCCTCCATCTCACACACCTTCCTTACCTGATCTATCTATCACAATAAATAACATCACACTTTGCCCTGTACCTGAAGTCCGCTGCCTCGGAGTAACCCTTGACTCTGCCTTGTCCTTCACACCGCACATCCAAGCCCTCGCCACCTCCTGCCGCCTCCAACTCAAAAATATTTCCAGAATCCGTCCGTTCCTCAACCCTCAATCTACTAAACTACTAGAGCATGCCCTCATCATCTCCCGTCTCGACTACTGCAACCTCCTCCTCTGTGGCCTCCCTGCTAACACACTTGCACCTCTTCAATCTGTCCTTAACTCTGCTGCCCGACTAATCCACCTCGTCCTCCTCGCTGCTCCTCCACTTCTCCCCTCTGCAAATCCCTCCACTGGCTCCCAATTCCCCAGCGTATCCAATTCAAACTACTAACATTGACTTACAAAACCGTCCACAATCTGTCCCCCCATATATCTCTGAACTAATCTCCCAATATCATCCAATTCGTAATCTTCGATCCTCCCAAGACCTCCTCCTTTCCTCCACACTTGTACGTTCATCATATAACCGCCTGCAAGACTTCACCCGAGCATCCCCCATCCTCTGGAACTCTGCACCCCAATACGTCCGACTGTCCCCTACACTCGAAACCTTCAAGCGGAACCTGAAAACCCATCTCTTCACAACAGCCTACAGCCTGCAATGACCACAGTGCCAGCTCACCACCACTGGACCCGGTGCTCCACCACCACCACTGGACCCGGTGCTCCACCACAACTGGACCCGGCGCTCCACCACCACTGGACCCGGCGCTCCAACACCACTGGACCTGGCACTCTGCCACCACCAGCGCAGACCCAACCTACTGTCTCTCTCCCCACTGCCCTGTAGAATGTAAGCCCGCAAGGTCCTCTTTCCCCTCTGTATCGGTCTGTCTCTGCTAGTTTCTTCATGGTATTTTTAACTTGTTTGTATGTAACCCCTTCTCATGTACAGACCATGGAATCAATGGAGCTCTATAAATAAATAATAATAATAATATCTGGTCATCCGATAAAACGTTCCTCAGGTCTTACTGAAGCTAAGCAGATGAGATGAGACATGAATGGTTTCAGGCCACCCATGGCTTCAAGCTACCCACGTTCGGTATCTTCTAGGTTAACTTGCTGAGTATGGCCCCACAATAAGCGCACAATGTATATTGTATATACCGATATCTATTCTCTTGAGGTCGAATAATTGAACAGCTGTAATCTTAACACTTCATTTTTTTTGCAAGCATAGGGAACCTGAAGGATTAGTCATGAATTTGAGCTTTTCATGCTCTATAAGTCATTCACCAGCTGGAAATCCAATATACATACCGTGGGACAATGGAGTGAGGGGGGGATTAAAGTTGTATTAGTTTCCATAGAAACATATGTTAAAGGAACTGATGAAACACTCAATGATTCCGAAGGAAATTGTAGGCGAACTGTGTATAGACCGGCAGGTAATACGTGGTAACCCTTGTGTGACTTGGAGGAGTCATTTTTACTGTATGTATATATAGTATGCGTCTTAACTATTGAAATATTGTATCCTAGTATTATTTTAGGACTTCATTTAAGAGCTCAATTATAAGGGGGCAAACTTTTCCCAGTTTTACCGTGTAGCCTAGGTCTTTATATTCTGCACATAGCCCACACAAGAATATTCCTTCTACGTCTAGCCTGGGAAGGATTTACTTTGCTTCAAGAAACCTAGATGTGTCTTTCTTATTGTTGTGCTGCCTGGAAAGGTTTTCCAGCTTTTCACGTAGCCGAAGAAGACCCTTCTTTACTTTGTGTAGATTGGGAGATCTTCTTCTATTTTGTGTTGCCTGGGTAGGATTGTGAGCCTGAGTATGTCTTTATACTCTTTGTGTAGCCTTGGTAAGTATTCCACTTCTTCATGTAGTCAAGGAAGGTTTTCCTTTATTTTTTTGTAGTCTTTATAGATCTTCTTTCACTTGGTAAAACCTTGGTAGATCTTCCAGTTTATCATGTAGCCCAGTTAGGTCTTCCAGTTTATCATGTAACCTGTTTAGGTCTTCCAGTTTATCATGTAGCCCAGTTAGGTCTTCCAGTTAATCATGTAACCTGGTTAGGTCTTCCAGTTTATCATGTAGCCCAGTTAGGTCTTCCAGTTTATCATGTAACCTGTTTAGGTCTTCCAGTTTATCATGTAGCCCAGTTAGGTCTTCCAGTTAATCATGTAACCTGGTTAGGTCTTCCAGTTTATCATGTAACCTGGTTAGGTCTTCCAGTTTATCATGTAGCCCAGTTAGGTCTTCCAGTTAATCATGTAACCTGGTTAGGTCTTCCAGTTTATCATGTAGCCCAGTTAGGTCTTCCAGTTAATCATGTAACCTGGTTAGGTTTTCCAGTTTATCATGTAGCCCAGTTAGGTCTTCCAGTTTATCATGTAACCTGGTTAGGTCTAAGGGTACCTTTACACGCCGCTACGACAGGATGGATACAACCAGCTACTTCACGTGCACGAGCACGCACAAACGGTTGCAAACGGTAATCGCACCATCTTTACACGCCGCCAAAAGGTGCGCTACAGTAGGTTACATCTATCTCTAGATACATCGCCGGGTGTCTCAAGTTACCTTCTGCCGAGCACCTTACCTCATTTACACACCACTACAGAAGGTAATATGGGAGGACCTGGTGCAGCAGGGACAGCACATAGGCGTGCCACAATTGTGGATTACGAGACGTCCGTACGCTGATAGGACAAAGCAAGAAACCCATGATTGGGCAGCCAGCGCAGGAGGCTGATTAATACATGACGCTTGTGCAATTGTGTAGTGTGACTGGGCAGCTCCTTAAATATGCCGCCCTATGCAGCAACAACCAATCGTAATGCAGGAGCTTCCACCAATGATCGCTGATGGGGTGCGGTAACCCGGAGCCTGTGTCACGCCCCAGCTACATACCAGGTACATAGGCTGGTGTCCAGACATCCCTTCTGTTGCTTCTTTACACGCCGATACAGGTCGCTACAATCGGCTGTGTAGCCACCTGTTTCAGGGCAGTGCTCGGAAACAGGTGCCACTACTGCCAGGTGGCTACTACCGTCTTCACACGCCGCTACTACGGGGTATATTGCCGATGCAAGATATATTTCTCGCATGTATCCAGTTGTAGCCACCTGCCAGTAGCGGCGTGTAAAGGTACCCTTACAGTTTATCATGTAACCTGGTTAGATCTTCCAATATAGCATGTAACCTAGTTGGATCTTACAGTTCATTATGTAGCCTCATTAGATCTTCCACTTTATCATGTAGCCTGGTTACATCTTCCAGTTTATCATGTAGCCCAGTTAGGTCTTCTACTTTATCATGTAACCTGGTTAGGTCTTCCAGTTTATCATGTAACCTGGTTAGGTCTTCCAGTTTATCATGTAACCTGGTTGGGTCTTCCAGTTTATCATGTAGCCCGGTTAGGTCTTCCAGTTAATCATGTAGCCCGGTTTGGTCTTCCAGTTAATCATGTAGCCCGGTTTGGTCTTCCAGTTTAACATGTAGCCTGGTTAGATCTTCCAGTTTATCCTGTAGCCCAGTTAGATCTTCCAGTTTATCATGTAACCTAGTTGGATCTTCCAGTTTATCATGTAGCCCGGTTAGGTCTTCCAGTTTATCATGTAGCCCGGTTAGGTCTTCCAGTTAATCATGTAGCCCGGTTTGGTCTTCCAGTTTAACATGTAGCCTGGTTAGGTCTTCTAGTTTATAATGTAACCTGGTTAGGTCTTCCAGTTTATCATGTAACCTGGTTAGGTCTTCCAGTTTATCATGTAACCTGCTTAGATCTTCCAGTTTATCCTGTAGCCCAGTTAGGTCTTCCAGTTTATCATGTAGCTCGGTTAGGTCTTCCAGTTTATCATGTAGCCCAGTTAGGTCTTCTAGTTTATCATGTAGCCCAGTTAGGTCTTCTAGTTTTTCATGTAGCCCGGTTAGGTCTTCTAGTTTATCATGTAACCTGGTTAGGTCTTCCAGTTTATCATGTAACCTGGTTAGGTCTTCCAGTTTATCATGTAACCTGGTTAGGTCTTCCAGTTTATCATGTAGCCTGGTTAAGTCTTCCAGTTTATCATGTAACCTAGTTGGATCTTCCAGTTTATCATGTAACCTGGTTAGATCTTCCAGTTTATCGTGTAGCCCGGTTAGATCTTCCAGTTTATCATGTAGCCAGTTAGGTCTTCTAGTTTATCATGTAACCTGGTTAGGTCTTCCAGTTTATCCTGTAGCCCTGTTAGGTCTTCCAGTTTATCATGTAACCTAGTCAGATTTTCCAGTTCATCATGTAGCCTGGTTAGTTCTTCCAGTTTATCATGTAGCCCGGTTAGGTCTTCCAGTTTATCATGGAGCCCGGTTAGGTCTTTCAGTTTATCATGTAGCCGGTTAGATCTTCCAGTTTACCATGTAGCCCGGTTAGGTGTTCCAGTTTATCATATAACAATATCATATCTCCCTCCTAGGAAGCAACGTGCGAAACACGTGTTGTAAGAACTTCTGCCTTTTTCCTTGGGGACTTCCCTTGCTGGTGCTTTGGCACCATAAGATTGAGTTGATAATACTGTCTTGTATTGTTAAAGTGGGGCTTCATGAACTTTGTATATACAAGGAGGCTGTAGCTTACAATTTGTGTGTGATCTGTTTCCACAAATGGTTATGGGTGAGATGGTTTGATATATATGTAATCCTCCATACCAATGATATGATTGTGGATAACAGTCACATGGTTTACATATGATGTTAACAGAAACACCTGTATATATGGTATTTGGCACTTTATACCCCCACTTGTGTGGATATGTATCTAATGTAATTTTTTATTCTTGTTCAATATTTTCATAAAGATTTGTAACCTATGGGGGTCCCTTTTTGTGTCCTTCGTCTTGTCACATGTTTTGTCTGGATAATTCAAATGAAGAATTAAATTTGCAAAAATACTCAAGTTGTCCTCCTGTTTAAAATAGATTACAATGAGTATGCAACAAACCCCGGATTGTTGAGATCGTTCAACAGGGACTAAATGGTAATGATACTTTATATGTGTCTTGTATTAATTATCAGTTTATCATGTAGCCCAGTTAGATCTTCCACATTATCATGTAGCCTGGTTAGGTCTTCCAGTTTATCATGTAGCCCGGTTAGGTCTTCCAGTTTATCATGTAGCCCGGTTAGGTCTTCCAGTTTATCATGTAGCCCGGTTAGGTCTTCCAGTTAATTATGTAGCCCAGTTGGGTCTTCCAGTCTTTCATGTAGCCCGGTTAGGTCTTCCAATTTATCATGTAGCTGGTTAGATCTTCCAGTTTATCATGCAACCCGGTTAGGTCTCCAGTTTATCATGTAGCCGGTTAGATCTTCCAGTTTACCATGTAGCCTAGTTAGGTCTTCCAGTTTATCATGTAGCCCGGTTAGGTCTTTCAGTTTATCATATAGCCCGGTTAGGTCTTTCAGTTTATCATATAGCCCGGTTAAATTTTCCACTTTATCATGTAGCCTGGATAGGTCTTCCAGTTTATCATGTAGCCCGAAATAAGAGAAAGGGATTGTATTATTGTTCTATGATTAGTGGTCTGTGCAGACCTGAAGATTCCTCAGTGAGTAAAGAAAGCTAGAAATCCTTGTGAGACAGTTCACATAAGAAGTGTCAAAAGTTCATTGTCCTCTATCTGGGGTCTGTTTGAAGATGTGATACCCCCAAATGCCCTTTCAATTTATATAAAAATGCATGACTCCATGTGAGACATTCCGTACTCACTGTATTTTTTTTCTGAACATCAGATACCTTAAGTAGGTTTATATGGTCTTCTTGAACTCTTGGTATGTCTTTTGGGTCCTCATGAACCCTAAATAGGTCTTCCTGATTTTCATGCACTCTATGTAGGTCTTGATGGTCTTCGTGAACTCTTGCTAATTCTTCTTGGTCCTCATATATTATTGTCACGGGGTCCTTCTCCGGTATCCCACAATTAACAGTGAGAGATGTGTGAACTGTCCAAGAACCATTATTGCTTGAAAACATAAACATCCATAAAAGAATCCATCAGTAAAATCCATAAAACCATCCAGCAGTATACTGTATCCAGGTAAACCAGGTTTCTCTAAATCTCTTTGTGGAGCTGGTCTTAACTCAGCGTCCCACACACAGACTGAAATCGTACTGCCTGTCTTTCCCCCAACCACCTCCCATATCCAAAACCAGGTCTATTGACACACTCCATGGGGAGGTGAATACAAACATCTACAGACAGAGGACTAGAATGATCAAGTAAGGACATATCCACAGTAATTCAATTATCAGACCCTCTGGAGTGTAATGAGTACATAGAAAGTGGGGAAGGGGAGCATACACAGTATAGGAACAGCACTTGTAAAATGCAGTAAAATATAACCCACCCAGGGCCGCACATCCATTCGACAGTGTGAGCCCTTTAACTCAGGCAGCAAGCTGGCAGGGGGAGCAGCTGTGCAGAAGGGGGCGGCGCCATATCCATACAGCGTCTTCCTGCCCAACGGGCGCCGACGGCTTCGGTAAGACACAACCTTTCCCCCTGCTGCATAGACAGACCTGCGGCGCGGCGGCGGCGCAGACAGCAATTCCCCCCCTCCCCGGTCCTCACTTGCGGCTGCAGGGGCGGCATTGCTAGCTACTGACAGCACCCCCACGGTCCTCACTTGTGGCTGTAGGGGCAGCGGTGCTAGCTACTGACAGCACCTCCACGGTCCTCACTTGTGGCTACAGGGGCGCGGTGCTAGCTACTGACAGCACCCTCACGGTCCTCACTTGCGGCTGCAGGGGCAGCGGTGCTAGCTACTGACAGCACCCCCACGGTCCTCACTTTTGGCTGTAGGGGCAGTGGTGCTAGCTACTGACAGCACCCCCACGGTCCTCACTTGTGGCTGCAGGGGCGGCGGTGCTGGCTACTGACAGCACCCCACGGTCCTCACTTGCGGCTGCAGGGCAGCAGTGCTAGCTACTGATAGCACCCCCACGGTCCTCACTTGCGGCAGCAGGGGCGGCGGTGCTAGCTACTGACAGCACCCCCACGGTCCTCACTTGTGGTTGCAGGGGCGGCAGTGCTAGCTACTGACAGCACCCTCACGGTCCTCACTTGTGGCTACAGGGGCGGCGGTGCTAGCTACTGACAGCACCCCCACGGTCATCACTTGTGGCTGCAGGGGCGGCGGTGCTGGCTACTGACAGCACCTCCACGGTCCTCACTTGCGGCTGCAGGGGCAGCGGTGCTAGCTACTGATAGCACCCCCACGGTTGTCACTTGCGGCAGCAGGGGCGGCGTGCTAGCTACTGACAGCACCCCCACGGTCCTCACTTGTGGTTGCAGGGGCGGCAGTGCTAGCTACTGACAGCACCCTCACGGTCCTCACTTGTGGCTACAGGGGCGCGCGTGCTAGCTACTGACAGCACCCCCACGGTCATCACTTGCGGCTGCAGGGGCGGCGGTGCTAGCTACTGACAGCACCCCCACGGTCCTCACTTGTGGTTGCAGGGGCGGCAGTGCTAGCTACTGATAGCACCCCCACGGTCCTCACTTGCGGCAGCAGGGGCGGCGGTGCTAGCTACTGACAGCATCCCCACGGTCCTCACTTGTGGTTGCAGGGGCGGCAGTGCTAGCTACTGACAGCACCCTCACGGTCTTCACTTGTGGCTACAGGGGCGGCGGTGCTAGCTACTGACAGCACCCCCACAGTCCTCACTTGCTGCTGCAGTGGCGGTGGTGCTAGCTACTGACAGCACCCCCACGGTCCTCACTTGTGGCTGTAGGGGCGGTGGTGCTAGCTACTGAAAGCACCCCCACGGTCCTCACTTGTGGCTGTAGGGGCGGTGGTGCTAGCTACTGACAGCACCCCCACGGTCCTCACTTGCGGCTGCAGGGGCGGCGTTGAACCATGTACCATAGGTAAGTTTGTGTAGTCTCCGTGTAATGTTTTGCAGGTCTTTTACCCCATCATCGGATGGCTTTTCTTAGACCAGTAGCGTCCGGTGACTTGGTGGCTGCTGCAGTATCTAGGGTGATATACATTCCGTTTTTACATGCAGTCGCCCATTAATGTGATATTCAGTAATCATTAGGCAGTGAATTATCTGCAGTAACTTATACACCCGCAATCCACTCTCCGGACGACTAATTATACTAAAGCAGAAATTGCATTTCTCCCTTTAATGAATACACACTTAATACCGCTATAAACGGTAAGCCAGCAATTACCTTCCATTGCGTTTCATCTCACGTATGACATAAGGGCTTTTTTCATCTCACTGGTTGTTCTGACCTTTTATGTGATTATTTAAGGTGTTCGTGTCATTTATTGGAAAGTCTTGGACTATGACTCGACTAATGCAATATACTGTTTCTAATGATACGTGGCAAAAACACATTAGAAGGGTGATTAATGGGAGCAGCAAATCCTTGGCTGGGAAGCATGGAAATCTGTTGCCCAATAATAATATCGAAAATAGACAGAGGGAAGAACGGAGGGAGGGAAGGAGAGGCCGGGCACGACGAGAGGGACCAAGGACCGGGCTGTCCGGATCTACAGACATCCCTTCCCGTGGCTTGTCGAGTAGGACGGGAGCGTCTAATCTGCGATGGTCAAGTCAACGACTGTGAGGTCTGGGTGCCAAGTTAAGAGTTCACAATAGTAACTGGACACAGGTCCGACATGTCCAACCTTTAATTCTACAGTGTTGATCCAGAAGGAAGCAAAAAATATACACCCCAAAGTGGCTGAAAAAATCTATTCCAGACGGTACTCGAAACAAGCAGTTGACTATAATGGTCGAAGGGGATGGCAGTAACAGGCTAAAAGTGACTAATCTGACCCATAGACTGGGGGTCCTTAGATGACTCTGTTCCCAGAAATACCTCTAAAGGCGTGCATGTCTGGGCCGCTACCCTTGCCCTGCTCATGATCAGCCATACGCAACAACCCCCTCATCTCCAACCAGGGACTGGGATAAGCACAGTGTCATGCGTTGACTGCTTTGCAATCCATGAGTGATTAAACTGAGTTTTTTCATCCTCAGTCTGCTGTGTGCAGCTCTGCATGTGGGTAGATGTTGAGTGGTGTGTCTTAGCATTCAGCTCTCCACTCCCTCAGCTTAGAAATAGCTCCACGTCCCTCCACTAGGTGTCGCAGATAGAGCTCATTTCTACTTAGACCCCGTGCTGTACTGAGCTGTGTTGTTGCTGCCGTTGACTTCCATTGAAGCTGCTTGGTTTTCCCGTCCGTGGGTGGGATAGGGGCTCCTAGCCTAGGGCTGAGCAGGAGCAAAGGTTCCTCACCTCTTCCTCTTCAGAGGTACCTTCGGTAACAGGGCTAGTAGGGACCCCAAGTCCAGGGTCGGACTACCTCCCCTGAACACCCCTGCTCACCTTAACATCTTACCACCTGATTCCCTATCGGTAATACCACCCTGAGACGCACAGCAACTCCAAACAGATGGCAAGCTCCACAAAACTACAAAGCAAAGCTTCAGTAGAACAGCACATGTCATCTACACAGCATATGGTCTTTGCAGGGAATGAACTCTATCACCAACACCAGCTGATGGGTAATGGGATTATTTAAAGACTGGGAGAGTGGACAACCACATCACCTGACACAAAGCAGCTGTGTCCTTCTTATTGGACATCAGGGAAAGTCCTGAACTTTCGGACAGATTAACTCTAAGGGTATGACAAATTTGATCCGATCCGAATTGTCTTGGGAGTCCCTCCAGTCACAAGATAGGAATTACAACTACAAAAACAGGATTCCGAGGAGCGCCCTTCACTTGTCCGGAAACTACAGCACCCTACCCAGTCAGTTCCTCAAATCTTCCAGTTTTGGGATTTTCAGACCTCACATATTCTTCAAACTGAATCTTGAAAATTTCAGATTCTACAAAATCCCAAATTTGGGCAATTTTTTTCCCCTAATTTATTCCATTATGAATTGATTCACCCTTCTATATTTCCCAAAACTGAGCCCAGTGCTCCCAATGTTTGACCTGAATAATGACTTGTATAAAGGCCAAACCGTTTTTACCTGGAGCATCTAGTATTGTTTTGGTACGTCCTATGACTGTACCTTTACCACAGCTCCCTGACATTGGGGAGTAAAGTCAGATTTAGGGAGCTCTGATATCTCCCAGTTTTGTGCTTTCTTGGAAAAATTGTAGACAGTTGTTGGTTGTGCTTGGTCTCTTTTTCACTACCGTAAAGTAGAATCAGTTGACTTGATTCTTGGATTGACTGTCTTCCAAGATCAGACATCTATCATGTATCCCACAAATATCTCATCAGTATCAATCAATCATGGGTCCAGAAGGGCATTTAAAAGATAATGCTCCACATAGTGGGGGAAACTAAATGCCCCACATGTAAGGAAGTAGACCCTCCAGCTTCTCTTCAATTGGTGGACTCACTCCATCGTATCCGTCAGTCCGTCAATGATTGTCCTCAAGTTGTGGACTCACTCCATCGTATCCGTCAATCCGTCAATGATTGTCCTCAAGTTGTGGACTCACTCCATCCTATCCATCTATGGTAGTCCTCAATTGGTGGACTCACCCCATTCTATTCATCAATGATGGTCCTCAAGTGGTGGACTCACTCCATCTTATACATAAATGATGGTCCTCAAGTGGTGGACTCACTTGTCATTTCCATCAATGATAGTCCTCAAGTAGTGGACTCATTCCATCCTATCCATCAATGCTGGACCTCAAGTGGTGGACTCACTCCACAATGTCCATCCTATCCATCAATGATAGTCCTCAAGTGGTGGACTCACTCCATCCTATCCATCAATGATGTTCCTCAAGTGGTGGACACACTATATCCTATTAATCAATTATGGTCATCATGGGGTGGACTCACTCCATCCTTTCCATCAATGATGGTCCTCAAGTGGTGGACTCACTCCATCCTATCCATCAATGATGTTCCTCAAGTGGTGGACTCACTATATCCTATTAATCAATTATGGTCATCATGGGGTGGACTCACTCCATCCTTTCCATCAATGATGGTCCTCAAGTGGTGGACTCACTCCATCCTATCCATGAATGATGGTTCTCAAGTGGTGGACTCACTCTATCCTATCCATCAATGATTGTCCTCAAGTAGTGGACTCACTCTATCCATCCTATTAATCAATTATGGTCCTCAAGTAGTGGACTCACTCAATCCTATTAATCAATTATGCTCCTCAAGTTGTGGACTCACTCAATCCTATTAATCAATGATTGTCCTCAAGTAGTGGACTCACTCCACAATGTCCATCCTATTCATCAATGATAGTCCTCAAGTGGTGGACTCACTCAATCCTATCCCTCAATGATGTTCCTCAAGTGGTGGACTCACTCCATCCTATCCATCAATGATGTTCCTCAAGTGGTGGACTCACTATATCCTATTAATCAATTATGGTCATCATGGGGTGGACTCACTCCATCCTTTCCATCAATGATGGTCCTCAAGTGGTGGACTCACTCCATCCTATCCATGAATGATGGTTCTCAAGTGGTGGACTCACTCTATCCTATCCATCAATGATTGTCCTCAAGTAGTGGACTCACTCTATCCATCCTATTAATCAATTATGGTCCTCAAGTAGTGGACTCACTCAATCCTATTAATCAATTATGCTCCTCAAGTTGTGGACTCACTCAATCCTATTAATCAATGATTGTCCTCAAGTAGTGGACTCACTCCACAATGTCCATCCTATTCATCAATGATAGTCCTCAAGTGGTGGACTCACTCAATCCTATCCCTCAATGATGTTCCTCAAGTGGTGGACTCACTATATCCTATTAATCAATTATGGTCATCATGAGGTGGACTCACTCCATCCTTTCCATCAATGATGGTCCTCAAGTAGTAAACTCACTCCGTCCTATCCATGAATGATGGTCCTCAAGTGGTGGACTCACTCTATCTTATCCATCAATGATGGTCCTCAAGTTGTGGGTTCACTCTATCCTATCCATTAATGAGGGTCTTCAATTGGTGGACTCACTTCATCCTATCATCAATGATGGTCCTCAAGTTGTGGACTCACTCTATCCTATTAATCAATTATGGTCCTCAAGTAGTGTACTCACTCTATACTATCCATCAATGATGGTCCTCAAGTAGTGGACTCACTCCATCCTATCCATCAATGATGGTCCTCAAGTAGTGGACTCACTTTATCCTATTAATTAATTATGGTCCTCAAGTAGTGGACTCACTCCATCCTATCCACCAAGGATGGTCCTCAAATGGTGGACTCATATAAAAAATTGACGTTCTACCTATTGAATTCTGGTACCCATACTGGTATGATTATGCTCAAATACACATCATCAGCAGGAGATGATTAAATCATATATATTGTATTCAGAGAGCAGAAAGTTTTAGTTGAAAATGACATGAACAGTGTTTGTGAAAAGCTTCGACAATGCGAGGATCCTCCGGGATTTTTGGTTTCTGAGACATCTGCTCAGAGTTAAAATTCATGTTCCAGAAACAGACACAATGTTTTCCCGATGACACAATCATTTCAGAAGTGTTTGGGTCAGGGAATTATTTGTCTGTTTTCTCACAGTGGACAGAATATATTTTGTGATATCGTGAGCTGACGGCATTGCTGCGGATGGAAACGCAACGGCTGCAAGTTTCCAAAGCTGCAAACGACATATCATATCTAAACAAGACCATGGGATCCGGGGATCTGCTAGGAATCTGAAAGTCAATTACATGGGCCCTTTATACAATGCTATTTCAACAGCTTGGGGCACTTACTTAGTATTAGATGATAAATACATTCCAGTTGTGATGTCACTAGTTCCTGGTGTATTATAGGCTGTATTGTCATGAATATGAAGTGTCTCAGTGATATCACTGGTTCCTGGTGTAGTTATAGGCTGTATTGTCATGAATATGAAGTGTCTCGGTGATGTCACTGGTTCCTGGTGTAGTTATAGGGTGTATTCTCATGAATATGAAGTGTCAAGTGATATCACTGGTTCCTGGTGTAGTTATAGGCTGTATTCTCATGAATATGAAGTGTCTCAGTTGATATCACTGGTTCCTGGTGTAGTTATAGACTGTATTCTCATGAATATGAATGTGTCTCGGTGATTGCCACTTGGTTCTTGGTGGTAGTTTAAAGGTGTATTCTCATGCATATGAAGTGTCTCAGTGATGTCACTGGTTCCTGGTGTAGTTATAGGCTGTATTCTCATGAATATGAAGTTCTCATTGATGTTACTGGTTCCTGGTGTAGTTATAGGCTGTATTCTCATGAATATGAAGTGTCTCGTGATATCACTGTTCCTTGTGTAGTTATAGGCTGTATTCACATGAATTTGAAGTGTCTCAGTGATGTTACTGGTTCCTGGAGTAGTTATAGGCTGTATTCTCATGAATATGAAGAGTCTCAGTGATATCACTTGTTCCTTGTGTAGTTATAGGCTGTATTCTCATGAATATGAAGAGTCTCAGTGATGTCACTGGTTCCTGGTGTAGTTATAGGCTGTATTCTCATGAATATGAAGTGTCTCAGTGATATCACTGGTTCCTGGTGTAGTTATAGGCTGTATTCTCATGAATAATGAAGTGTTCCTCAGTATGTCACTGTTTCCTGGTGTAAGTTATAGGCTTGTATTCTCATAATATGAATGATGTCTCGGTGATATCACTTGTTCCTTGTGTAGTTATAGGCTGTATTCACATGAATTTGAAGTGTCTCAGTGATGTTACTGGTTCCTGGTGTAGTTATAGGCTGTATTCTCATGAATATGAAGAGTCTCAGTGATGTCACTGGTTCCTGGTGTAGTTATAGGCTGTATTCTCATGAATATGAAGTGTCTCGGTGATATCACTTGTTCCTTGTGTAGTTATAGGCTGTATTCACATGAATTGAAGTGTCTCAGTGATGTCACTGGTTCCTGGTGTAGTAATATTCTGTATTCTCATGAATATGAAGTGTCTCGGTGATGTCACTGGTTCCTGGTGTAGTTATAGGTTGTATTCTCATGAATATGAAGTGTCTCAGTGATGTCACTGGTTCCTGGTGTAATTATAGGCTTATTCTCATGAATATGCAGTGTCTCAGTGATATCACTGGTTCCTGGTGTAGTTATAGGCTCTATTCTCATGAATATGAAGTGTCTCAGTGATGTCACTGGTTCCTGTGTAGTTATAAGCTGTATTCTCATGAATATGAAGTGCCTCAGTGATGTCACTGGTTCCTGGTGTAATTATAGGCTGTATTCTCATGAATATGAAGTGTCTCAGTGATGTTCACTGGTTCCTGGTGTAGTTATAGGCTGTATTCTCATGAATATGAAGTGTCTCAGTGATGTCACTGGTTCTTGTGTAGTTATAGGCTGTATTCCATGAATATGAAGTGTCTCAGTGATGTCACTGGTTTCTGGTGTAGTTATAGGCTGTATTCTCATGAATATGAAGTGTCTCAGTAATGTCACTGGTTCCTGATGTAGTTATAGGCTGTATTCTCATGAATATGAAGTGTCTCAGTGATATCACTGGTTCCTGTGTAGTTATAGGCTGTATTCACATGAATTTGAAGTGTCTCATTGATGTTACTGGTTCCTGGTGTAGTTATAGGCTGTATTCTCATGAATATGAAGTGTCTCGGTGATATCACTTGTTCCTTGTGTAGTTATAGGCTGTATTCACATGAATTTGAAGTGTCTCAGTGATGTTACTGGTTCCTGGTGTAGTTATAGGCTGTATTCTCATGAATATGAAGAGTCTCAGTGATATCACTGGTTCCTGGTGTAGTTATAGGCTTATTCTCATGAATATGAAGTGTCTCGGTGATATCACTTGTTCCTTGTGTAGTTATAGGCTGTATTCCATGAATATGATAGGTCCTCAGTATGGTCACTGTTCCTGGTGTTTCAATTGGTGTATTCTCATCCATAATCAATGTGTCCTCAGTGATGTCACTGTTTCCTGTGTAGATTATAGGTCTAGTGATCATCTCATGATATAATGTGTCCTCAGTGACTTCACCTTTTCCTTGGTTAATTATAGGCTTTATCTTCATGAATATAGTGTCCAGTGATATATACACTAGGTTCCTGGTGATATTAATAGACTTATTCTCCATTGAATTCTGAAGTGTCTCAGTGATGTACTGTTCCTGGTGTAGTTATAAAGCTGTAATCTCATAATATAATGTGTTTCATGAGACAGTTTCTGGTTAAATTACATACGGCTGTAATTCTCTGACAATGAAGTGTCCCCCGGATTGTTTCACTGGTCTCCTGGAGTAAGTTATTAGAGCTGTATTTCATGAAAATAGTTCTCAGTGATGTCACTGGTTTCTGGGAATTATTGCTGTATTCTCATGAAATGAAGTTCTCAGTGATATCACTGCGATTCCTGCGATGATTACAGGCTGTATTCTCAATGAAATGAAGTGATTCTCAGTGATGTCACTGGTTCCCTGGTTAAGTATATAGGCTGTAATTCACCTGTATTATGAAGTGTCCTTCGGTGGATGTCACTAGGTTCCTGGTGTAGTTATAGGCTGTATTTCATGAATATGAAGTGTCTCGTGATATCACTGGTTCCTGGTGTAGTTATAGGCTGTATTCTCATGAATATGAAGTGTCTCGGTGATGTCACTGGTTCCTGGTGTAGTTATAGGCTGTATTCTCATGAATATGAAGTGTCTCAGGTGATGTCACTGGTTCCTGGTGTAGTTATAGGCTGTATTCTCATGAATATGAAGTGTCTCAGTGATGTCACTGGTTCCTGGTGTAGTTATAGGCTGTATTCTCATGAATATGAAGTGTCTCGGTGATGTCACTGGTTCTTGGTGTAGTTAATAGGCTGTATTCTCATGAATATGAAGTGTCTCGTGATGTCACTGTTCCTGTGTAGTTATAGGCTGTATTCTCATGAATATGAAGTGTCTCATGATGTACTGGTTCCTGGTGTAGTTATAGGCTGTATTCTCATGAATATGAAGTGTCTCGGTGATTCACTGTTCCTGTGTAGTTATAGGCTGTATTCTCATGAATATGAAGTGTCTCAGTGATGTCACTGGTTCCTGGTGTAGTTATAGGCTGTATTCTCATGAATATGAAGTGTCTCAGTGATGTCACTGGTTCTCTGGTGTAGTTATAGGCTGTATTCTCATGAATATGAAGTGTCTCGGTGATGTCACTGGTTCCTGGTGTAGTTATAGGCTGTATTCTCATGAATATGAAGTGTCTCAGTGATGTCACTGGTTCCTGGTGTATTTATAGGCTGTATTCTCATGAATATGAAGTGTCTCGGTGATGTCACTGCTTCCTGGTGTAGTTATAGGCTGTATTCTCATGAATATGAAGTGTCTCAGTGATGTCACTGGTTCCTGGTGTAGTTATAGGCTGTATTCTCATGAATATGACGTGTCTCAGTGATGTCACTGGTTCCTGGTGTAGTTACAGGCTGTATTCTCATGAATATGAAGTGTTTTGGTGATGTCACTGGTTCCTGGTGTAGTTATAGGCTGTATTCTCATGAATATGAAATGTCTCGTGATGTCACTGGTTCCTGGTGTAGTTATAGGCTGTATTCTCATAAATATGAAGTGTCTCAGTAATGTCACTGGTTCCTGGTGGAGTTGTAGGCTGTATTCTCATGAATATGAAATGTCTCGGTGATGTCACTGGTTCCTGGTGTAGTTATAGGCTGTATTCTCATGAATATGAAGTGTCTCGGTGATGTCACTGGTTCCTGGTATAGTTATAGGCTGTATTCTCATAAATATGAAGTGTCTCGGTGATGTCACTGGTTCCTGGTGTAGTTATAGGCTGTATTCTAATGAATATGAAGTGTGTCAGTGATGTCACTGGTTCCTGGTGTAGTTATAGGCTGTATTCTCATGAATATGAAGTGTCTCAGTGATGTCACTGGTTCCTGGTATAGTTATAGGCTGTATTCTCATAAATATGAAGTGTCTCGGTGATGTCACTGGTTCCTGGTGTAGTTATAGGCTGTATTCTAATGAATATGAAGTGTGTCAGTGATGTCACTGGTCCTGGTGTAGTTATAGGCTGTATTCTCATGAATATGAAGTGTCTCGTGATGGCATTGGTTCCTGGTGTAGTTATAGGCTGTATTTATTATTATTATTATTTATTTATATAGCGCCATTGGTTCCATGGCGCTTTACATAAGGAGTGGGGTAACAAGTACAGGTACAGTACATATGAGCAGTCAATGCTTGCTGATACACGATGGGAGAAGTTCCTGTCCACGAGGGCTCACAGTCTATCTCATGAATATGAAGTATCTTAGTGATGTCACTGGTTCCTGGTGTAGTTACAGGCTGTATTCTCATGAATATGAAGTGCCTCAGTGATATCACTAGTTCCTGCTATAGTTATAGACTGTATTCTCATGAATATGAAGTGTCTCAGTGATGTCACTGGTTCCTGTGTAGTTAGAGCTGTATTCTCATGAATATGAAGTTTCTCGGTGATGTCACTGGTTCCTGCTATAGTTATAGACTGTATTCTCATGAATATGAAGTGTCTCAGTGATGTCACTGGTTCCTGGTGTAGTTAGAGGCTGTATTCTCATGAATATGAAGTTTCTCGGTGATGTCACTGGTTCGCAGAGTAGTTATAGGCTGTATTCTCATGGATATGAAGTGTCTTGGTGATATCACTGGTTCCTGGTGTAGCTATAGGCTGTATTCTAATGAATATGAAGAGTCTAAGTGATATCACTGCTTCCTGGTGTAGATATGGGCTGTATTCTCATAAATATGAAGTGTCTTGATGATGTCACTGGTTCCTAGTGTTGTTATAGGCTGTATTCTCATGAATATGAAGTGTCTTAGTGATGTCACTGGTTCCTGGTGTAGTTATAGGCTGTATTCTCATGAATATGAAGAGTCTCAGTGATGTCACTGGTTTCTGGTGTAGTTATAGGCTGTATTCTCATGAATATGAAGTGCCTCAGTGATATCACTGGTTCCTGGTGTAGTTATAGGCTGTATTCTCATGAATATGAAGTGTCTCAGTAATGTCACTGGTTCCTGGTGTAGTTATAGACTGTATTCTCATGAATATGAAGTGTCTCAGTGATATCACTTGTTCCTTGTGTAGTTATAGGCTGTATTCACATGAATTTGAAGTGTCTCATTGATGTTACTGGTTCCTGGTGTAGTTATAGGCTGTATTCTCATGAATATGAAGTGTCTCGGTGATATCACTTGTTCCTTGTGTAGTTATAGGCTGTATTCTCATGAATATGAAGTGTCTCGGTGATATCACTTGTTCCTTGTGTAGTTATAGGCTGTATTCACATGAATTTGAAGTGTCTCAGTGATGTTACTGGTTCCTGGTGTAGTTATAGGCTGTATTCTCATGAATATGAAGTGTCTCGGTGATGTCACTGGTTCCTGGTGTAGTTATAGGTTGTATTCTCATGAATATGAAGTGTCTCGGTGATGACACTGGTTCATGGTGTAATTATAGGCTTTATTCTCATGAATATGCAGTGTCTCAGTGATATCACTGGTTCCTGGTGTAGTTATAGGCTGTATTCTCATGAATATGAAGTGCCTCAGTGATGTCACTGGTTCCTGGTTTAATTATAGGCTGTATTCTCATGCATATGAAGTGTCTCAGTGATGTCACTGGTTCCTGGTGTAGTTATAGGCTGTATTCACATGAATATGAAGTGTCTCAGTGATATCACTGGTTCCTGGTGTAGTTATAGGCTGTATTCTCATGAATATGAAGTGTCTCAGTGATATCACTGGTTCCTGGTGTAGTTATAGGCTGTATTCTCATGAATATGAAGTGTCTCAGTGATGTCACTGGTTCCTGGTGTAGTTATAGGCTGTATTCTCATGAATATGAAGTGTCTCAGTGATGTTGCTGGTTCCTGGTGTAGTTATAGGCTGTATTCTCATGAATATGAAGTGTCTCAGTGATATCACTGGTTCCTGGTGTAGTTATAGGCTGTATTCTCATGAATATGAAGTGTCTCAGTGATGTCACTGGTTCTTGGTATATTTATAGGCTGTATTCGTATGTATATGATATGTCTCAGTGATGTAATTCGTTTGTAGTGTATTATTTGCTGTATTCTCATTGATACTCATGTTTTCCTTTATGTTTTCTAATTCTATTATTTCTTTCCCAGGGCACTTGCAGACATTTTGATACAACAGGGGCCGATACCTATCCCACACTGTGAACGAGAGGCCATCTCCGCTGTTGATAACTCTCCCAAAGACAATACACCTGTAAGAACGTCGAAAAATCAGTATACTCCGGTGCGAACGACGAAGACCAACCATGGTACAGGTGGGTTCTTTAAATGTCCTTCACTGTCCTGAAAGGATAGATCCTTTGAATATTGTATAAGTGGTGGAAACCAGAGAGGTGAACTAGATCTTATGGGTCTTCTGAAATGTAGAGCTCAGAATGGCTGGAGGCCATCGCCCCATACGTTTTCGGAATTGTTGTCGTTGGGTTTACTGGAGTCATGGAACAAGTATAGCAGTAATTTACAGCAAAATCTCACACATACGTGGGAATTCTGCTCCTCATGGGTGGGACCAAGTGAGTAAGGTCTTCTCCCCCTTGATGACATCATCAAACAGAGGGAGGGGCCAACAAATTGGTTTTCAATGATTTTTCCTACATAAGATATGTTGAATCATGTAGCTTAAATGGGTTTATTTCAATGTTTTCCTTTAGTTTTCTTTCTTAGGGAATGTATGGATTTTAGTAACCATCTTGTGGCTTTCAAGTCTTCAGTTTTTATGTTTTACTTTTTTTTTCCTTGCTCTATAAATATGAGAAACATATGTCAAGTTGTTCAAAGGCAAATACATGATATTTACCATATGTTATCTCCCATCTGATGTACCGGTGGTGATATACACTTACATAAAAATAACATCAGCAGTGTGAACTTTGGCTTGCGGAAATTGAGAACTTCGGGATTGATGGATTGGAAAATGTTAGAATTAATGCGATTTTCTGGTTTTACATAAATCTGGCACTATTAATTTGTCATAAAAATGTTCTTCATCGGTCTAATTTAGTTAGCGTTTCATTTCCTCAAACCTTTCGAGAGTCAGTGGATGAAAACATACGTTGACTGTGAGTCGCTCATACTAGTGCAAGGCGCGATACTGGTCATCAATGGTTAGGGTAATGGTTGGGGCTAGGGTTAGTGTTTAGGTTACGTTTACGGTTAGAGCTAGAGTTAAGGTTATGGGGTTATGTTTACCGTTACAGCTTGGATAGAGGTTACTGTTGCAGTTACATATATGGTTAGGGTTAGAGTTAAGGTTAGGGGTTATGTTTACAGTTAGGGGTAGAGTTAAGGTTAGGGGTTATGTTTACAGTTAGGGCTTGGGTTAAGGTCAGGGATGGGGTTATCTTTACGGTTAGGGTTTGGGTTAAGGTTAGTTGGGGTTAGATTTGAGGGCTAGAGTTACATTTAGGGCTAGGGTTAAGGTTACTATTTAGATTACGTTTACGGTTAGAGCTAGAGTTAAGGTTATGGGTTATGTTTACCGTTACAGCTTGGATAGAGGTTACTGTTGTGGTGTCATATATGGTTAGGGTTAGAGTTAAGGTTAGGGTTATGTTTACGGTTAGGGCTTGGGTTAAGGTCAGGGATTGGGTTATCTTTACGGTTAGGGCTTGGGTTAAGGTCAGGGATGGGTTATCTTTACGGTTAGGGCTTGGGTTAAGGTTAGTGTTGGGGTTAGATTTTAGGGCTAGAGCTACATTTAGGGCTAAGGTTAAGTTTAGTATTTAGATTACGTTTACGGTTAGAGCTAGTTAAGGTTATAGGGTAATGTTTACCGTTACAGCTTGGATAGAGGTTACTGTTGTGGTGACATATATGGTTAGGGTTAGAGTTAAGGTTAGGGTTATGTTTACAGTTAAGGGTAGAGTTAAGGTTACAGGTTATGTTTATGGTTAGGGCTATGGTTAAGGTTAGGCTTGGGATTATGTGGTTATGGTTAGGGCTTGGATTCAGGTTAGTGTTGGGGGTTACATTTACGGTTAGGGCTAGAGTTAAGGTTAGTGTTGGGGTCATGTTTATAGTTAGGTCTTGGGTTAAGGTTAGAGTTGAGGTTACATTTATGGTTAGGGCTAGAGTTAAGGTTAGTGTTATGTTTATGGTCAGGGCTATGGGTAAGGTTAGGGTTGGGATTATGTGGTTATGTTTATGGTTAGGGCTTGGGTTAAGGTTAGTGTTGGGGTTACATTTACGGCTAGGGCTAGTGTTATGGTTAGTTTTGGGGTTACATTTACGATTAGGGCTACAGTTAAGGCGTGAGGTTATGTTTACGATTAGGGTTTGGGTTAAGGTTGTGGTTGGGGTTAGGTTTATTGTTAGGCTGGAGTTAAGGTTAGGGTTGAGGTTATGTTTATAATTAGGGCTAAGATTAAGATTTGGCTTGGGATTATATTGATGGGTAGGAAAAGAGTTAAGTTTGAGATTAGTAACAAACGTTGTAAGAAGAGGCGTCCTCACTGGGTACTTTTCTTGCAATTGTGACTTTAATCCATATGGAAGAGGTTACATAGTGCAGGGAGGTTTCGGCAGGGAGGAGGGGACGACGGTCACCGTTTCGCTCGGTTGCGCTTCTACAGGTCCAATGGACCCCAGGTTGGGGTTACTAGTTACATTTAAAAAAAATGTGAAATAGAAAATGAAAAATATGTATATTTTTAACAATGAACGTTTTTGAGCTACAGAAAGAAGGACACAGATCCTGTTACAGTAGGAAGAGCAGCTCTGGAGAACATACCGCTGCTCTACTAAGTAAAGCATCATATACAGAGTAACTGAAAATACAAACAGGCATAAGCTCAAAGCCGTATATAGCTTATGTAAATCAGGATATATACATGCAATTTCTCTTTCATTCTCGTCATTGGCGTCTGTGTAATCCGAGCTTGACATCACTTAGATTAGCATTCCTGACATCATTTTACAGTCAATTTGATATGCGTCTGAATAAGGATTAAGTAAAGATCTTAAAGTGCTTTATTGATTGGCGTGCCTGGGCTTTTCTGAGGTTATTGAGCGGGGTCAGGCGGTAAGAGTCTGCCCTGGGACACGGGAAGAAAGATGGAGATTTCAGACTTGACGTTCCTTTGTTGATTATCAGACAAATTAGTTTCGGCCTCATTACAGAGCGGCTGGCGGGATTAAGGTTGGCTACTAGACTAACGAAAAAGACAAAAACAATCTCTAGTAGACCTTTTCAGGCCAGACATGCCTTCCCAGACTCCTGAGATTTGGGTAAAAATTTGGCCCAATTTGAAACATTTGAGGGAACATTCTACATTCTACATTCTACATTCTACGTTCTACATTCTACATTCTACGTTCTACATTCTACATTCTACATTCTACATTCTACGTTCTACATTCTACATTCTACATTCTACATTCTACGTTCTACATTCTACATTCTACGTTCTACATTCTACATTCTACGTTTCAGTCTCTTCACCCAATGGATTCGGTTGGGGATTCACGTCCACACTCCTTTGCCCCCTAAATTTAGGTTGTAGCAATCCAGACAAATTGGGCAACCAGGCCCATTCTCAATTATACATAAATTTAATCGTTTTATCCAAGTGGACGTGTCTTCTTCTGCTCACCATGCCCAGTTGGCTAACAATACCAAATTTAAATACATGAGCGATGATTCATGATTCAGGAGGACGGCGGCATTTGCACCAGGTCAAATTACACAGTTATGGCAAGTGACAGATTCCCTTTAACCTCTAATGGTGAGGAGGTTTGGGCCGCCACCCCGTCCTCATCTCCTCAACCAGCCCTACACTATTCCCTTTCACTTCCTACCAAGTATCGGTTTCAGCAGCCACTCCGCCGGATTTCGGAGGACGGTGGCATTTGCACCAGGTCAAATTACACAGTTATGGCAAGTGACAGATTCCCTTTAACCTCTAATGGTGAGGAGGTTTAGGCCGCCACCCTCGTCCTCATCTCCTCAACCAGCCCTATACTATTCCCTTTCACTTCCTTCCAAGTATCAGTTTCAGCAGCCACTCCGCCGGATTTCGGAGGACGGCGGCATTTGCACCAGGTCAAATTGCACAGTTATGGCAAGTGACAGATTCCCTTTAACCTCTAATGGTGAGGAGGTTTAGGCCGCCACCCTTGTCCTCATCTCCTCAACCAGCCCTATACTATTCCCTTTCACTTCCTTCCAAGTATCGGTTTCAGCAGCCACTCCGCCGGATTTCGGAGGACGGCGCATTTGCACCAGGTCAAATTACACAGTTATGGCAAGTGACATATTCCCTTTAACCTCTAATGGTGAGGAGGTTTAGGCCGCCACCCTTGTCCTCATCTCCTCAACCAGCCCTATACTATTCCCTTTCACTTCCTTCCAAGTATCGGTTTCAGCAGCCACTCCGCCGGATTTCGGAGGACGGCGCATTTGCACCAGGTCAAATTACACTGTTATGGCAAGTGACATATTCCCTTTAAGCACTAATATCCCTTTAAATTGTAATATAAATAATGAAATAGTCTTGGGAATAGTGAAGAACTTTTGCACCCTCTTTCCATTTGGTATACAGGTGTCACGTTGGTGGTAGTGGGTGAGGAAATAAGGACAAGGGCACCTGAGAAACTAGTCTGGCCGTGGACTTGGGGGTCACTGACTAGCTCTGCTCCCGAATGTACTTCTAATGGTGAGGAGGTTTGGGCCGCCACCCTCGTCCTCATCTCCTCAACCAGCCCTATACTATTCCCTCTTACTTCCTACCAAGGATCGGGTTCAGCAGCCACTCCGCCGGATTTTGGAGGTCAAATTACATAGTTATGGCAAGTGACAGATCCCCTTTAAGCACCAATATCACTTCAAAACTCAATATAAATAATGTAAGCAGTCTTGGGAACTTCTTGGGAACATTGAAGAACTTTTGCACCTTCTTTCCATATGGTATACAGGGGTCACAAAGGTGGCAGTGGGTGAGGGAATGAGCATAGAAAAAGGGCAAGGGCACCTGAGAAAGTAGTCTGGCACTGAAATTGGGGTCACTGACTAACCCTGCTCCCGAATGTACCTCTAATGGTGAGGAGGTTAAGGCCGCCACCCTCATCCTCAACTGCTCAACTAGCCCTATACTATTCCCTCTGACTTCCCACCAAGGACCAGGGTCAGCAGCCACTCCAGCAATAGATAACTTTACCGGGAGTAGAAGCGTCTGGAAGTTTATCGCTAAACGTACCCTTCCACCACTAGTAAGAACACCCTCCCGTCGTAGCCCGTAGCCTGAACTGTTGTGATATTTATGACATTTAAGTAACCACGGCAACTATATTGATTAGGTAAAAAAGACGGAAGCTTAGGAAGAAAACAGAATGAGATTTTGGCAGTGAAACGCGTGGTGTACCCATCCGGTGCTGCTCTCATTATGGGTGACGGGGAAGGGATGACACATGGGTGCTATAATTGACGCTGTATGGCGCCTCCTAGATTAGGCTTAGAAATAGTGTGATAGTTCTCTTTTCCCTTGTAGATTATCCCGGGAGATGAACTGATTTAAGTCGTTAAAGTTCTTCAGCAATAAGACGGGAAGTTTTGTGAAACTGTGAGAAATATCTCATTTTTGGCAATCCCTAATTATTTTCACCTTCATTTCCGCACGATCTTCAAAATGTCAAAAGACGCGGTCAGAAGAGTGAACATTAAAGAAGACATAGTGCCCTGATGGATGGAGTGGAGACACGGGGGTCAGTGGGTGCTCTCCTCTGTGGAGACACGGGGGTCAGTGGGTGCTCTCCTCTGTGGAGACACGGGGGTCAGTGGGTGCTCTCCTCTGTGGAGACACGGGGGTCAGTGGGTGCTCTCCTCTGTGGAGACACGGGGGTCAGTGGGCGCTCTCCTCTGTGGAGACACGGGGGTCAGTGGGTGCTCTCCTCTGTGGAGACACGGGGGTCAGTGGGTGCTCTCCTCTGTGGAGACATGGGGGTCAGTGGGTGCTCTCCTCTGTGGAGACACGGGGGGTCAGTGGGTGCTCTCCTCTGTGGAGACATGGGGGTCAGTGGGTGCTCTCCTCTGTGGAGACACGGGGTCAGTGGGGGCTCTCCTCTGTGGAGACACGGGGGGTCAGTGGGTGCTCTCCTCTGTGGAGACACGGGGGTCAGTGGGTGCTCTCCTCTGTGGAGACATGGGGGTCAGTGGGTGCTCTCCTCTGTGGAGACACGGGGTCAGTGGGTGCTCTCCTCTGTGGAGACACGGGGGGTCAGTGGGTGCTCTCCTCTGTGGAGACACGGGGGTCAGTGGGTGCTCTCCTCTGTGGAGACACGGGGGGTCAGTGGGTGCTCTCCTCTGTGGAGACACGGGGGTCAGTGGGTGCTCTCCTCTGTGGAGACACGGGGGTCAGTGGGTGCTCTCCTCTGTGGAGACACGGGGGTCAGTGGATGCTCTCCTCTGTGGAGACACAGGGTCAGTGGATGCTCTACTTTGTGGAGACACGAGGGTCAGTGGGTGCTCTACTTTGTGGAGACACGGGGGTCAGTGGGTGCTCTCATCCGCTGGTCTGGCCGCCTTTAGAAAGACGACATGGACCAGGGCTCATCGCAACTGAACGCCCGAACTCCTTAACCATGGGGGAACACTACTCAGACAACACTGGGTGAGGGAACCACACAATGGTAAGACTTTATTGGATCCCCAACAGTCAAAGGCATATAATATAACACATAACCAAGCACAACACACAATGTAACAGGCAACAGAGTCTCACCCTTCCGCTGTCTCACCGGGAATTAGAATATTCATGCCTTCGGGGCTTCTAGGGCCACTTACTCCAATCCAGCAGGCCCTCACTTTAGTCAGGCACCCATCAAGAAAGGAATAGCAGCAAGCTTAGGAAGCTAACCGAGCACTGCAAAGTATGTAGCCAGGTGACCAAATTGTCCCAACTGGGTATCTTCCAGCCAAATCCTAGGATCCTAGGCTGAACTTCTGTAGAATATGATCCAGTGTTATGATCTTCTAGCCAGGACCGACGTTCCTAGACTGAAGTTATGATGTGATCCTGGCAGCCGGAACCGAAGCCCATAGGCTGAAGTTATGATCTACTCCACACCATTAACACTGATAAGCTGCCTGAGTAAGTGCGCGTGCACACTTACTCATGTGGCCACCATCTTTGTTATCCGACACACAGGCGCACTTATGCTGCCACCATCTTTGGACACTTGCACTCAAAAATGAGTGCACGGGGGGAGAGAGCGTGCATAGGAAGAGACAAAGCATAGGGGGATAGACAGCACATGGAGAGAGAAACCAAAAGAGGAGAGAGAGCACATGGAGGAGATACAGCACAAGCTGGGAGAGAGAGCGCATGGGGGAAGTAATAGCACAGAGGAGAAAGCACACAAGGGGAGAGAGAACATATAGGGGAGAAAGCACACAAGGGAGAGAGAAAACTCAGGGGGAAGAAAAAGACAGCAAAAAAAGTGGAGAGCACATGGGGGAGAGACAGCAAAAGGGGAGAGACAAAGTGCATGGGGAAGAGACAAACCACAGTGTGAGAGTGTTCAGGGGGAGAGAGAGACAGCACACGGGGGGACAGAGAACACAAGGGGAGAGAGAGTGCATGGGAACAGAGCATATGGGTAAAGACAAAGCACAGGGGGAGAAAGAGACAGTACACGGGAGGAGAGTGCACAGGGGGAGACAGAGCACAACGGGCAAGCGGACAGGGAGGAGAGCGCACAGGGGGAGATGCACGGGGGAGAGACAGCACAGGGGGACAGGAAGACAGCAAACAGGGAGGACAGAGAGCACAAGGGGAGGCAGAGCACATAGGGAAGAGAACGCTTAGAGGAGAGCACATAGGGGAGAGAGCACGAGGGGGAGACATCTCAAAGGAGAGGGCACATGAGGGGAGAAGACAGCACAAGGGGAGAAAGAGCACACAGGTGGAGTGAGAGCAGACAAGGGAGAGAGCACACAAGGGGGGAGAAGACAGCACACAGGGGAGAGAGACAGCACAGGAGGAGAGACAGCACACAGTGGGAGAGAGCACACAAAGGGAGAAGAAAACACACAAGGGGGAGAGAGAGACAGCAGACATGGAGGAAAGAGAAAGCACACAGGGGAGAGAGACAGCACACAGGGAGAAAAGACAGCACACAGGGGGAGAGAGACAGCACACAGGGAGAGAGAGTGACAGGTAAATGAGTGCACAGGGGGAGCAGACAGCACATGGGGTAGAGACAGCACATGGAGGAAGAAAGAATGGACATATAAATGAGCGCATGGGGGAGAGATGGCTGTCGCCCCCCTCATCATAGAGTCTGCCCCCATTGTGACATAGCCACCCTCCCGCGATAGCATCAGGCAACCATCTTGTACCCATATAAATGGCGCCACACTATGTCCATTTGTGCTTTTCAGGGCTGTTTAGTGACTTAGCGGCTTATAATAATGTCGTAGAGAGAAGCCCGGCACAACCTCGGCAGGGGAACCTTCTCTCTGGAGTTTAGTTTTTTTATATATTTTTGTCCCTTTAAGACGACGATCTCCTCTCCGGGCTCATATTGAGCAGAGAGCGACTGGCACTGAGACGTTTAAACAGATAAAGTAACTTGAAGGTGTGACGCCGTCCATGACAAGACGTCTTCTCTCCCAAACAATAACAGCCCTGCATGACAAGACTGTGCCCAGCGTGAGCCGCCATCTGCCCACACATCACCCGCCATCACCGTGTACACTGACAGCACACTGCCAACTACACACCTGCTCAACAATGTGGACAGTGTGCTCACTGCCCAACAATGGCTGATAACAGAGAGTAATAGATTGTAGTCACCTGTCCTACTGTCTCCTCCCCCAGTAATGGCTGATAACAGAGAGTAATAGATTGTAGTCACCTGTCCTACTGTCTCCTCCCCCAGTAATGGCTGATAACAGGGAGTAATAGATTGTAGTCACATGTCCTACAGTCTCCTCCTCCTCCAGTAATGGCTGATAACAGGGAGTAATAGATTGTAGTCACCTGTCCTACAGTCTCCTCCCCCAGTAATGGCTGAATAACAGGGAGTAATAGATTGTAGTCACCTGTCCTACAGTCTCCTCCTCAGTAATGGCTGATAACAGGGAGTAATAGATTGTAGTCACCTGTCCTACAGTCTCCTCCTCCAGTAATGGCTGATAACAGGGAGTAATAGATTGTAGTCACCTGTATTACAGTCTCCTCCTCCAGTAATGGCTGATAACAGGGAGTAATAGATTGTAGTCACCTGTCCTACAGTCTCCTCCTCCAGTAATGGTTGATAACAGGGAGTAATAGATTGTAGTCACCTGTCCTACAGTCTCCTCCTCCAGTAATGGCTGATAACAGGGAGTAATAGATTGTAGTCACCTGTCCTACAGTCTCCTCCTCCAGTAATGGCTGATAACAGGGAGTAATAGATTGTAGTCACCTGTCCTACAGTCTCCTCCTCCAGTAATGGCTGATAACAGGGAGTAATAGATTGTAGTCACCTGTCCTACAGTCTCCTCCTCCAGTAATGGCTGATAACAGGGAGTAATAGATTGTAGTCACATGTCCTACAGTCTCCTCCTCCTCCAGTAATGGCTGATAACAGAGAGAAATAGATTGTACTCACCTGTCCTACAGTCTCCTCCCCCAGTAATGGCTGATAACAGGGAGTAATAGATTGTAGTCACCTGTCCTACAGTCTCCTCCTCCAGTAATGGCTGATAACAGGGAGTAATAGATTGTAGTCACCTGTCCTACAGTCTCCTCCTCCAGTAATGGCTGATAACAGGGAGTAATAGATTGTAGTCACCTGTCCTACAGTCTCCTCCTCCAGTAATGGCTGATAACAGGGAGTAATAGATTGTAGTCACCTGTCCTACAGTCTCCTCCTCCAGTAATGGCTGATAACAGGGAGTAATAGATTGTAGTCACATGTCCTACAGTCTCCTCCTCCTCCAGTAATGGCTGATAACAGAGAGTAATAGATTGTACTCACCTGTCCTACAGTCTCCTCCCCCAGTAATGGCTGATAACAGGGAGTAATAGATTGTAGTCACCTGTCCTACAGTCTCCTCCTCCAGTAATGGCTGATAACAGGGAGTAATAGATTGTAGTCACCTGTATTACAGTCTCCTCCTCCAGTAATGGCTGATAACAGGGAGTAATAGATTGTAGTCACCTGTCCTACAGTCTCCTCCTCCAGTAATGGTTGATAACAGGGAGTAATAGATTGTAGTCACCTGTCCTACAGTCTCCTCCTCCAGTAATGGTTGATAACAGGGAGTAATAGATTGTAGTCACCTGTCCTACAGTCTCCTCCTCCAGTAATGGCTGATAACAGGGAGTAATAGATTGTAGTCACCTGTCCTACAGTCTCCTCCTCCAGTAATGGCTGATAACAGGGAGTAATAGATTGTAGTCACCTGTCCTACAGTCTCCTCCCCAGTAATGGCTGATAACAGGGAGTAATAGATTGTAGTCACCTGTCCTACAGTCTCCTCCTCCAGTAATGGCTGATAACAGGGAGTAATAGATTGTAGTCACCTGTCCTACAGTCTCCTCCTCCAGTAATGGCTGATAACAGGGAGTAATAGATTGTAGTCACCTGTCCTACAGTCTCTCCTCCTCAGTAATGGCTGATAACAGGGAGTAATAGATTGTAGTCACCTGTCCTACAGTCTCTTCCTCCAGTAATGGCTGATAACAGGGAGTAATAGATTGTAGTCACCTGTCCTACAGTCTCCTTCCCCAGTAATGACTGATAACAGGGAGTAATAGATTGTAGTCACCTGTCCTACAGTCTCCTCTCCCCAGTAATGGCTGATAACAGGGAGTAATAGATTGTACTCACCTGTCCTACAGTCTCCTCCCCCAGTAATGGCTGATAACAGGGAGTAATAGATTGTAGTCACCTGTCCTACAGTCTCCTCCTCCAGTAATGGCTGATAACAGGGAGTAATAGATTGTAGTCACCTGTATTACAGTCTCCTCCCCAGTAATGGCTGATAACAGGGAGTAATAGATTGTAGTCACCTGTCCTACAGTCTCCTCCCCCAGTAATGGCTGATAACAGGGAGTAATAGATTGTAGTCACCTGTCCTACAGTCTCCTCCCCCAGTAATGGCTGATAACAGGGTAGTATAGATGTAGTCACCTGTCCTACAGTTTCCTCCTCCAGTAATGGCTGATAACAGGGAGTAATAGATTGTAGTCACCTGTCCTACAGTCTCCTCCTCCAGTAATGGCTGATAACAGGGAGTAATAGATTGTAGTCACCTGTCCTACAGTCTCCTCCTCCAGTAATGGCTGATAACAGGGAGTAATAGATTGTAGTCACCTGTCCTACAGTCTCCTCCTCCCAGTAATGGCTGATAACAGGGAGTAATAGATTGTAGTCACCTGTCCTACAGTCTCTCCTCCAGTAATGGCTGATAACAGGGAGTATAGATTGTAGTCCCTGTCCTACAGTCTCCTCCTCCAGTAATGGCTGATAACAGAGAGTAATAGATTGTACTCGCCTGTCCTACAGTCTCCTCCCCCAGTAATGGCTGATAACAGGGAGTAATAGATTGTAGTCACCTGTCCTACAGTCTCTCCTCCCCAGTAATGGCTGATAACAGGGAGTAATAGATTGTAGTCACCTGTCCTACAGTCTCCTCCTCCAGTAATGGCTGATAACAGGGAGTAATAGATTGTAGTCACCTGTCCTATCAGTCTCCTCCCCAGTAATGGCTGATAACAGGGAGTAATAGATTGTAGTCACCTGTCCTTCAGTCTCCTCCCTCTAGTAATGGCTGATAACAGGGAGTAATAGATTGTAGTCACCTGTCCTACAGTCTCCTCCCTCTAGTAATGGCTGATAACAGGGAGTAATAGATTGCAGTCACCTGTCCTACAGTCTCCTCCCTCTAGTAATGGCTGATAACAGGGAGTAATAGATTGTAGTCACCTGTCCTACAGTCTCCTCCTCCAGTAATGGCTGATAACAGGGAGTAATAGATTGTAGTCACCTGTCCTACAGTCTCCTCCCCAGTAATGGCTGATAACAGGGAGTAATAGATTGTAGTCACCTGTCCTACAGTCTCCTCCTCCAGTAATGGCTGATAACAGGGAGTAATAGATTGTAGTCACCTGTCCTACAGTCTCCTCCTCCAGTAATGGCTGATAACAGGGAGTAATAGATTGTAGTCACCTGTCCTACAGTCTCCTCCTCCAGTAATGGCTGATAACAGGGAGTAATAGATTGTAGTCACCTGTCCCACAGTCTCCTCCCCAGTAATGGCTGATAACAGGGAGGAATAGATTGTAGTCATCTGCCCCACAGTCTCCTCCCCCAGTAATGGCTGATAACAGGGAGTAATAGATTGTAGTCACTGTCCTACAGTCTCCTCCTCCAGTAATGGCTGATAACAGGGAGTAATAGATTGTAGTCACCTGTCCTACAGTCTCCTCCCCAGTAATGGCTGATAACAGGGAGTAATAGATTGTAGTCACCTGTCCTACAGTCTCCTCCTCCAGTAATGGCTGATAACAGGGAGTAATAGATTGTAGTCACCTGTCCTACAGTCTCCTCCCCAGTAATGGCTGATAACAGGGAGTAATAGATTGTAGTCACCTGTCCTACAGTCTCCTCCTCCAGTAATGGCTGATAACAGGGAGTAATAGATTGTAGTCACCTGTCCTACAGTCTCCTCCCCCAGCAATGGCTGATAACAGGGAGTAATAGACTGTAGTCACCTGTCCTACAGTCTCCTCCCCAGTAATGGCTGATAACAGGGAGTAATAGATTGTAGTCACCTGTCCTACAGTCTCCTCCCTCTAGTAATGGCTGATAACAGGGAGTAATAGATTGTAGTCACCTGTCCTACAGTCTCCTCCTCCAGTAATGGCTGATAACAGGCAGTAATAGATTGTAGTCACCTGTCCTACAGTCTCCTCCCCAGTAATGGCTGATAACAGGAGTAATAGATTGTAGTCACCTGTCCTACAGTCTCCTCCCTCTAGTAATGGCTGATAACAGGGAGTAATAGATTGTAGTCACCTGTCCTACAGTCTCCTCCTCCAGTAATGGCTGATAACAGGGAGTAATAGATTGTAGTCACCTGTCCCACAGTCTCCTCCTCCAGTAATGGCTGATAACAGGGAGTAATAGATTGTAGTCACCTGTCCTACAGTCTCCTCCCCCAGTAATGGCTGATAACAGGGAGTAATAGATTGTAGTCACCTGTCCTACAGTCTCCTCCCCCAGTAATGGCTGATAACAGGGAGTAATAGATTGTAGTCACCTGTCCTCCAGTCTCCTCCAGTAATGGCTGATAACAGGGAGTAATAGATTGTAGTCACCTGTCCTACAGTCTCCTCCCCCAGTAATGGCTGATAACAGGGAGTAATAGATTGTAGTCACCTGTCCTACAGTCTCCTCCTCGAGTAATGGCTGATAACAGGGAGTAATAGATTGTAGTCACCAGTCCTACAGTCTCCTCCCCCAGTAATGGCTGATAACAGGGAGTAATAGATTGTAGTCACCTGTCCTACAGTCTTCTCCTTCCCCAGTAATGGCTGATAACAGGGAGTAATAGATTGTAGTCACCAGTCCTACAGTCTCCTCCCCCAGTGATGGCTGATAACAGGGTGTAATAGATTGTAGTCACCTGTCCTACAGTCTCCTCCTCCAGTAATGGCTGATAACAGGGAGTAATAGATTGTAGTCACCTGTCCTACAGTCTCCTCCCCCCAGTAATGGCTGATAACAGGGAGTAATAGATTGTAGTCACCTGTCCTACAGTCTCCTCCTCCCCCCAGTAATGGCTGATAACAGGGAGTAATAGATTGTAGTCACCTGTCCTACAGTCTCCTCCGCCAGTAATGGCTGATAACAGAGAGTAATAGATTGTAGTATGATGGAATATGTATCTCTAGCGCCACCTGTAGAATTCTATCCCGTAAGTCAATGTCCTGAGTCATTGAGGTTTATAGATCAGAGGATTCGGGGACGGATTATTTGGCTCCGGCCTCTTCTGACCATTGCTCCTCTCTAATTGACAGTTTATTGGACGTTGCAATGTTTTTGGGATTACCGTGCCGTCCTCTGACCCCCGCGCGCTCATCATCCTCAGCCTTTGAGCTGTCCTATTTCCGAGACTCAGCCATCTGGCAGATCTTGAGCTTCCACTGTCTAGGGATTCACACAATCAGAAGGAATCGTTGACTTCGGGAGTCATGAAATGACCCTGCTCGGTTTAATCATCCTCCTACCGTCCTGGTAATGAGCACATACGTCCGGACTCGTTACCGCAGAGTAAATCTCTCCGTCCCCTCTCATGTACCAGCCGGGCGCGGTAGTATAGAGCACCCATTCCTCTAATGATAAGTTGTGGACTCACCCTCGAAATTGTATCTCTTTCTCGTAAAGTTGGATAACCATTGATATGGCCATCACTATGTCTCGGAGACTCTTGATGGAAAGTCATGGTGTGGACTCCACCACGGGTCTGGCTTGGGGTGAAGGTTTGGGTGGATCAAAAATTCTTTTTAGTACCCACTTCCATGATGTTTGGCCACCCCTTAAATGTCTAATACTTAACCAAGATACTTGATACAAGCCCAAGGATGTCCTCAAGATTGGCCAACTCTTGCTGGTGTCCAGGAGATAAAATAGGGCACCTCTTCCTTAAATCAAAAATATCTGAGTTGTGGAATCATCCTCGAGGTTCTAGATTGTCTTATATCCCTCTTGTATCTTTTTCTTGAAGAGGTGGGTGACCACTGATAAGTTGTGGAGTCACCCTCGAAATTGTATCCCAGTTGTATCTCTTTCTCGTAAAGTTGGGTGACCACTGATATGACCACCGCTATGTCTCGGGGTCTCCTGATGAAAAGTCGCAGTGTGGACACCATCGTGGGCCTTGGACGGCGTTGAGTCAACTTTTAGGAAGGTGTGGGTGAAGCCAAAATGTTTACCCCCATTTTTGAGGCCACGTCCCTTTAAAAACCGGTTGATCACCCCTCAAGTGTCCGATTATCCACCGAAATACCTGATAGATGTCAAGTAAGAGTTTAAGACGGCGTCCCGGAGACTGGCCAACCATTGCCCATTCTTGAGTTGTATAGTCATCCTCGAAAGATGAGTTTGTCTGTCCACCGGTATGGCCACCATGTCTCCATGACTATGTCTCGCGGACTCTGAGAGGGTGTGGTGTCAACATTTAGTAATGGAAGGTGTGGGTGAATCATACATTTCTACCTATATCCATGACCCATTTTTGGGGTCCGGTCTCTTTAACACCCACTTCCATGCCAGTTGACTACCACTCAAATGTCCAATTGGCCACCAAAATACTTGATACATGCCCTTTCTCTCCGGCCAATGGGAGTTTACGACAGTGTCCTGGAGATTGACAAACTATGGTTGGCATCCAGGAGATAAAATAGGACACCCCTTCCTCAAATCAACATCTGAGTTGTGGGATCATCCGTGAAATTCTAGTCTTTCTGGTCTGATATCGGTGATATCCCACTTTGGGTGACCACTGATATGGCCACCGCTATGTCTCAGAGAGACTTGATGAAAGGTTGCGGTGTGGACTCCATCAGGGGTCAGGGAAGGCTTGGTGTCATCTCTTAGTAATGGAAGGTATGGATGAATCAAAAATATTTACCTATAGCCTTCCTAGGTCCCTTTAACACCGGTTGACCAAATGTCCGATTGACCATCAAGATACCTCATACATTCCGAGTAAAGATTTCCATCAGGCTTATGGGAGTTTAATACAGTGTCCTTGATGGAGATCAACCAACCCTTACTGAAGTCTAGAAGGTGAAATAGGGCACCCCTTCCTCGAATCAAAAACTCTTAAGTTGTGGGGTCACCTTCGAAACATTAGCTTGTCTGTCCACGGATATGGCCACCATATCTACATGGCTATGTCTCGGGAACTCTTGATGAAAAGTCACAGTGTGGACATCATCAGCCATCAGGGATCCGAAAGGACTTGATGTCAACTCTTAGTAATGGAAGGTGAGGGTAAATCAAAAATGTTTACTTATAGCCAATCCCTATTTTGGGGGCCAGGTCTCTTTAACACCCACTGCCATGCCAATTGACCACCGATCAATTTAATTGAGCCATGGTCACACATGCGCACTACAACTCCATAGACCAATAGAATTTAATATATCCATGGTTGAGAATACACAATACTGTTCCCATAGGCCCATAGAATTGAGTAGAGAGGTTGATGCACATGAAGTCTTGATGGCGCAGGTGCAATATAGCTCCACAGACCAATAGAATTGAATAGAGCCATGATTGCGCATGTGCACTAACCTTCTTTTACACAGAGGACTTTGAGATCCCTCTTCTTGGGGAGATCATACTTTTGACCTCTATCCTTAGCCCTTGGCTTGTGCTTGTGGCTTTCTGTACAATGTCTGCTGAGCAGCAGATAGAGGATGTCATAAAAGAGCCTGTGTCTGCCAGTGTTACAGAACTGATTCCACTTCTCTGTTCATTGGATCAAAGTTTAAAGTGAACTCTTCTTGTACACAGATGACTTTGAGACACCTCTTCTTGGGAAGATCATACTTTTGTCAACTATCCTTAGTCCTTGGCTTCTGCTTGTGACAATCTGTACACCATGATACTGAGCAGCAGATACAGGTCTGCATAAAAGAGCCTGTGTCTGCCAGTGTTACAGAACTGACTCCACTTCTCTGTTCATTGGATCAGAGTATAAAGTGAGCTCTTCTTGTACACAGAGGACTTTGAGATCCCTCTTCTTGGGGAGATCATACTTTTGTCAACTATCCTTAGCCCTTGGCTTCTGCTTGTGACAATCTGTACAGCATGATGCTGAGCAGCAGATACAGGTCAGCATAAAAGATCCTGTGTCTGCCAGTGTTACAGCACTGACTCAGTTTCTCTGTTCATTGGATCAGAGTATAAAGTGAACTCTTCTTGTACACAGAGGACTTTGAGACCCCTCTTCTTGGGGAGATCATACTTTTGACATCTATCCTTAGCCCTTGGCTTCTGCTTGTGGCTTTCTGTACAGGGTCTGCTGAGCAGCAGATACAGGTCAGCATAAAAGAGCCTGTGTCTGCCAGTGTTACAGCACTGACTCCATTTCTCTGTTCATTGGATCAGAGTCAACTATCCTTAGTCCTTGGCTTCTGCTTGTGACAATCTGTACAGCATGATGGTGAGCAGCAGATACAGGTTAGCATAAAAGAGCCTGTGTCTGCCAGTGTTACAGCACTGACTCCACTGGATCAGTCCCTTTGATAAGGCGATGCTGGTTATCCAATTTTTAACCCTCGGAGGCTTCTATTGGGGGAGTGTTGCTCTTTTATTTGCGGCTCATCGCAGACCCTAATGAAGTATTTACGGGATAACATCTGTCCTCCGCTCCTTCATTCACAGCTCCAACATCATTAATGCACATTATTTATTTCAGCAGCACTAATTACACGGATCCATCAAATGTGAGAATTACCTGCTCGTCCCATCGCCAGGAGCTTCTCATATGTCAGGTGTAAAAGGAGAAACAGACGACGAGTGACAATGTGCAAGAAACTGCTCTGAGAGCAGAGATCTCTGCCGTTACATGGACGGACCATTCCAGAGTGGGGGGATAGGGATACTGTAACCCATGGCAAACAACCACTATCATTGGGAGGAGTATTATCCATCTACACACTTTCTCTACAGTGCCCCCGCAGGGAAGATACAGTATTGCAGGGCAATTGTAATTCTGATTGATCCTGAGGTTTTTTAAGGTAAAAGTTATTCAGATTCTTAAGGAGAAAATGAGACTGAACCCTGAACCCTGTTCAATCAATCCCTTTAACTGTTGCTTTCAGCACAAATGAGGAGATGTAAGGCGGTGCAGAACTATGGAGAAGATGGGTAGGTGATAGACTGAGATGAGGAGGAGATGTAGGGAGGTGCAGAACTATGGAGAGGATGGGTAGATGATAGAGATGAGGAGTAGATGTAGGGTGGTGCAGAACTGTGGAGAGGATGGGTAGGTGATAGACTGAGATGAGACTGAGATGAGGAGGAGATGTAGGGTGGTGTAGAACTATAGAGAGGATGGGTTGGTGATAGACTGAGATGAGGAGGAGATGTAGGGAGGTGCAGAACTATAGAGAGGACGGGTAGGTGTTAGACAGAGATGAGGAGGAGATGTAGGGTGGTGCAAAACTGTGGAGAGGATGGGTAGGTGATTGCTAGAGATGAGGAGGAGATGTAGGGAGGTGCAAAACTGTGGAGAGGACGGATAGGGTGATAGAGATGAGGAGGAGATGTAGGGAGGTGCAAAACTGTGGAGAGGACGGATAGGGTGATAGAGATGAGGAGGAGATGTAGGGCGGTGCAGAACTTTTGAGAGGACGGGTAGGGATTAGAGATGAGGAGGAGATGTAAGAAGGTGCAGAACTGTGGAGAGGATGGGTAAGGGATAGAGATGAGGAGGAGATGAAGGGTGGTGCAGAACTATGGAGACGATGGGTAGGGGATAGAGATGAGGAGGAGATGTAGGGGGGTGCAGAACTATGGAGAGGAAGCTTTCTCCCCTTCTCCCCTGTTTATCCATTGACTATGACCTAAGACGTCTCTTCTCCGTCCCCTCCAGATATGAGCGCTGTTCCTCTCCAGCATCTGTCTGTCTGTGCAACATAATTATCCATTGAGCTTAGATGCCGTACCGTCCCGGCTCGGATACATTCAGCATGCGGCGAGGCTGCCTTCAGGATTACATTTAATTAACCTGCGACCTCGGCATATTGTACAATCATATTATAAATGTTACCGTGGTGCGGAAGCTGCCCGACCATCATTACTGCCAGAATGTGAAGACACAAGGCCTGGGGATATCTGCTGTCAGTATGGTGGACGGTTACACCGGCCGCCCCAGGGACAGATTGGGTTTGGGGCAAGAGATCTATGTCCTTCTCTAATAATACCGCCAGCCCCCTATACCTGCTATTGTCTATGCCATGTGCCCCTATTCACGTGACCCAGCAAAGTTAAACGTCCATCCAGCTAGTTGTACCCATGCCGTTCTGACGTCACCGTTCATCGTAACCTCATGATCAGTAGATATCCATATGGGAATAATGAGCGGTGCTCAGGTGGAAATCACACAATACCATGTATGTCATCTCCACCATAACCACTACCCATCACCTCAAGTCAGGATCACCATCACTGTCACCAGTATCAGGACCACTGTCACCATCACACTACACTATGAACCATCAATACACACAGAATCACCAGCACTACCACTAATACCCACTACCATGTATCAGGACCGATATCACCAGCACTACCACTAATACCCCATACCAATAGTATCAGGACCGATATCACCAGCACTACCACTAATACCCCACTACCAATAGTATCAGGACCGATATCACCAGCACTACCACTAATACCCCACTACCAATAGTATCAGGACCGATATCCACCAGCACTACCACTAATACCCCACTACCAATAGTATCAGGACCGATATCACCAGCACTACCACTAATACCCCACTACCAATAGTATCAGGACCACTATCACCAGCACTACCACTAATACCCCACTACCACCTGTATCAGGACCATATCACCAGCACTACCACTAATACCCACTACCAATGTATCAGGACCAATGTCAGCAGACTACCACTAATACCCCACTTCCACCTGTATCAGGACCACTATCCCAGCACTACCACTAATACCCCACTTCCAATAGTATCAGGACCGATATCACCAGCACTACCACTAATACCCCACTACCACCTGTATCAGACCAATATCACCAGCACTACCACTAATATCCCACTACCATGTATCAGGACCATATCACCAGCACTACCACTAATACCCCACTACCATGTATCAGGACCAATATCACCAGCACTACCACTAATACCCCACTACCAATAGTATCAGGACCAATATCAGCAGCACTACCACTAATACCCCACTACCAATAGTATCAGGACCAATATCAGCAGCATACCACTAATACCCACTACCAATGTATCAGGACCACTATCACCAGCACTACCACTAATACCCCACTACCACTGTATCAGGACCATATCACCAGCACTACCACTAATACCCACTACCAATAGTATCAGGACCAATGTCACAGCATACCACTAATACCCCACTACCACCTGTATCAGGACCACTATCACCAGCACTACCACTAATACCCCACTACCACCTGTATCAGGACCACTATCACCAGCACTACCACTAATACCCCACTACCACCTGTATAGACCATATCACCAGCACTACCACTAATACCCCACTACCACCTGTATCAGGACCACTTCACCAGCACTACCACTATACCCCACTACCACCTGTATCAGGACCACTATCACCAGCACTACCACTAATACCCCACTACCACCTGTATCAGGACCACATATCACCAGCACTACCACTAATACCCACTACTACCACCTGTATCAGGACCAATATCACCAGCACTACCACTAATACCCCACTACCACCTGTATCAGGACCATATCACCAGCACTACCACTAATACCCCACTACCACCTGTATCAGGACCACTATCACCAGCACTACCACTAATACCCCACTACCACCTGTATCAGGACCACTATCACCAGCACTACCACTAATACCCCACTACACCACCTGTATCAAGACCACTATCACACGAGCACTACCACTAAATACCCCTCTACCACCTGTATCAAGACCACTATCACCAGCACTACACTAATACCCCACTACCACCTGTATCAGGACCACTATCACCAGCACTACCACTAATACCCCACTACCACCTGTATAAGACCACTATCACCAGCACTACCTCTAATACCCCACTACCACCTGTATCAGGACCACTATCACCAGCACTACCACTAATACCCTACTACCACAATATCAGGACCAATATCACCAGCACTACCACTAATACCCCACTACCACCTGTATCAGGACCACTATCACCAGCACTACCACTAATACCCCACTACCACCTGTATCAGGACCACTATCACCAGCACTACCTCTAATACCCACTACCACCTGTATCAGGACCACTATCACCAGCACTAACACTAATACCCCACTACCACCTGTATCAGGACAACTATCCACCACACTACACTAATACCCCACTACCACCGTATCAGGACCACTATCACCAGCACTACCACTAATACCCCACTACCACCTGTATCAGGACCACTATCACCAGCACTACACTAATACCCCACTACCACCTGTATCAGGACCACTATCACCAGCACTACCACTAATACCCCACTACCACCTGTATCAGGACCACTATCACCAGCACTACCACTAATACCCCACTACCACCTGTATCAGGACCACTATCACCAGCACTACCACTAATACCCCACTACCACCTGTATCAAGACCACTATCACCAGCACTACCTACTAATACCCCACTACCAACTGTATCAGGACCAATATCACCAGAACTACCACTAATACCCCACTACCACTGTATCAGGACCACTATCACTACACTACCACTAATACCCCACTACCACCAATTATCAGGACCACTATCACCAGCACTACCACTAATACCCCACTACCACCTGTATCAAGACCACTATCACCAGCACTACCAATAATACCCCACTACCAACCAACAGTATCAGGACCAATATCACCAGAATACCTCTAATACCCCACTATCACCTGTATCAAGACCACTATCACCAGCACTACCACTAATACCCCACTACCACCTGTATCAGGACCACTATCACCAGCACTACCACTAATACCCCACTACCACCTGTATCAGGACCACTATCACCAGCACTACCACTAATACCCCACTACCACCTGTATCAGGACCACTATCACCAGCACTACCACTAATACCCCACTACCACCTGTATCAGGACCACTATCACCAGCACTACCACTAATACCCCACTACCACCTGTATAAAACCATTATCACCAGCACTACCACTAATACCCCACATACCACCTGTATACAGGACCACTGTCACCAGCATCCCATAATACCACTACCTTATCGGGACCACTACACCAGCATACCTAATACCCACTACCACTGTATAAAGACCACTACAGCACTACCTCTAATAGCCCTCCACCTGTCATAAAGACCACTATCACCAGCACTATCATATTACCCCTACTTTCACAACTACTACCAAAAGTATCAGGAACACTATCAGCACTCACACACCTACCAGTATCACCAAACTATCAATATTTCCACCACTATCACTGCCACTGTGAATACCAACACCACCACTATCACCACCACTACCAACACCACCATTATCACCACCACTACCAACACCACCATTATCACCACCACTACCAACACCACCATTATAAACACCACTACCAACACCACCATTATCACCACTACTACCAACACTACCATTATCACCACCACTACCAACACCACCAGTATCACCACTACTACCAACACCACCATTATCACTACCGCTACCAACACCACCAGTATCACCACTACTGCAAACACCACCATTATCACCACCACTACCAACACCACCAGTATCACCACCACTACCAACACCACCATTATCACCACCACTACCAACACCACCATTATCACCACCACTGCAAACACCACCATTATCACCACCACTACCAACACCACCATTATCATCACTACTACCAACACCACCAGTATCACCACTACTACCAAACACCACCATTATCACCAACACCACCATTACTCGCCACCACTACCAACACCACCATTATCACCACCACTGCAAACACCACCATTATCACCACCACTACCAACACCACCATTATCACCACCACTACCAACACCACCGTTATCGCCACCACTACCAACACCACCAGTATCACCACCACTACCAACACCACCATTATCACCACCACTACCAACACCACCATTATCACCACCACTACCAACACCACCATTATCACCACCACTACCAACACCACCATTATCACCACCACTACCAACACCACCATTATAAACACCACTACCAACACCACCATTATCACCACTACTACCAACACTACCATTATCACCACCACTACCAACACTACCATTATCACCACCACTACCAACACCACCATTATCACCACCACTACCAACACCACCGTTATCGCCACCACTACCAACACCACCAGTATCACCACTACTACCAACACCACCATTATCACCACCACTGCAAACACCACCATTATCACCACCACTACCAACACCACCATTATCACCACCACTACCAACACTACCATTATCACCACCACTACCAACACCACCGTTATCACCACTACTACCAACACCGCCATTATCGCCACCACTACCAACACCGCCATTATCACACCACTACCAACACCACCATTATAAACACCACTACCAACACCACCATTATCACCACTACTACCAACACCACCATTATCACCACCACTACCAACACCACCATTATCAACACCACTACCAACACCACCATTATAAACACCACTACCAACACCACCATTATCACCACTACTACCAACACTACCATTATCACCACCACTACCAACACCACCATTATCACCACCACTAGCAACACCACCATTATCACCACCACTACCAACACCACCGTTATCGCCACCACTACCAACACCACCAGTATCACCACTACTACCAACACCACCATTATCACCACCACTGCAAACACCACCATTATCACCACCACTACCAACACCACCAGTATCACCACTACTACCAAACACCACCATTATCACCACCACTGCAAACACCACCATTATCACTACCACTACCAACACCACCATTATCGCCACCACTACCAACACCACCATTATCACCACCACTGCAAACACCACCATTATCACCACCACTACCAACACCACCATTATCGCCACCACTACCAACACCACCATTATCACCACCACTGCAAACACCACCATTATCACCACCACTACCAACACCACCATTATCACCACCACTACCAACACCACCATTATCACCACCACTACCAACACCACCATTATCACCACCACTGCAAACACCACCATTATCACCACTACTACCAACACCACCATTATCACCACTACTACCAACACCACCATTATCACCACCACTGCAAACACCACCATTATCACCACCACTACCAACACCACCATTATCCCCACCACTACCAACACCACCATTATCACCACCACTACCAACACCACCATTATCACCACCACTACCAACACCACCATTATAAACACCACTACCAACACCACCATTATCACCACTACTACCAACACTACCATTATCACCACCACTACCAACACTACCATTATCACCACCACTACCAACACCACCATTATCACCACCACTACCAACACCACCGTTATCGCCACCACTACCAACACCACCATTATCACCACCACTACCAACACCACCAGTATCACCACTACTACCAAACACCACCATTATCACCACCACTACCAACACCACCATTATCGCCACCACTACCAACACCACCATTATCACCACCACTACCAACACCACCATTATCACCACCAATACCAACACCACTTATCACCACCACTGCAAACACCACCATTATCACCACCACTACCAACACCACCATTATCATCACTACTACCAACACCACCAGTATCACCACTACTACCAAACACCACCATTATCACCACCACTACCAACACCACCATTATCACCACCACTGCAAACACCACCATTATCATCACTACTACCAACACCACCATTATCACCACCACTACCAACACCACCATTATCACCACCACTACCAACACCACCGTTATCGCCACCACTACCAACACCACCGTTATCGCCACCACTACCAACACCACCAGTATCACCACCACTACCAACACCACCATTATCACCACTACTACCAACACCGCCATTATCACCACTACTACCAACACCACCATTATCACCACTACTACCAACACCACTATTTTCAGGACCACTATCACTATAACCATCACTATGAACACCTATACAACCAGTATCACCATCATTATCACGAATACCCCACTACCACCAGTGTCAGAACCACTATCACCATCGCAGCTACCAATATCACAAACACTATCAATGGTAACTCTATAACTATCAATGGTAACACTATGAACATTAATACCACCAGTATCACCAGCATTAATACCCCACTACCACCAGTACTGTATAATGAGTACTATCACTATCTCAGGTACTATTATTACTAACATTATCCATATTACCACCGCTATGAACACCAATACCACCAGCAACACCATCATTAACACTAGTACCCCCACTACCACCAGAATGAGGAGCAATATCACTATCACCACCACTATGAACATGAACACAACCAGTATCACAAACACTATTACCAACACTACTACCAGTCTCAGGAATAATATCACCACCACAGCTACTAGTATCACAACACTATCAATATAACCACCACCATGACCAGTATCACTACCACTATGCCCAGCACTATGAAGACTAAGTATCGCTACCACTATCACTATTACCATCAATAACACACCTATACTTGTCATGGTATAAGGATCACTATCACCACCACAGCCACCAGTATCACCAACACTATCAATATTGCCACCACTATGAACACCAATGCCAACAGTATCACCATCACAATCACTCTTACCACCACTATTACCAGTATTAGGACCACTATCATCGCCTCAACTACCAATATCACCACCACTACCACCAGTAAGAGGACCACTATCCCTGCCTCAATGAAAACTAAGCATGATCACCAACATTATAATCTTAACTACTCTCACCATCATTATCATCACCAACACCACTATTATCAGTATCGGCATTACCACAATTACTATCAGTATCATCATCAAAAATACCAGTATTACCACCAAGGCCATCACCACCTCTATCAACACAACTGCCAGAGTCAACACCACAACCACCACCACTCTCAATGTCTCCATGACCTCCATAAGTATCAGTATCACCGCTATTACCACAACTACATCTATCACCATTACTTGCATCACCGCCACCACTAGTTCTAGTATTTCCACCACCATCACCACCACTTCCATTATGACCACTTAGCCCAACATCATTCCCATTTTCAGTACCAAAAGTAGTAGTATCGCCATTACCATCGCTTCCACCATTGATGCCCCTATGCCGACCACCTCTATTAACACAACTATTATTTCTACTACCACCCATCAAACTACCGATATCACCACCTCAATAACCTCCACCATCACCATTACAGCTTCCACCATTATCACCACCCACCACCATTACATTACTATGACCACATAGTCACCAATATTACCTCCACAACTACTAGTATCACCATTTTTATCACTGCTAACGCCACCGTTACCACTAATGACAGCAACACAACTATCAGTGTCAACCACCACCACCACCACTCCCAATGTCTCCATGACCTCCACAAGTATCAGTATCACCACAATTACAACTATCACCATTACCATTACTTGTATCACCGCCACCACCAAGTTCTAGTATCTCAACCACCATCACCACCAACTCCATTAACACCACTTAGCCCAACGTCACCTCCATTGTTAGTACCACAAGTAGTTGTATTACCATTACCACCATTTCCACCACCAGTGTCGTCATGTTGACCACCACCATCACCATTACAGCTCCGACCATTATCAGCTCCCACCACCAATACAACCACTATGACACCAATATTACCTCCCCAACTACTAGTGTCACCGTTATCATCACTGCTAACGCCACTGTTACCACTAATGACATTAACACAACTACTAGTGTCACCGCCATGATGGGATGTAGTACTGCGGAGACGACTCAGAATGGCAGCTTCACCTGAGGTCTGTTATGGGGGAGAGTTAGGGTGGTGGCCACGCCGCCTGCAGTCATGTACTCATGCCCCTGATCCAATGGCCACGCCCCCTGCAGTCAGGCCCCGGGCCCCTTACTGAGTAAGAGCTGTAACCCCCCTAACGGCGGCCCTGGCCATGACTACCGGATGTGTCCATGACCATTACCACCACAAGTACCAGTATAACCACCAACCCTTACACCTTCCTCTTGCTCTCAGGAATTTCCGTTTGCAGCTTTCATGGCGTTCAGTCCTCATTAGGATTCCTCCCCGCTCTCGGCTTATTGTACTTGTTAGACAAATGGTCGTCGCCTTCGCCTCTTCTACCTCGGATCCACAGATCGGTAATTGGTGGAGCCGCCATTTGACAGCTGTCATTGACAGTCTATCCTCTCGAACCCTGATTGTAAGTCCTCTCATCTCCCGCTAATCAATGCATATCACCGCCGGCAGCGGTCAGGCAGCACCGGGATCATACAATATCTTCATGGCCCGATAACGAGGCGTCTCTGCGGGAGACCGAACATATTGCACAGAACACACAATCATTTGGCGCTAAGGATGGGGAGAAGATTGCATTTTGTTTTCCCCCTGCGGGATGGAGGGCAGCAATGAATAATAACAATAATATGGATCTGTTTCTAAATCAAAAGCTAAAGAATCCAATTTTGTTATTTGCGTAATTTTTATATCCATTTCGTATCTCACAAGATGAATGAACGTTCATTTGCCGGCATAAAGGATTATTGAAATTCGGTTGACATGAATAAATCTTCCATTATCTTCTACCTTACACGCTCTCATCTTTACGAGTCGGAAAGAGACTTTTTTTTTTTCTTTTCAGGCTAGGAATAAGTTCTTTGAAAGGAAAACATTGACAATCCCTTATTTTGTCTTGGATCGGGGTTGGAAATGTTTCGCGAAATCGCGGCTTTCGTATGTTGGGTGTCGATCTCTCGCTAATCTTTTTTTTACGAGGGTATAGCGGGATGAAGGGATGGAAGCAGAATGGGCAAGGGAACTTGTGTAGCTAGTCTGGCTCTGGAGGTACTTCTAATGGTGAGGAGATCTGGGCCACCACCCTTGCCCTCTGATCCTCAACCAGCCCTCTGCTACTCCCTCTCATTTCCCACCACGGACAGGGATAAACAGCAACTTCCAAGAAGGAAAAGCTCAAAGAAGCTTCAAACACGTTTTCAGCTCACACGGTCAAAGCCAGAGTGAAACGCTATCTGCGACCTTTGCTTTGGATGCGATACAGTAAGAAAGGCACAGTGGACAATGTTAGATCGTTAGTAGTTTACAGCAATTCAATGTTCATGGTGAGGAAACCCTGCCATGAGGGCTCACAGTCTACAAGGATGGGTGAGGATACAGTAGGTGAGGAGAGGACCCTGCCCAGAGGGCTCACAGTCTACAAGGGATGGGTGAGGATCAGTGGAGGAGAGAGGACCTAACACAAGGGCTCACAGTCTACAAGGGATGGGTGAGGATAAGTAGGTGAGGAGAAACACCCTGCCCAAGGGCTCACAGTCTACAAGGGATGGGTGAGGATACAGTAGGTGAGGAGGAGGACCCTGCACGAGGCTCACCAGTCTACAAGGGATGGGTGAGGATACAGTAGGTGAGGAAGAGATGGGACCCTGCCCTCATGAGGGCTCACAGTCTACAAGGGATGGGTGAGGATAACAGTAGATGGTGGATAGAGAGAGAGGACCCTGCCATGTCGAGGGTTCAAAGTCTATCAATGGGATCGGTGGGATGCATAGGAGAGGAGAGAGGACCCTGCACGTGAGGCTCACAGTCTACAAGGATGGGGAGGATACAGTAGGTGAGGAGAGAGGACCCTGCCCGTGAGGGCTCACAGTCTACAAGGGATGGGTGAGGATAAGTAGGGAGGAGAGAGGACCTGCCACAAGGGCTCACAGTCTACAAGGGATGGGTGAGGAACAGTAGGTGAGGAGAGAGGACCCCTGCCCATGAGGGCTCACAGTCTACAAGGGATGGTGGGATACAGTAGGTGAGGAGAGAGGACCCTGCTGAGGGCTCACAGTCTAAAGGGATGGGTGAGGATACAGTAGGTGAGGAGAGAGGACCTGTCCCAAGGGCTCACAGTCTACAAGGGATGGGTGAGGATACAGTAGGTGAGGAGAGAGACCCTGCCCAAGGGCTCACAGTCTACAAGGGATGGGTGAGGATATAGTAGGTGAGGCAGGAGGACCCTGCAACGAGGGCTCACAGTCTACAAGGGATGGGTGAGGATACAGTAGGTGAGGAAAGAGGACCCTGCGCCATGAGGGTTCACAGTCTACAAGGGATGGGTGAGGATACAGTAGGTGATAGAGGAGAGAGACCCTGCCGCAAGGGCTCACTAGTCTACAAGGGATGGGTGAGGATACAGCAGGTGAGGAGCAGGACTCTGCCATGAGGGACCCCAGTCTACAGGGATGGGTGAGGATATAGTAGGGGAGAGAGAGACCCTGCCTACGAGGGCTCAAATCTACAAGGGATGGGTGAGGATACAGTAGGGGAAGAGAGAGGACCCTGCCATGAGGGTTCAAAGTCTACAAGGGATTGGTGATAAGTAGGAAGGAGAGAGGACCCTGCTGGGTTAAAGTCTACAAGATGGGGAGATACAGTAGGTGAGGGGAGAGGACCTGCCTGAGGGCCACGTCTACAAGGATGGGGAGGATACAGTAGGGAGAAAGGACCTGCCCAGAGGGCTTACAGTCTACAAGAATGGGTTAAATAAGTATGGGAAGGGACCTGCCCAAGACTGTCTGCAATTATGAGAAATAGCAGGTGAGGAGAGAGGACCCTGCCTGCAGAGTGTCGCAGTCTCAAAGATGATAGGATACAGAGGTAGCAGAGGACCCTGGCGTGAGGGCTCCAGTCCACAAGGGTGGATGAGGATACAGCAGTGAGGAGAGAGGACCCTGTCCGCAGGCTCGAGTCTACAAGGAGGGTGAGGATACAGTGGTGAGGAGAGGACCCGCCCAAAGGGATCACAGTCTACAAGGATGGTGAGGATATAGTAGGGGAGTGAGAGGACCCTGCCCATGAGGGCCACATCTACAAGGGTTGTGAGGATACAGTAGGTAAGGGAACAACCTGCCTGCAAGGGCTACTGTCTACAAGCATGGTGAGATACAGCGGGAGGAGAGGACTCTGCCATGAGGGCTCACGTCTACAAGAGATGGGGAGATATAGTAGGGATAGAGAGGACCTTGCCCATGAGGGCTCACAGTCTACAAGGAATGGGTGGGATACACTAAAGGTAGAGCTGTCATTCGTGGGTAAGGACTGGTGTGGTTATAGTTGTGGACTTCAGGTTCCTTTTGAAGGTTACCACGGTAGGCAAGAGTCCATGTATTGAGGCAAAGAGTTCTAGCGTATAGGGACAGAAGAAATCTTGTACAAAGAGGGAAGAGGAGAAAAGAAGGAAGAGATCTTGTGAGAATCGAGGTTTCATGCAGGTAAGTATCTGGAGACTAGGTCACAGGTGTACAGAGGAGACATATTGTGGATGGCTTTGTATATGATGGTTAGGATGTTGAACTTGAGTCTTTTGGTAATGGAAAGTCAGTGAAGGGATTGGCAGAGAGGAGAGACTGGGGATAGCAAGGAGTTAGGTGGATTAGTTGGACAGCAGAGTTCAGGATAGATTGGAGTGGTGTGGGAGTGTTAGAAGAGAAGACACAGAGTATGAGGTTGCAGTAGTCAAAGTCAGAGATGATGAGGGCATGCACTGGTGTTTTTTGCAGATTCTTGGTTAAGGAATGTATAGATCTGGAAAATATTATTGAGTTGAAGTCGGCAGGATGTGGAAAGGGCTTGGATGTGTGGCTTGAAGGAGAGAGTTACCCTGAGGGAGTGAGCATTTGAGGCTGGGGCAGGGAAGCAGCCATTGACTTTGATGGATAGGTTTGTTGGGGGGGAGTTGACTGAGGTGGAGGGAAGATGATAAATTCTGTTTTGTCCATATTCAGTTTTAGAAATCGAGCAGAAAAGAAGGATGAAATAGTGACAGATATTGTGGGATTGTGGTTAGTTGGGAGGTGTATGCTTTAGACTGACCATAGCCACACAATATCATTGACCGATGTGACCAATACAGCTGTAATAGGACTATAAATATATCCTGAAATCTCATTTATCTTGGAAAATGTTTCAGCTGAAATGACCATTGAGCAATTCTTTGTGTCCTCCATTTGCAGGACCTAAATGAGAATGGACTCCTATCGATCTGAGCAATGGGTGTGCTGGTAACATAAGAGGTTATTATTGACCCCGGCTCTGTAATCCATCCAAAAAAATCAGTATATACTGACATGTGCCTGTGATACAAACCTTTCCTGTAATGCTGTATATGGGGAAAATTCTCCATCAAGCATGAAAATGCAGCCATCGCGTAGGGTACATCGACGACATCACATCCCCCGGTCTCCTTCCAAGTTTGCAAAATTATGCAGTTTTGTGATTTATCAGTTACAGCTTTCTATGATTTTTTCCTACACTGGGTATACACTAGTTATCACATGGCATGTGGAAAAATATCCATAGTTGTAAACATGAAAATGCAACCGTTGGCTACGGTACATCGACGACATAAAAAATCCCTAGTCTTATTCCAAGATTCCAAAAATATGCAATCTTGTGATTTCTTTCCTACACTGAGTAGACATTAGTTGTCACATGACACAAAGTTGAGAAAAAACTACAATGGGGTGAATATTCTTAAACTTTTCACTTACTACTAAGTAGTTTTTAAAACTCCCTCATTTTCTGAAACTACTCCGAATTTTCAGAATCATTAAGAAAATGGGGTTTATTGTACCTCAACCAATAGTGAATGTTCCCACCTAAGTTTGAACAGGGTTATTGAGTTGAGGAGTCAGAGTTGTGGAGTCGGCGCCCATTTAGTTGGAGTTGGAGTCGGAGTCAAACTCAAGGGAATTAAGGAGTTGGATGTTTGGCTTACTCAGACTCGTGGAGTCAGAGTTGGTGTCGATATTGATGGAATCAGAGTCGGATTTAGAGAAGTTGTGGAATCGGAGTCGTGAAGTCGGAGTCAGATGTTTGGCTTACCGACTCCTCAGCCCTGGGTGTGGGTAGAAATTACTTACATTGGCAAGTATGCTACTAGAATGCAGAAAGCATGTAGTAAACTGATCACAATAGTATCATTCCAAGCTGGGGTGTATTTATAGTGAGTAGGACCCCGGGGCGTAACTACAAGAGGTGCAGGAGGTTGCGATCGCACCCGGGCCCTGCAGCCTAGGGGGGGCCCCAAAAGTCCCTTTGGCCTATAGAGAAAGACTAATACTATTAAAGATTTGCAATAATTGGGGGCCCCGTTGGAGCTTTCGCATCGGGGCCCCTGGGCCTGAAGTTACACCACTGTTAGGACCCATCCTAGCCCTGGAGCTCAGAGAGGTCCAACAGGTCCCTATTGGACGTTTTGCCTTGGCGTCCTTGAGCTTACAAGTTCTGCCTCATGGCTCCAAGAGAAGATGTTGAATTCTGGAAACTCCTAGCAGATCACTTCCACCTGTAGAGAAGAATATTTTGTAAAAAATGTAAATCGTAGGGGATATCTTGACCGATGACTGTCCGGGCATGCACTCCACTTGCCACCAAAATGTCAGGCATTACCAGTCCCACCGTTGCCACCAATTAAAGCACAATCACACAAATGACTAACGATTCATGTACGAGCCAATGGCTACTATTACAACTAGGCAGGTTACCGGGCACTTTCACAGTGAACATACAGTATATACACACCCCATTCCAACACATGGAATATTATTTATTTTTTTAACGGCCTTCAGCTTGATCTGGAGCCATGGCGACTTGATTGATGAACATTCTGTAGGAAGACCGATCTTGTGCAGCCTAGATAGGTCCACCAGGGTCTTCTCCAAGCCTAGATAGGTATAGCATGGTCTTCTCCAAGCCTAGATGACTCCACCAGGGTTTTTTTCAAGTCTAGATAGGTCCACCAGGGTCTTCTCAAAGCCTGGATAGGTCCAACTGGGTCTTCTCCAAGCCTGGATGGGTCCACGAAGGTCTTCTCCAAGCCTAGATAGGTCCAAAGGGTATTCTCCAAACCATGATAGGTCCACCAGGGTCTTCTCCAAACCTAGATAGGTGTATCTGGGTGCTTTTCCAAGTCTATATAGCTCCACCAGGGTTTTCTCTAAGTCTAGATCGGTCCACCAGAATCTTCTCCAAGCCTAGATAGATCCACCAGGGTCTTCTCCAAGCCTAGATAGAACTACCAGGGTTTTCTCCAAGCCTAGATAGCTCCACCAGGGTATTCTCCAAACCATGATAGATCCACCATGGTCTTCTCCAAACCTAGATAGGTCTATCTGGGTCTTCTCCAAGCCTAGATAGATCCACCAGGGTCTTCTCCAAGCCTAGATAGGTCCACCAGGGTCTTTGCCAAACAGAGATAGATTCACCAGGGTCTTCATCAAGTCTAGATCGGTCCACCAGGGTCTTTCCAAAGCCTGGATAGGTCCAACTGGGTCTTCTCCAAGCCTGGATGGGTACACGAAGGTCTTCTCCAAGCCTAGATAGATCCACCAGGCTCTTCTCCAAGCCTAGATAGAGCTACCAGGGTTTTCTCCAAGCCTAGATAGCTCCACCAGGGTCTTCTCCAAGCCTAGATAGGTCCACCAGGGTCTTCTTCAAGCCTATATAGGTCCAACTGGGTCTTCTCCAAGCCTGGATGGGTACACAAAGGTCTTCTCCAAGCCTAGATAGATCCACCAGGCTCTTCTCCAAGCCTAGATAGAGCTACCAGGGTTTTCTCCAAGCCTAGACAGCTCCACCAGGGTCTTTTCCAAGCCTAGATAGGTCCACCAGGGTGTACTCTGCCGCTCTTTTGATTGTATCAAGCCACCAGGTTGCTGGTCCTCCTCTTTAGCTTGTTCCCTCTATTCTTCCCACCAATATGTCCTTCTCCAGTGAATGCATGGTATATATATATATATATATATATATATATATATATATGTGTATATATATATATATATATATATATATATATATATATATATATATATATATTATATATATATATATATACTTTGATATGGTCACTGCCAAGCTGCACAATAACCCATGCAAAACCAGCTGCCACCACCAATCGAGGCAGATTGTTGGACACCCGTAATTGGTAACATTTGACCTCACATGGCTTTAGGTTTGTGGTTTAAAGCACAAGAGGAACAAAGCTATTAAATATTATATATTTAATACAACAATTAGGCATTGCTTATCAAAAATGGACAAAAGATGCTACAAAGGGGTCAAGACAATACTAGACCTGTTGTAATTGAAATGGTGCAGATCTTGTAAAGGGAGCTGAATAAAGCCTTTTCCAGGTACCAGCCGCTCCCACCTACCTCCCCAGGCAACCTCACTGAGTCAGCGGCGGCTGGGGTGCGGCGCCGCTCACAGGTTGTGCAGGGCCGCACGGCAGTGATGGGCGCACTGGCTGCAGGCACACTCACGGCAGCAGAGCCAAACTGAGGACACACACAGCATCAGTCTGCCGCCTGCAACACGTGCTGGCAGGCCTCCTTGCGCCAAATGGCCACACCCCCCCAAGAACGCCCGGGCACCCCTGGCCCTGTTTAAATGGACACGCCCACTCCAGTAATTGTCGGGCCCCCTACTCAAGTAAGGCCTGTAAGGCCCTAACGGCGGCCCTGGGGTCCAGTAAATAAGATACAAACTCAGGTACCAAAAATTTGAGATCCCCAAGTTAAGGATATGTGTTCCACCGGAGGTCCAGGTGGGAGATATTAATGCCATATTTCCTATCTTAATTTTTTGCTTTCTATACATGCTTGGGGGAGATATTGTGCTTCTGCTGGTTGCCGGTTGTTAGAACCTTTAGCCCCTGATCAGCACAATCATAACTCCATGTATGACAATGACTTGATAGGGTCTCTTAACTGAGGCCCCCAATGTCTCGATGTCGGCGTTATTGAAGACCAGCATTATTCTTATGTTATCTGGAGCTCCTCAAAAAAATTGGTTTCTGAATGAATGGAAAACATATGGTGGACACCAAACATGGAACCATTCGTGGTCAAGACCCATTGACTTTTTTGAAGAGTCTTGACCATTAACTCATTAAATTTGGAGTCACATTTACAGGCCTCTAGAATACGTTTGTGTGCTCAGCCTGAAACATTGTTGTGCGGATGTTTTTGATGACGTTAATCTCCAGAGGTTTAACCCTAATCAATAAGCCATCAATGAAGACCCTGGAGTCAAGTTGACCTCGATAATGTTTCTAAGAGCTAATGAAAATTGTTAATGGCCTTTTGTGAAGATTTGAGGTTGTGGGTTGTAGTAATCACCTAGACAGGTTAACGATTTAATTAGTTTTATCGTTCCATCCTCGGAAGCCAACTCCAGCAATTCTTACAGCAACTCCAGGTTGATGGCCAAAATGAGACGCACCCAGTCTGCGAGATCCCAAATTGGGATACCGGGCGATATCTATTATCTCACAACGTATGGTTGGCCCACCGCCAACCCATCGATATGATCTGTAGTTATAACCTATGCTCCTCGAGACAACGAATACCACAACCATAGAGCATGGGTCCAGCTCCATCCCATACCAAGCTTCCCCCCCAGGTTTTATCCCAACCCCCAAGACATTTTTTGGTTATCTCCCATCGATATGATCTGTAGTTACAACTTATGCAATGAAAACCACGATGGTATAGCATTTGTCCTGCTCCATCCCATCATCAGTGTCATAAGTATACCAAGCCATTTCCCCAGGTTTGACTCCAACCCCCAGGAAACACCTGCTCCTCGAGATAATGAATACTCTACCCGTAGAGTATCCAGTTCCAGCAACAAACCGCCATCCCATCACTAGTGTCACAAGTATACCAAGCTGACCCCCAGGAAACACCAATGGAGTCAATACTAACTGTGCATTGGTGGAGGTATATTCTTGAAGCCGTGACCCTCACTTGGGACTGCATGTGAGACCCCCTGTGGTGATGGCTCCACTGGGTCTTTTCTCTCCATCCACCTAATGGGACTGGTGGCTGGGAGAACAATGGCTTAACTGAGGCCCCTCAGTCATTAAGGAGAGTAATGGAATTCTTGCTTTACCTAATTACCAATCTCATGGTAAGCGTTCTTCAAGGGCGGAGCTACCATGGTGCATCTGGTTCAGCTGCACCAGGGCCCTGACCGGCTAGGGGGCCCTCAAGCCTGCAGGGGGGCCCCCAGTCGACCCCCATGACCCTGTGTCAGAGGAGAGGGGGGTAACTGAGGGAAGCTTCCTGCTTCCCTTGGCTGATCCCGCCCCCCTCTCCTCTGCAGCCCCGGCTCCCAGGACTGCGTGGACCGGCGCAGGTAGGGCCCGCAGCACCTGTAGCACAACCCCCCCTTCCCCGCACCTCGCCGTCATCTGATAGCAATCCACCCCCCCACCGTCATCTGTCAATTTTTCCCCCACCCGCTCCTCGCCGACATCCGCTAGCACCCCCTTCAAACTCCCCCCCCCACTCCTCCCCATCAGCTGCTGCACCAGGGCCCTCTTGGCACAAGGTCCGCCACTTGCCTTCTTTGTACATAAGATCCAGCCTGCACATCTCTGCCTCATGGCTCTGGGTTCTGGATGAGCATGGAATATGTACGTGTGAACTGTGTCTCCCACGACGCCCCTCCCGAGCCATTAACATTTTATTGTGCACATTAAACTGACGAGCAAGAAAATATCTAATAAGACACAACAATAAGATGTAACTAGCGCGGTGTCCTGGAAAAAAGTCTGCATCCCTTAGAGCCATTGACTCTGCTCTAGGTCTAGTGAACCAAAAGTCTTTAGTCCACAGCCATCTCCTTACATGGTCTTGGATAATGATCAGGAAGAGGATTGTTATGGTCCTGTTGAATTCCACGTTCTCAGATGATATAGTTATCCGGATGGTAGTAGGGTGTATTGTCCAATAAGCCATCACTGAAGACCCTTGAATTAAGTTGACCTCAAAAATATTTCTAAGAGCTAATATATGGAAAATCATTATTGGCCTTGACTTAGCGAAGACTAAATGGTCTTGGATCACGGTCAACAAGATTTTGGCAAATGACTGTCCCTTTGGATGTCATTTTATCCAACGATATGGTTATTTTGATGGAAATAGGGATGGAAGGTATATTGTTCAGTAAGGCATCACTGGGAATCCTTGAGTCAAGTTGACCTCAACAATGCTTCAAAGAGCTAATATATGGAAAATCATTATTGGCCTTGACTTAACGAAGACTAAATGGTCTTGGATCATGGTCAACAAGATGATAGTCCCTTTGGATTTCATTTTCTCAGATGATATGGTTATCGGGATGGTAGGCATATTGTCCAATAAGCCATCACTGAAGAATTTTGAGTCAAATTGACCTTAACAACATTTCTTAGAGCTAACATTTAGAAAATCATTATTGACCTTGACTTAGCGAAGACTAAATGGTCTTCGATCATGGTCAATCCTGTTGGATTCTATGTTCTTAAATGATTTGGTTATTTTGATGGTGGTAGGGATGGAAGCTATATTGTCCAATAAGTCATCACTGAGAACCTTTGAGTCAAGTTGACCTCAACAATGTTTCAAAGAGCTAATATATAGAAAACCATTATTGGCCTTGACTTAGTAAAGACTAAATGGTCTTGGACCGTGGTCAAAGAGAAATTTTGACAAATGATTGTCATGTTGAATTTCATTTTGTCAGATAATATCGGTATCAGGATGTCAGTAGGGATGGAAGGCATATCATCCAATAAGCCATCACTGAAGAGCCTTGAATCAAGTTGACCTCAACAACCTTTCTAAGAGCCAATATGTAGAAAACCATTATTGACCCTGACTTACCGAAGAATAAATGGTCTTGCATCACTGTCAACAAGAACATTTTAACAAATGATGGTCCTGTTGGATTCCACATTCTCAGATGATATGTTATTGGGATGGTAGTAAGGATGATAGACATATTGTCCAATAAGCCGTCACTAAAGTCAAGTTGACCTCAACACTGCTTCTAAGAGCTAATATATAGAAAATTATTATTGGCCTTGATTTAGCGAAGACTAAATGGTCTTGGATCACGGTCAATGAGAAGATTTTTGAGAAATGATGGTCCTGTTGGATTCCACATTCTCAAATTATATATATGGTTATCTGGATGGTGGTAGGGATGGAAGGTATATTGTCCAATAAGCCATCACTGAGAACTCTTGAGTCAAGTTGACCTCAACAATGCTTCTAAGAGCTAATATAAAGAAAAATCATTGTTGGCCTTGACAAAGCAAAGACTAACTGGACTTGGATCATTGTCAATGAGAAGATTTTGGATGAACCATGGTCACATTGCATTCCATGTTCTCAGATGATATGGGTATTGAGATGGTAGTAGGTATAGAAGCTATATTGTCCATTAAGCCATCACTTAGGACTTGTAAGTCAAGTTGACCTTGACTAGCCCTGGATATGGGGACTTGGGTATCTGGGCCCTCTCTGCGATAGGGATGTCATTGGTGGCCTGCCCAGACCTGTGGCCCTGGTGGTCAACTAAAAAAGGGGTAGTTGAAATGGGAATAAATGTTTATTAGTTTATTGTGACGCCACCTGTGGTATCTGGTGACTGCACCCAGCACTGTGTGGGGCCTCCAGGGATGATGAATGGGCAGCTAGGTGTTGAAGCTCCCCACAGGCGGAGCTGGATACCTGGGATTTTGGTGATGATGATGATGAGGGATGGAGCAGGGATTTGGCCGGGCTGTTGGATAATGGGACAGTCTCTGTGGATGGCAGGGGCGCGGGTAAGGAACTGACACACACACTGCTGGTCATTTATTTACCTTTTACTGGTGTAGTTGCAGGTAAACATCCAGGTCACTGCCGGGTGTTCAGGATGCACTTCTGGGTCTCCACAGTGAGTGGGTATAAGGTCACCATGTCTCTTTTCCCCATGTGTGTGAAGCCCCTGCCCTGTGTGAAACTTAGCTGGCCTCCTCTGCTCTCTCTCTCCACCTGTGCTGTCGGCGGGACACCCTCTATGGACTACCGTTATTCTTCTCTCCACGGTGCCTGGCTCCCTGATGAGTGACTGCACAAGTGCCCGGGAGACTGAAGTCTCCACAGTATACCGGTGTTCTCTACTGGGCCGAGTGCTTTCCAGTAGACTTTGGACTCCGGTGTCCGGTATGTTGTTTGGGTGAACCTAACACTGACTCCTCGGTTCCCACTCTGTTCTTTCCTTCCTCCTCGCCTTCCGACCCCACTCTTGGGCCTTGCAGGACTACTCGGAGGCTGTTCAGGGTCACTGGCTCGGGCCTAACGCAGCACCAACCACCAGTACGTCTTCACAGCTCTTGTAGCGTCTGCACACTCACTAACTAACTCCGCCCTCAGCACCAGTATTTATAGGGGATCTTGCCTAAAGGCAGCAAATGGAGCTCCCCCTACTGTGCTGGGGTGGAAGGTGTTGTTTGCTCTGTGTACCCACTGTTGAAACCCATCCGTGCTGTAGGTGAGTCTGTGATTACCTGTGTGACCAGGGTCACCATAACCTCAACAATGCTTCTAAGAGCTAATATATAGAAAACCATTATTGACTTGATGAAGACTAAATGGTCTTCGATCAAGGTCAACGAGACGTTTTTTGACAATTGATGATCCCATTGGATTCCACGTTCTCGGATGATATGGTCATAGGGATGATAGTAGAGATGGTAGGCATATTGTTCAATAAGCCATCACTAAAGACCCTTGAGTTAAGTTGACTTCAACAATGTTTCTAAGAGCCAATAAATAGAAAACCATTATTGGCCTTGACTTAGTGAAGACTAAGGTCTTGCATCAATGTCAACGAGACATATTTTGACAATTGATGATCCTATTAGATTCCACGTTCTCGGATGATATGGTCATAGGGATGGTAGTAGAGATGGTAGGCATCACTAAACACCCTTGAGTTAAATTGACTTCAACAATGTTTCTAAGAGCCAATATATAGAAAACCATTATTGACTTGATGAAGACAAAGGTGTTGCATCAATGTCAACGAGAAGATTTTTGACAATTCATGATCCCATTAGATTCCACATTCTCGGATGATATGGTCATAGGGATGATAGTAGAGAGGGTAGGCATATTGTTCAATAAGCCATCACTAAAGACCCTTGAGTTAAGTTGACTTCAACAATGTTTCTAAGAGCCAATAAATAGAAAACTATCGTTGGCCTTGACTTAGCGAAGACTAAGGTCTTGCATCATTGTCAACGAGACGTTTTTTGACCTTTGATGATCCCATTAGATTCCACGTTCTCGGATGATATGGTCATAGGGATGGTAGTAGAGATGGTAGGCATCACTAAACACCCTTGAGTTAAATTGACTTCAACAATGTTTCTAAGAGCCAATATATAGAAAATCATTATTGACTTGATGAAGACTAAGGTGTAGCATCAATGTCAACGAGAAGATTTTTGACAATTGATGATCCCATTAGATTTCACGTTCTCTGATGATATGGTCATAGGGATGGTAGTAGAGATGGCAGGCATATTGTTCAATAAGCCATCACTAAAGACCCTTGAGTTAAGTTGACTTCAACAATGTTTCTAAGAGCCAATATATAGAAAACCATTATTGACTTGATGAAGACTAAGGTGTTGCATCAATGTCAACGAGACGTTTTTTGACCTTTGATGATCCCATTGGATTCCACATTTTCAGAAGCTATGGGTATTGTGATGGTAGAACGGCTGAAAGACATATTGTGCAATGATTCCAGTAGGCACCGGTAAGTCAATGATTTAATACCTACAACTCTTGCAGGAGTTAATTCAGTTACCTAAAGCCTGCTAATAAAAGGTAATTCTTATCTCCATATTCGAAAGTTAATTTGTTACTTTTGATGTATTTTTTTTATGTTTCTACTCTTTAGGCTTATTTTCCTTTTGTTGTGCTCTAAGACAATTGTTTGAGTCGTACTCCCTCAGTTTCCGAGCCCAAAAACACCCTGCCACATCTAATTAATACACAAGGAAGCAACAATGCCAACGTAATTACTTTAAGTGTAGCCAGATTAAGAAACCAATTAGCGATACTTTCCTTTGTATATAAAAAAAAAAAGAAAAAGAAACATTTATTTTTTTTAGAAATCAGCCAAAAAATTCAAAGACCCCACAAGACTCCAGAGAAACTCTCAAGCGAAAGATCGTACTTGGCCAAGGTTCTCTAGAAGTAGCCTTTGTGGAGGTGACGTGACCCGGCGAGCTGCCGATTGAGGATCAAGCGGCTTGTTTGTCTGACTTTGTTACATCTTACTTTTTGCAAAGCCGAATTGTTTTTTGTTCTCTTTTTTTTGTAATTCAGTCCTTTTTTTTTCCCCCAGCCTGTCACCTGTCAGATAACGAATCGGTACATGCTGTTTATTTCTTTCAAGCAGCAGGCTGTAGAGACAGACAATTAAAGAAGTCTATTAGCGGATGTATGTGTTGGGCTGTTATTGTAATTCGTGAGCAGTTACCTGATTAAAAAGTTTGGGTACATTTGTTTTAGCATAAAAGTTTAGAAGAACCTTGCAGACGTGTGTTGCGAGGATGCGTTGGGTCAAGGTGCCCATAGACCTTCAATAACGATCATTCGGCAAGAAATACAAAGACAGGAGGGGCATTCCTAGCGGGGGGGGGGGGGGGTTAAGAGAGTGTCCACTAACCTGGCCTGGTTTTACCGCCTGTACAACCAGGGACTGACAGGGTGCGGTGTCTAACGAGCACCAAATGGGCCCAGCGCTTCCGGGTGTGACAGTGTTGTCACCGCTGGTCCTGGAGTATTACGACCCCGGTAATCTTCTACCCCACAGCTCCATACACTTTCTCCATCAAAGAGGGACAGATAATGAGACAATAAGTGGTAGATCGTGTGTCCGGGTGCCAGGATAAGATACGAAAGGATTCTTAAGGCAAGGGTCCTGTTTTAATCACAGCATATTTCAGCGTAAAGTCCACCTTCATCAGGCTCTTTACTGTTTCATCACGCACAAGTATCATCAACAAGGCTCAGTCCTTCCTTTCCCCTGGCTTGTAGCTTGGGGAAGATACTGTCAGGACTTTCTGATCACCCTTTGTGTCTCCTCACCCTTTTCCAAGATGGCGTTTGCTATTTCGTTCTGGTCCATGTGTTCCTGCTCTCCTGCTTTTATAAGCTTCAATTTATCCTCCAGTCCTCTCTTGAGTATTCTGCTTGGATCCCAGGCTCCTATGTGCATCTCAAGTTGCTGTTCCTCCTGCTTTTCCCGTTCGGCTCTTACCAAGGTACTGCAATCTGATCTCAGCAACCTACACCTGCTTCCAGGATGCCTCCTGCATCGAGCTGCCCTTTCTTGTGTGTGTTTCAGCTTCTGCTTCTGCCTCACTTAAAGTAAGCCCATATTTGCTCTAAAAGCTCCACTGTAGCTTTTCTGTTTGTTTATTCAGTTGCAGTTGCAGTGCTCAGGACTGTCCAGGACTTTGTATTTTGTTACACTGCACTGCATCCAGTTCTGGACTTGTTCTTAGAGACTATATGACTTCCAGGCCTTCCTGGGTGTGAACTGTTGTTTATAGACTGGTCTGTTATTAGCCATGTCCAGTGTAAACTGTTACTAAGAGACAATTTTGCAAGTCATCACTGTGAATGATTTATTTCTAGAGACTTTCGTTTTGCTTCACTGAATGAACTATAAGCTGCACAATTTATGAACTCTGCTTTGTTTGCTGCACAATCACGTTTGTACGTGTCACATGTGTTATTACAGACTTTTTCACCTCAAATACCTTGTCCCAGTCGTGTTTTTGATCCCACGCTATTAGATTCCTGAGATATCCACAATAGTTAATACAAAGACCACTGAGTATTTTCAAGTCAAGGGTATCCAGCAGAATTGTCCTCAAATCCTTTAACAGCTACCATAGGAAAAGACTGAGACACCACCATATACACAACATTGGTCCAACTTTCGACTAGTCAGTATGGTCACCTGTATAACAACTGTTCTTCAAAACTTTAACAGCTACTATCTGTGAAGAGTCAAGAAACTTGTCCGAATCTCGTCAAATGATTATGGTCACCACAAAAGAGTCCAGCTGAAAAAATGCCTCAACAGCCACAGAAGAGTCCGGACCCCAGCTGATGTTTCTAGGATGAGTATTGTAGCTTTAAAGGTATCCAGATGAATGCAAAATCACCCTTTGATCCCTTGGGCTACTATCAGGGAAAACTCAGGACTCCATCATTGTTTGACTCTTCTCTAATGAGTATGGACAAATTAGTGGTAACTAGTTGAATGTAAAATTACCCTTCGATCCCTCGGCTGGTACTATTGGGGAAAAGTAAGGACTCCGCCATTGATTGACTCCCATTTAATGAGAATAGCCAAATGAGAGGTGACTTGCTGAGTGCAATAGTGTCCTTAAATCCCTTGGCTGCTACTTTTGGGGAAAAGTCAGGGTACCACGATTGTTTGACTTTCCTTTAATGAGTATGGTCAACTTAAAGGTGACTAGCTGAATGCAAAATCGCCCTTCGATCCCTTGGCTGCTACTATCGTCGAAAAGTCAGGATACCACCATTGATTGACTCTCCTCTAATAAGTATGGCCAACATAGAGGTGACTAGTTGAATACAAAATTGCCCTTTGATCCCTTGGGTATGGTGAAGGAGCCGGATCACCACCATGCACGTGATAGGTCAAACATTCCTCCAATGAGAATAGTCAACTTAAAAGTATCCGAAAATGTCATCTTCTTGTTCTGAGTTGATTACATGCTTTCCACCGGTTGACTATCAGGCTCAATTTAAAGCTACAGTAAGTCAACCATAACGAGGAAGGTGGATGGCTTAGGTAATGAAAAGTACTTCATACTGTAAGTATGTCTTGGCCATAGATCAGAGAGTAATATTTGTGTTCATGTCAAGACATTATTATTGTTATCATTATTATTACTTACCGACCTTTAGATTGATCTGGAGCCATGGCAACTTGATGGATGAACTCTCTTTAGGAATAGTAATCTTGTGCAAGCCTAGATAGGTCCACCAGAGCTTTCTCCACCATTGTCTTGACAGTATCAAGCCATTGCTGGTCTTCCTCTTCGCCTTGTTCCTTCTATTCTTCCGACCATGATGTCCTTCTGCAGTGATCTCTTTCTGTCCACCAGGGTCTTCTTCATCATTTTATTGATTGTATCAAGCCATTGGGTTTTGGTCTTCCTCTTCACCCTGGTCCTTCTACTCGTCCGATCATGATGTTTTCTCTCTTCATATGGTGTGTAGACCAGTCGTAACATGGAGATACTTGCTTCAATGACATGTCTGGCTTGATTTGTTCCAAAATTGATTGATTTATTGGTAACATCTTTCTACAGTACCACATTATGAAGGTCTTGCTCCTTTATTGTCCAGGTGTCACTTACTACAGAATAGACCAGACTATGTACGAGCCGTGTCTTCATCACCAATGGAACGTTACTTGATGTGAAGACCTTGTCCAGTGACTTCATTGTTGAGTTTCCCATACCTATTGACTTCTGGTGTCGTTGCTGTGTCAAGACATAAGGTTCCGGAATCGGGGATGTAAACGGAACATCGATGAACCCTTTCTCTACAGAAATTTTCATTCAGCTGGGCAACCCATTGAAGCCAATGAATGGCAATATGTACAAATTAGAGAAAAACCATGCTCGGTAGTTTCTTGGAAACATCATCCACTTTTATGATATGAATTTTTAAAGATCATCTGAAAAATTTGCGTTAGAAGATGGAATGTTGACGTTGGGTTGGAGAAATGTACATTCACCGACTGGAAGGTCAAAGGTGCGAAAGATCACAATAGACTTAAACCAAATTAGGAACAAACTCAAAAATTGAAGCTTGAACTTCTTAAGATGTCAGAAGTAGGGGCGGAACTACCGTGGTGCAGCTGGTGCAGCTGCACCAGAGCCCCGACCGGCTAGGGGGCCCCTTCAAGCCTGGAGGGGGCCCACAGCCGACCCCCACAAGCCGCCGACAAAGGAGAGGAGGATCAGGCAAGGGAAACAGAGAGCTTCCTGCTTCCCCTGTCTGATCCCGCCCCCCCTCTCCTCTGCCCCTCCGGCTCCTACAAGTGCCCGGCGCAGCTCACCAGGTAGGAGAGCACCGCGCCCGCGGCTCCCAGCGGCCTCCAGCGGCTCCCAGTAGCACCCCCCTTCCCCAGTCATCACCTGCACCAGGGCCCCCGGGGGTGACGCCCCTGGTCAGAAGGAGATGTTGCGTTGGATATCGAACATTCGAAAAGTCGGAATGATTTTTCCTAGAGCGTTTTGTTGTTGTCCTACTGGACATTTAATTTCTTATGGAGTCTCGTTCAAGTCATGTTTGATCTGGAGATGAAAGACCAAAAGAATAAAAGACTAAAGGTTCGAAATATTGGCACGGTAGTCTACGGTTTGAAGAACCTTATTGATTTACTTGTCCGAGAAATTCCGCTAGAACATGTGAAGTAGAATCTTTCCTTTCATCCGTTGAGTTTGACGTTGATTCCTGCCGTTGCCGGTGATTAGAGGTTTTTCTTGACAAATGATCAGTAGCATTTTGTAAAATTGAAGTTTCTAGATAATTCATCAGCATTTTTGAAGGGTTATCAATCCCGTACATGGTTTACCGATTTGCAGTTTACTCCCCAACGCCCTGGACGGGCGTTTTATTTTATTAACCGCTCTGTTTGATGCAACGGAGCGAAACACGTGAGCCCCCCCAATCGTGGGTCATGACAAATATCTTGGGATCAGCTTGATGGGATTTTGGCTCCTTGAAAGTTGTAGGCGCCGTTAGAAGGGAGTGTGAAGACGCCAGACACAAACAGAGAGCATGAGTCACTCACACCGGCTCTTCCTTGGCTACAAGACTGACACCACAGGAGAGTGTAAATCTATTGATCCTTGTCAAATATTCAACTTCAAACAGCCGTCAAATGATACATCACAGGCCCCACACGCGCTCTGCAGGAACGTTCCGGCTCGGTGCAGAGATCCTCCGAGAGGAGGTTGCGTACTCTATTATCGGCAAAACCGCTCTGACTATTTCACAGAAGAATGGAGGGCTTGAATTTTTTACTAATTGCAAAAGCAGATTCGTTGATTATTTACAAAATTCATCTTCTTCTTTGTAATGGAATTTTACTCTTCATACAGATATTGACCTTACTTATCGTTCCCTTTCCTTGATATATCGGCAGGTTAACTGTGTGGAAAAAAGTTGTATTCCTCTGTCGGGATTTGTTTATGCTATATTTTTCTATGAGTCAGAGCAGGGGCGGACCTACCGTGGTGCAGCTGGTGCAGCTGCACCAGGGCCCTACCGGCTAGGGGCCCCTCAAGCCTGCAGGGGGCCCCGAGCTGACCCCATGACCCTGTGCCAGTGTGCCAGGACTGTGCGGCTCGCTCGATGCAGGTAGGAGCAGCAGCACATATGGGCAATGCCACCCCCTCCGCTCATCGCCGTTGCCTGCTATCAAACCCCCCCCCGGTCCTCGCCGACGGCTGATAGCAATCCCCCCCCAAGCCTTGCCAAAGACCGATTGTACCCAACCCTCCTAAGCACCACCCCGCTCCTCATCATCGGCAGCTGCACCAGGGCCCCCTGGCCGCAAGGTCTGCCACTGGGTCAGAGCCTGCTCCTGCAACATCTACTTCTGTTACAGGCACCGCCGTATTCACTCTGTAAGTGGTGCCGGTGAAAGAAGAGATGTCAGAGCCAAAAAACTCTGATCAGCACAGGCTCTGCCTATTCAGTAAGGTTAGAGTGGCTAGGACATGCAGTACTTTCCAGTGGGTGTGTGCTGTCCAGATGAAGTCATCAGCTCCTGGTTTCAGCCTATTAGGAGGCATCACACCCTACTAAAGCCTTACATTACTGCTGGATTCTGCCAGATATAGCTTGTGCTTCCCTGGCTTGTCTGCTGCTCTATATGTTTTTTTCTGCTTTACCTCAGTCTGTTTTTTCGATGCTTCCCCTGCCTGATAATTTTGACCCAGCTCCATGCCATGACTACTCTAACGGATCCTGATTTTGTCCTCTTGGTGACCACCCAGCTTTGACCATGCTTGGCATTTAGTCCTATCTCTGGTCTGCAGCCCATCCGTAGGCAGCAATCTTCTGGATTCTATTAAAATTAAGGAGTGGCAGAGCAGGAAGGGACCTCGTGGGTCGTCATGTCTAGGGACCTCGTGGGTCAACGTGTCTAGGGACCTCCTGGGTCATCATGAAAAGGGACCTCCTGATTTTGTCCTTTTTGTGACCTCTCAGCTATGACCATGCTTGGCAGCTAATCCTATCTCTGGTCTGCAGCCCATCTGTAGGTAGCAATCTTCTGGATTCTGTTAGAATCAAGGAATGACAGAGCAGAAAGGGACCTTCTGGGTATCGGTGAAGGGACTCCTGTTCATCATGTGAAGGACTCCGGTCAATATGAAGGGACTCCAGGGTCATCATGTCTAGGACTTCCTGGTCATCATATGAAGGGACCCCAGGTCATCATGTCTAGGGACTTCCTGGTCATCATGTGAAGGGACCTCCTGTTCAACATGTGAAGGGACCTCCTGGGTCATCATGTCTAGGGACTTCTGGGTCATAGTATGAGGGTCTCAGGGTCACATGTCTAGGGACTTCCTGGTCATCATGTGAAGGACCTCTTGTGTCATCATGTCTAGGGACTTCCTGGGTCATCTGTGAAGGACCTCCTGTGTCAACATGTGAAGGGACCTCATGGTCATCGTGTGAGGGACTCAGTGTATCATGTCAAGGATCTTCTGGTATCGTAGAAGGGACCTCCTGGGTCATCATGTCTAGGGACTTCCTGAGTCATCGTGTGAAGGGACCTCCGTGTCATCATGTGAAGGGACCTCCTGGGTCATCGTATGAAGGGACCTCCTGGGTCATCATGTCTAGGGACTTCCTGGGTCATCGTGTGAAGGGACCTCCTGTGTCATCATGTGAAGGGACCTCCTGGGTCATCGTATGAAGGGACCTCCTGTGTCATCATGTGAGACCCAGGGTCATCGTGGAAGACTCCAGTGTCATCATGTCAAGGGATTCCTGGGTCATCGATGAAGGGACCTCCTGGGTCATCATGTCTAGGGACTTCCTGAGTCATCGTGTGAGGAGACCTCCTGGTCATATGTGAAGGGACCTCCTGGTCATCGTATGAGGGACCTACTGGTCATCATGTCTAGGGACCTCCTGGTCATCATGTGAAGGGACCTCCTGGGTCATCGTGTTACAGTCTTTCAATGCCAGAGGAGGAAAGATTTTTTTCTCAATTAATTAGGGAATGGAAGGAGGTCGAAAGGGATCTTTTGGTAGCTGGTGAACAGACCAAAAGAGGTGCTAACTGCAATTGTTGGAAGGCTTTTTTGTGGATAACATGCCTTTTGACTGTATTATCCATTATTACTTTGTCGGGGTAAGACCCGAGACATCTTACTGTATATAATCCTGAACTAGATTAAGAATATAAATTAGTTAAGGGCTCTAGGATATGTTACTTTCTAGACCTCATCTTCCATCTTCACCATGCAGGCCTGGTCCACAGTTCTTCCACGACTTTCTAGGATCCAGGGAATTGTGACAGTGAGTACAGACAAGAGAGTAGTAGCAGGCATGAAGAATAATTGACCTTAATGGGGTGTCCTGCTTACTCTGTTCCCAGAATTATTGAGTAAGGATCTGGACGCAATTGCTCTGATCAGCCTAGGCTAAATCCACTCACATCACAGGACGTAAGAAATGCACCCAGAGAATAAGGAAAACTCCAGACAACAAAACTGTAGGAAGGCTTCAGCACAAAGTGCACTAACATCCTCACAGCTCCTGATCTTTGCAGAGAGTAAACTATGTCAGCAACACCAGCTGTTGGTTAACTGGACTATTTAAAGGCTGGGGGAGTGGATAATCAAATTCACGTCACCAGATACACTAAGCAGGAGAGGCTAATCTGCACCTTCAGAGCCACAGTAGTTAACCCTTAATAGGCAAAAGAAATTAACTCCATTTAAACCACTGCCGAGCAGTTCACAGAGACTGCAAAGCAGTCTACACGTGACAGGGATAGGTTCAAAGAAGCCATAGGATCAAATACTTAATTAACCTTAAGACATAAGGGCATGGGAGAAACAATCTATAGAGTGTATTATTTAACATTGTATAAGTTGTGATTTAAACATGGCTGCCACTTCCTGCCCATCACACCATGCTCTCTGAGAGCAAGATGGAGTCCAGAGAAGACTGACCAATCACCGAAGCTGGAGTCCAGGAAGACTGACCAATCACAGAATGCCACATCACCTGGACATACTCGATCAAGACCACACCCCCTGATGACCTCATGGATCCGCCCATGGACTAACCCACTGACCAATGAATACATCTGGTAGGGCTGACCGAGCCCCTTATTAGGGAAGACCTAATGCTTGTTGAAATAAACTGCACTTGGAGCTTGGAACTGACCAAGGAAGGGTGTATATCTGACTCTGTGTGTCTGGTGTCATACTTTTCATTGCCGGCACTTGGTCTATATGAATTAGGACAGAGCAACAACTTGTTAATATCATATGAAATATTAACCATAACAATGGGAAGTACTAGTGGCCAATCTTGAAATATAAGGGATCTTGCGGTTGATTGAAAGAAATGGCTGGTATTGCGAACTTAGGGGTAACGCGGAATTTATTTAGGTGTAATGGGAAGATACCATCTGTATCTCCTCGCTAAACCCTTTGACTTAGACAGTGTTAATATTGCCTACGGAAAGCTGAGAGGGTCAACACCAGACAAAAATCCTCCACCAAAGACCACAACTCATGGACATGGCCTCTCTCGCTTTGTGTAAATAGGTAGTAGGTCTAATTTCATTAACACCCAGTTTTTCGTCTCCTCCATCACCGGTAGCCAGTAAACATCAACCTCAATACTTTTTGGTTCACGTGTAGCTTTTTTAATCTTTCTTGTCCTCCATAAGAAAGGCGGTTTTGTCGGCGTGCATTAGAGGGGTAGAATGTCCAGGGTGAAGAAGTTCAGCGATGAAGCTCCAGAGCGTTAAGATCTCGCCTGGGCTCCATTAATAGCTTTTTTTTCCTCTTGCAAACAGCCTGGTATGAAATTGCTATTTGCAATGCGCTCCATGTAACCTTTCTGTTGCTAGCGAAGCCTGCACGATACAGCCACTCTCTGGGCTCAGTGAACACTGAAGCCCGCATTCAGTTGTTAAGAAAATAAGATTGAACATATTCCTTGAGAACGGGGCACGAAGAAGGACCAGTTAAAGGAACTATATGCCGGGATCCTGAAACTGATAACTAATGGCATTCACCAATGTATGTGTCCCTTCATCACAATGGAAGATATCCGAGGGTCAGGCCAATCATGGGGTGCGGAGCATGACCGAAGTTTTCTCTCCGATGCTGTACCCCCTTTACACAAAATGCAACATCTTTAGACAGTGGCGTAACTAGCCTGCTCCGGGCTCCCCATGTGAGGACCAGGGTGGGGGGGGTGTTTGTGATATCAGAAATTTTTTGGCCTCTCCACCCCCTCACCTGAGGACCTGGGGGGGGATTGGGTGCTGTCAAAGATTCTTGAGGCCCAACACCCCCTCACCTGAGGACCAGGGGGGGGATGGGCGAGTTATCACTCACCGCGCCGCCGTGCGCATCCAGTGTGAGAGGAGGGGTGGCAGAGCAGCAGGAAGTGAGGTTCCTCTCACTTCCTGTCCTGCCTCCTCTCCGGCCGGCGCTTTCGCGGTGGCCGGCTGCCGGCACAAGACACGGGGCCCCCCTGCGACCGCGGTAGTTACGCCACTGTCTTTAGAGCAGTATTCACACTCTCCAGGATCCTCCCTCTTTGTCTCACTTTCAAGAACAAATTCTTGGTGAACTAAATTTCCTGACCAAAATTTGTGCCGAATTTGAATTTCATCAGATTTGTTCAACGCAGCAGTAAAGGGATCAGACATTGACTTATAGAGAAACATCTTCAATCTTTAGAGCAATATTCACACTCTCCAGTATTATCCCTCTCCATCACACCTCCAAGAACAAATTCTTGGTCAACCAAATTTTGTGCCCAAAATTTGTGCCAAATTGGAATTTCGTCAGATTGGACCTTGACTTATAGAGGACCATCTTCAATCTTCACAGAAGTATCTATACTCTTCAAGATACTCCCTATCCGTCACACTTCCAAAAATAAATTCTTGGCCAAGGAATCTTCCTTACCAAATTTTGTGCCGAATAAAAATTTCATCAGATTTCCTCAACACAACTGTTAACGGATTTCTGACCTTGAGAGCTTCAGCTCGAGAGCCACATGCAGTTCCCGGCCTCTCACAGTAGTGACACCCAGAGCCTCCACAGAAATCACACTGAGGCAGTATACCAAGATCCAGGGGCTCCTACTTTATTTCCATTAAGATTTGCTCTTCTACGAGCGGCTACTCAAAAAAATTCACCTGCTCTTCTTAGTTCTTTGCTAGACCTGGTGCAAATGTACCAAGCTGAAAAACAGCCACAAGCCACACATTACATGTCCGCAAGCCACATGTGGCTCCCAAGCTAAAGGTTGGGGACTCCTGACTTCTAGAGTAACATCTTCAATCTTTAGAGCAGTATCCACACTCTCCAGGATCCTCCCTCTCCTTCACACCTCCAAGAACGAATTCTCGGTCAACCAAATTTCCTATTTGTGCCGATTTCGAGTTTCAGTAGATTTACTCAATGCAACTGTTAAGGGATTGGACATTGACTTATTGAGTACCATCTTCAATCATTAAAGAAGTATCTACACTCTTCAAGATCCTCCCCCTCCGTCACACGTGTAAGAACAAATTCTCGGTCAACCGAACTTCCTATTTGTGCCGATTTCGAGTTTCATCAGATTTACTCAATGCAACTGTTAAGGGATTGGACATTGACTTCTAGAGTAACATCTTTAATCTTTAGAGCAGTATCCACACTCTCCAGGATCCTCCCTCTCCATTACACCTCCAAGAACAAATTCTCGGTCAACCAACTTTCCCAACCAAATTGGAATTTCATCAGATTTGCTCAACAAAACTGTTAAGGGATCGGACATTGACTTATTGTGTACCATCTTCAATCATTAAATAAGTATCTACACTCTTCAAGATCCTCCCCCTCCGTCACACCTCCAAGAACGAATTCTTGGTCAACCGAATTTCCTACTTGTTTCATCAGATTTACTCAATGCAACTGTTATAGATTAACATCTTCAATCTTTAGAGCAGTATCCACACTCTCTAGGATTCTCCCTCTTCATCACACCTTCAAGAACAAATTCTTGGTCAACCAAATTTCGTGACCAAAATTTGTGCCGAATTGGAGTTTCGTCAGATTTGCTCAATGTAACTGTTAAGGGATTGGACATTGACTTATAGAGGAACACCTTTAATCTTTAGAGCAGTATCTACACTCTCTAGGATTCTCCCTCTCCATCACACCTTCAAGAACAAATTCTTGGTCAATCCAATTTCTTGACCAAAATTTGTGCCGAATTGGAGTTTCGTCAGATTTACTCAATGCAACTGTTAAGGGGTTGGACATTGACTTCTAGAGGAACATCTTCAATCTTTAGAGCAGTATCCACACTCTCCAGGATCCTCCCTCTCCATCACACCTCCAAGAACAAATTCTCGGTCAACCAAATTTCCTGACCAAATTGGAATTTCATCAGATTTGCTCAACAAAACTGTTAAGGGATCGGACATTGACTTATTGTGTACCATCTTCAATCATCAAAGAAGTATCTACACTCCTCAAGATCCTCCCCCTCCGTCACACTTCTAAGAACAAATTCTCGGTCAACCGAATTTCCTATTTGTGCCGATTTCGAGTTTCATCCGATTTACTCAATGCAACTGTTAAGGGATTGGACATTGACTTATAGAGTAACATCTTCAATCTTTAGAGCAGTATCCACACTCTCCAGGATTCTCCCTCTCCATCACACCTTCAAGAACAAATTCTTGGTCAATCCAATTTCGTGACTAAAATTTGTGCCGAATTGGAATTTCGGCAAATTTCCTCAAGGCAACTGTTAAGGGATTGGACATTGACTTATACAGTAGCTATCTCGACTAGGTGAAAGTAAAAAGTTTTCTTTCTGAACGGAGCTTGTTTTTGACGGACCCTTCCATTGACAGGACATAGACCCTTTGGAGGCACCACTGAGATTTTCATCTCATAGAAAACAATGTTATGGCATATGGGAAGATTTGCATGAAGTGCCAGCTCAGCGTTTACAAATCTGCACGTTGCATCCTTGTCCCCGGCTATGAATTATTCCGCAATGTGGATTTTAACATTCCCGTGTCTGGAATTTACACAGGAGGCTCCTCGGGGAATAGACGCAGCTGAACTCATTTTCAACCCTTCTCCTCTTTTATCCTTTGTCCTTGTAGAATTACAGGTAATTCTCCCTTGATGATAGTCTCACATAATCTCATGGGCAAAAGTAGTATGTATCATACAAGCCCCGCAGATGCACAGGGGCCCCGGTACATAAGGGGCCACTAACTGTTACAGAGATTCCTCAGACCCGTACACATGGCTTCTCGACTTGGTCAGGCTCTGGGGGTGGTTTGTGTGTCCTGAGAATTAAGGATAGGACATCTTTGAATACAGCTTTCTTCTAAGATCTGCCATCCGGGACTGTGAACGGAAGATTGTTACAACGGATCCTTGACAGTACATGCTTGAGGAAGGACCTAATGAAAATAGAGAAATGATAAAGAAGGGATCTCGATGCAATAATTGAATTTTTATTTGGATCCGGCAAGAAAAGGTCCTACATTTCGACAACGGTCTTTATCAAGGACGTTGGTGGTGTAGGAGAGAGGGCCTGTCAGTGTAGATTTGCTCTGCAGTAGTTAAATTGAGTTAATTTCCTGTAGCCTATTAAGGGTTAACTTCTGTGGCTCTCCAGGTGAGCTGCTGTGTGTGTGTGTGGTTGTTCCACTCCCCAGCTTTTAAATAATCCCATTACCCATCAGCTGGTGTCGGTGACAGAGTTCATTCTCTGCAAAGACCATGTGCTGTGTAGATGCCGTGTACTGTTCTGCTGAAGCCATCTGTATGTCCCGATCCCTGGGTGGAGGTGAGGGGATTATAGCCTAGGGCTGGTCATGAGCAGGGCAAGGTTGGCGGCCCAGGCATCCTCACCTTTTAGAGGTATTCTGGAAACAGGTCAGCCAGGGATCGCCAGTCTAAGGGTCAGACTAGTTCCCCCAATCACCTTAGCTCGTCACTGCCATAAGGCTACCTAGCTCACCCATAATTTGACAGTACCATTGGTCAAAACTGTTGACCCTTTCTTGCCAGATCTTGTCAGTCTCCTTCTTCATCTGCTATCAGGTAGACAACTGTTGGTCCCCCATACAGATTAGATTACTTGTCTGGTTCGGCCACCCTTTGCCTTTGCAGGGACACTTGTCTAGATGACTTAATAAAGAAGTGAATCTATGAATAGACCATTCTCACATAGAACAATGTGTGGATGTAATGTTTCCTTCTGAATGAAGTGCGCCTTGATTCCATCTTCCCGGTCCTCCCTGCACACGCTTTCGTATTGTTCTCATATTACGAATATTAATTGTTCTCTGACAATTCCTTTTGTAGCTGTCGTGTGCGCTGGAGGAAGGGGCTGTAATGTGTCTCCGGATAACGGGCTCCGAGCAGATGAGATGTCTGTAAACATTGGGCAATTCGTCATTCCAGCCCGTGACAATGTTTGAAAGCTGAGTTGTCAAAAAGACTGAGGTTGGCTTAGGCAATTCCTACACCAGAGTGATAGAACCACGATTATCATATTTGTCTGATAGACAAGGCCCTCAATTTTTGAATCTCATATAAAGTTAAAAGGATGTTTGCCCAGGGCTCAGCCAGGTGGCAGAGGTGCAGATGCCCTCCAGACCGCTCCACAAGTAGTTGCTCAGGGTCGCTGGGGAAGTGCATTGTACATTTGAATGTAACTAATTTTCCACCCGAACACTTGGCTAGATCACTTGTTGCAGACACGACCACTCCAACATTGTGCCACCTAATATTTCCAAAGTCCTCGTTCCTAATAGTTTACCCAGTGGCGCCCTTGACCCAATGGGGCCCTGGTGCAGCATGGTTAGGGGGAGTGCTGGTGGCCGTCGGCACGGTCCGGGGGGGGGTGCTGGTGGCCGACGGCGCGGTGCGGGGGGAGTGCTGGCGACCGTCGGAGAGGTGTTTGCGGCCAGCTCTCTCACCCACTGAGCCGCGCTGAGTTCGCTCCTAGGAGCCGGAGGGCAGAAGAGAAGAGGGGCGGGAACAGGCAAAGGAAGCAGGAAGCTTTCTGCTTCCCTTGCCTGACCCTCCTCTCCTCTGACAACGGCTTACGGGGGTCGGCTGGGGGCCCCCCTGCAGGCTTGAAGGGGCCCACTAGCGGTCGGGGCCCTGGTGCAGCTGAACCAGCTGCACCACGGTAGTTCCGCCCCTGGTTGTACCTACATCTATGAAACATTTATGGAAATAGGACAACTCCTAAAGAGCCTTTTATACTTTGGAGAGAAGTCAGCTGAACCTGTCAATTTCGGTGCAACTGGACACCTTCCTTTTGTGTATGGTGGCCTCCCAACTCTCCACCAGCTGATAATCGTGATGACTCGGCAAGCATCAGGTCACTTGTGCGGGGAAGGTGAACTATTCTTAACTATGCCAGACATACTATTCCTTTGTTCAGAAAGTCAGGGCTCATGTGAGACTATCTGGTGCCCACTTTTCTATAGTAATTTGTGGAATGTTTGGTATTCAAAGGGCAATTATGCAGTCAGCTTGAACTAGCGACCAATGAGGGAACAGTTCATCTTCCATCAATCCTGTGGGGCACAATGCCCTGAAATGGGATCTGAGAAATATAAAAAAGGACTGCTCTTGTAATCATTGATTCTACAGGACCTTAGCCTAGGGACCATGGTTCCAACATATGGATTCAGAACTGCTCTACAGCCCAACATTGAGGCCACAAATTTGTTCGGAGAACCCAGGTTGGGACAATCCAATAACCTGCAGTTTCCTAAGCTTGTCACTGCCTCCTCTCATCTGAGACTGTCCAGTGCCCCCTTTTATCTTCTAATTTTTGGAATGCTTGCTGATTGCGAATTGTAGCAGTTACTAGACTGCATAGATTCAGAGTGACATTATGCAGTTAATTGAACTGCGTCAATGAGGAACAGTCATAATCCTGTGAGGCACAATGCCCTGAAATGGACCTGCTCCTGTAATCGTTGAATTCCACCAAGTCTGGCAGTAGGTAGTATAAGCTTATTCTTGCAGTAAGAACTTCACTTTAGCCACTGTGTATGGGTTGTTTTAAGTCTTCACCCACTTGGGTTCCATCTCTTACACACCTTTCCTATTCTGAGTCATAGTGCCCGGTAATCCCCATGGTTCCTTATGAGGTTGAAGAACACTCAATGGCCCTTTAGGCACCAGTCTAGTCGTGGTCTCCTACATTTGCGTCTAGGGTTATTCCAGCTTGCACAGGTGATACATGACCATATCTACCAACAAGAAAGGAAACTGTCCAAAACAGACACATCAGACCCAATTTATCATGGTCATTTTTGCACAATGTGCAAAATTGCACATGCTGGTTCATGAATACTGTGTAAAATTATAATGTTCTTTGATAAAAAGTGTAAATGCAATTAAAGTGAACCCTAATGCCTACTGACTGATCTTCCTCACCTTTATCTACTCTACTAAAATTCACGTCCATTCAGTAGAGTCCGTAGTCATCCTGTGCCTTTGACTTTTCAGGGAACGTCACTCAATACCATCTCATGGTGTGATCCAATAGTGGCCTACTGATCTTCCTAGCCGTTGTCCTCTCTACACATAAAATACATGTCCATCAGTAGAGTCGGTAGTCATCCTCTGCCTTTAATTTGCAGAATGCCACCCAATATCATTCTCATGGTGTGACCAATAGCACACGATATAATATTGTGGTGCCCTCAGGTAATGTTTTACGTGACCCAATAGTGGCCATTGATCTTTCTCGCCATCATCTACTCTACATCTAAAATCTATCTACATCTGGTAGTGTGTGGTAGTCATCTTCCACCTTCGACATTCAGGGAACATCACCCAATAACATCTCATGGTGTGACCCAAAAGTGACATACAGATCTTCCTCACCATCATCTACTCTACATCATAAAATCATGTCCATCTGGTAGAGTCGAGTATCATCCTCTGCCTTGATTGCAGAGAATGTGATGCAGTAATCTCTCATGGTGTGACCCAATATGACCTACAGATCTTCCTCACCATCATCTACTTTACATGATAAATTCACATCCATTGGTAGAGTCCAGTAGTCATCTCCAACTTTGATTTCCATGGATGTCACGCAACACCATTCATGCTGTGACCCAATAGTGACCTACTCGTCTTCCTCATCACCATCCTCACCATCATCTACTCTACATCATAAAACCCATGTCCATCAGTAGAGTACGGTAGTCATCTCCGTCTTCAACCCGCGGAGAATGTCACCCAATACATCTCATGGTGTGGCCCAATAATGGCCAACTGAATCTTCCTCACCATCATCTACTCTACATCATAAAATCCATGTACATCTGGTAGAGTACGGTAGTCATCCTCCGCCTTCGACTTTGCAGGGAACATCACCCAATACATCTCACGGTGTGACCCAATAACGGCCTTCTGATCTTCCTCACCATCATCTCTTCTACACGATAAAATCCACGTCCATCTGGTAGAGTACGGTAGTCATCTTCCGCCTTCGACTTTGCAGGGAACATCACCCAATACATCTCATGGTGTGACCCAATAACGGCCTTCTGATCTTCCTCACCATCATCTACTCTACATGATAAAATCCACGTCCATCTGGTACAGTACGGTAGTCATCCTCCGCCTTCGACCATCTTCCACCTTCTACTTTGCAGGGAACATCACCCAATACATCTCACGGTGTGACCCAATAACGGCCTTCTGATCTTCCTCACCATCATCTACTCTACACCATAAAATCCATGCCCATCTGGTAGAGTACGGTAGTCATCCTCTGCCTTCAACTTTGCAGGGAACATCACCCAATATCATCTAATGTGTGACCCAATAATGTTGGCTTTTGCTAGGCAACTGCTGAATCTTTGACTAAGAAAAGTCATTCCTTTCATAAGAAATAGAAATACAATAGAAATCTCTGGAGGTTCCCTTCATTGTCCCTCAGATTTGGGGGTGGGCGGGGGATTTTCTTTTATAGATTCAGCTGTGGAAATTACTATGAATTACCAAGTTATCTCGTACTTCAATAGACAGAAAGACTGGGGAGTCATCCGTATCCAACCTCGGTGAAGCCTACGCTATTGTTATTGGAGGTTGCCATGGTGACGCTTGATACATTTATAGACCCTGATGAATAAAGACAATGCAGTCGAATGCATTGTTCACCCAATCAGAGGTTGTAGCCTGGTTTATTCATTAGCCTTATTCTTGGAGAATTAAGTCAATAACTGGGTCTGTTTGAGCCTTTGTTACCCAGAGTTTCCTCAATTCTGTTGACTATTTGCCAGTTACAAGATTGACTTAACCTCAGCTGCTGCGTGCAGCGGGCAAAACATAAAAGCACTTTGGTATTCTGTTTCCAAGCAAATTGCAGGGAAGTCAGGCGATGCGCGCCACCTCGAAAAGGCTCTGCTCTTAATAAATGTAACAGGCAGGTGATATTTACATATAATCTATGACTTCCACATATGACAGGGCTTGAAGCAAACCAAGACGAGGTCTAGCAAACCTCATGTCAAAGAGTTGTCATTGTGTTCAAGACTGTGTCATCCCGAAATAACCTCTTCAATATGTGACAGTACTCAAGATAATGACTTCTTGTGTGAGTAAGGGGCTTTTAACCATGGCCGTACCCATTATGAAAAGTTGGCTGATGCTTGAACAACCATGGATAACAGACTTGTCTGATGAACAATAGATTTCCTGAATCCTTCTGGGCATGGTCTTGATCATATACAAGCACTAGATGTGGGCCCCATGCTATCGCATCGGGAGGAGGTGCAATCTGACTGGGGGTGGGCTCTGTGGCACCGGGGGCGGCTGTCTCCCTTCCTCTGTACACTCTACCCCCTGTCCGCTCTCTCTTCCCTCTTTTGACCTGTCTCCTCCCTGTTCACTATTCTCTCCCCACGTGCTCTCTTCTCTCATGTGCTCTCTCCGTTGAGCTGTCTTCCTCCTGTGCGCTCTCCCCCTGTATGTGGTCTCTCTACCCCCTGTGGGTCATCTTCTCCTCCCTGTGTTCTCTCCTTTGAGCTGTCTCACCCTGTGCGCTCTCTTACCCCCGTGTGCACTCTCCGGGATGAGGGCGGTGCGCTGAGACTGGGGAGGTGAGAGTGGCATGCGAAGAGCAGAGGAGGTGAGGGCAGGTTGAGGATACTGGGGAAGGGTGAGGGAAGTGCTGTCTGTGCCCAACTCTCTATGCACTCCCACTCTGTATCAGGGAAAGGACCTGTGGCAATGTCATGATCATGTGATCTGGCTCCACCCATGACCATGACATCACTACAGGTCCTTTAGGGTGTTTTGGGAGGGCGGGGGGCAGATGGATGGCATCAGGCTGCGGCGACGGGTTTGTGGGGGGGGGGCCTTTTTGGGTAGCGTCATTGTTGGCAGTACTGCTGGTGGTCCCATACTGCCAGCTGGCACCATATATACCAGAACATGGTGAATCAGAAGATAGGAGGATGCCATGACAGCGGAGGTTGATGACAGACAGGAGAAGGCAATTAGGTAAGTAGATGTCTTGACCGAAATCTGATCCCAGGTCTCTTCTACATATCCTCAATGTTGGTGCATACTGGTCGCCACACTTGGTGATGTATACAGCTTTTTCTTCAACTCTATCCACAAGTGTTGGGTTGGGTTGAGGTCTGGGGACTGTGGGGACAAACCAGCGCCTCTACTTCATTGTCATTGACCCATTTCTTCTCCAATCTCTCGGTATTTCGGCACCCCCATAGCATGCACACTCCACTTAAAGAGCCAGCGTTCCCCTCTTGGAAATGTTTCCCAGCCTATGGCACCTTTAAGTATTTAAGTCACTTTTCCTAGATGGGAATTGCTTGAACAATGTGATCTGTGCTTTAGAGGTGCATTGCGTGTCTGTTCCTAGTTCTGCTGACCTTCTAGCACCCGTCTGGATCTGGTTGCTTTTGAAACTTTTGTACCAGTCCTGCTGCCGTACCTTTTGTACCAGTCCTGCTGCCACACCATCTATAGCAGTCCTGCTGCCTTACCTTCTGTACCAGTCCTACTGCTGTAATGCCTGTACCAGTCCTTAACCATATCTTTGTGACAATACTGATGCTATCTATATCAATCCTGCTATTGCACCATCTGCATCAGCCCTTCTGCTGCACCATCTACACCAGGTGCCATACTCGCTGCAACCACATCCAGCCATCCCGGCCGTACCCACCCAGTACCTGCCGCATCCAGCTGTCATAGCTGCACCTCTCCTGAGACAGTCCCTGTCTACATCTCCAATCTTTGGGGTCAGTTGCTGAGGTATCGGGATCCCCAGGAGTTGCCCATGGTGGCTATCTCCTAGCACAAGCCTAACCTTTACATCTGAGGCTCTAGATAAGGCTTGATAGCCACTCCGGTATGCTCCAGGTAAAAGATCGGTGCCCTGGTCCAATGTGTCCGCTCCCCCTCGCTCACCCTGTGAGCGTAACATCAATGCTTCAACACCTCTTTTCATTCATTGAATTGAATGACACATCTAACAAAGGACCCTGTTGAGAATAATCATCGATGAGGTTCAGCAGCTCAGCGCATGGAAATGACTAAGGTTTTATTGGGGTCGATCCTATTACCTGTAGGGTAAACCCAATATTATCATTACTTAAAGTCATTAATCTCTAGTCAATTATTTTACAGTATCTGCAAGCGTAGCCCCAAAGGTTGTGCTTCCCTTTAAGAAGACTCCTTGAGATACAGATCAAAGAAGCGCTAGTGTTGCCCCCACCACCTCCAGGATTTTCCTTTCGCCCACACAAATAGCCCTTTTGCTATGAATTTTTTTTTTTACAGATAGAAAACGTATGATTACAGGAAGCCATCCGGACGCCGCGCTGACATTTTCAAAGCCGCCTGTGTCACAAGGTTGGATGACAATAATTACAAGTCTTTCAGGCAAATCCTCCATGCTGTGCTTCCAAAGAGATACCGAATGAATGCTGAGCAAGACCCTTCAGCCTGCGGATAATAACCTCTTCAAGTGCACAAACTTAACCAAGATTTTTGGTAATTTATGGCTTTTTTGGGGAAGGTGACTCTTCTCGGTTACCTTCCTCTTCGTAGTCTTCCGAATGTGACATTGACTTCTTGGAAGAGCGTGATCTTTTTTGTCCAAATTTTTCATTGGTGGGATTAGACCAATTTTCGTAAATACTATCCATCAAAGACTTCCGAAAATTGGAATCTTTTCCATCTACTTCCGAGGTTTTATTGACTCAAGTCACGTCCAATCAATAGCTGCCAGCTTTAGTATGGTTTGGCCACTAGCTTGGGTCACCCGCCACCAGACTTATCGGCCATCGACCTATCTTCCCAAGAACGAAGGGATCACTGGACATATCCAATCCTATCTTTGATTGGAGGAGAGTTGCGTTGGCCTCCGTACATATTGGACTGTTCTCTGATATCGATGAGTTCATTTGGGGGCCATTCAATCTGAAGATGTTACGGATGAAACTATGGTGGGACGTCCTTCACTAGTTTGATAGGTTTACATTTTGAAGATAGCATAGGTGGCAAAAATGAAAATAAACCTCTGTCCACTGATTGTAAAACAACCTCCTCCACGCACAATGAGTAGCTGTCAGCTTAACATTGGTTTGACCACCAGCTTGGGGTCAATGAGCTCAGCTCATATGTTCTCCATGAAAAAAATGCCACCCCCACACCTCTGCCGGTGACTTTCCAAGTATGAAGGGTTAATACATCTGAAACTGGACATATCCGATCCTATCATCAATCGGAGGAGAGTTGCGTTGGCCCCGTACATATTGGACTGTTGGATGATATTGGTAGGTTCTTTGGGTTACATTCACTCCACACAGTCAGGATATGTTACCCATGAAGCCCCGACTCCTCTGCCGGTGACTTCCCAAGAACAAAGGGCTCATCCATCCCAAACTGGGCATTTCCAATCCTATAATTGATCATATGAGAGATGAGTTGGCCTCCGTACATATTGGACTGTTGGCTGGTATCAGTGGTTTCATTTGGTGGCCATTCATTATGAAGATGTTACAGATGGAACTATGGTGGGACATCCTTCATTATTTTGAAGATTGTTTATGTGGCAAAAAAACTCTGTCCACTGACTGTAAAACAACATCCACGTGCAATCAATAGCTGCCAGCTTAACAATGGTTTGACCACCAGGTCGGGATCAATCGGCTCATGTGTTGTTTATGATAAAACCGCCACCAGACTTCTCTGCCGGTGACTTGTCTTCCCACGAACGAAGGGAAACGGAAACTGGACATATCCAATCCTATAGTCAATTGGAGGTGAGTTGTGTTGACCTCCGCACATATTGGACTGTTGACTAATATTGGTGGGTTCGTAGAGGGACATTCATTCTGGCAAAGCAGGAGGCGTTACCCATGAAGTCATGGTGGGACATCCTTCACTTTTTCGATAGGCTTACAGTTTGAAGACAGCATAGGTGGCAAAAATAAATTAATAAACTCTGTCCACCCATCATAGAACAACTTCCACGCACATAGCTGCTAGTTTAACAATGATTTGTCCGCCAGCTGGTGTCAATCGGCACATGCATTCTCCATGAAAGAGCCGCCACCAGTCTCCTCTGCCGGTGACTTGTCCAGACTCCTCTTCTGATGACTTGCCTCACCAAGAATGAAGGGATCATCTGTCCAAAATTGGACACGATGAATCCTGTCATCAATCGGGGGAGAGTTGCATTGGTTTTTATATACATTCAACTGCCGGATAAAATCGGCAGGTTGTTTGGGGGCCTTTTATTCCGATATGTAAAGAATGAAAAATTTGGTGGGACATCCTTCATTAGTTTGATAGATTTCCATTTTGAAGACAAACTGTATGGCAAAAAAAGAAATAAATCCTGTCACTGATCACAAAACAACAACCATGCACAACCGAAAGCTGTCACTTTAACAATGATTTGGCCACCAGCTGGAGTCAATTGGCTCTGCCAAATGCTCAAGTGTTCTCCATGAGAGAGCTGCCACCAGATCCCTCTTACCAAGAAGGAAGGGATCATCCATCCGAAATTAGACATGTCGGATCCTATCATCGATTGGGGAAGAGTCATGTTGGCCTCCTTACACATTGGACTGTTGGCTGATATTGGTGGGTTCATTGGAGGCCATTTGTTGCGGAGGAGGAGATGTCACACATTGAGCTATGTTGGGGTATCCTTCATTATTTAGAATACACATTGGACTGTTGACTAAGGTTGGTGGGTTAATTGGGGTCCATTTGTTCTAGAGAAGGAGGGGAAAATGTTACACCTCAAGCTATGGTGGAACATCCTTCATTATTTAGAGTACACAATTGACTTTTGGCTGATATCGGTGGGATCATTGGGGACCATTTGGTCCGTAGAAGAAGGATATGTTACACTTCAAGCTATGGTGGGACATCCTTCATTATTTTGAGTGTACAGTATATTTGACTATTGGTTAATATCAGTGGGTTCATTGGGGGCCATTCGTTCTGGAGGAGGAGATGTTACACCTCAAGCTATGGTGGGACATCCTTCAATATTTAGAGTACACATTGGACTGTTGACTGATATTGGTGCGTTCATTGGGGGCCATTCGTTCTGCAGAAGGAGGAGAAAATGTTAAACCTTGAGCTATGGTGGGACATCCTTCATTATTTTGAGTATATATTGGGCTTTTGGCTAATATCAGTGGGTTCATTGGGGAGCATTCATTCCGGAGTAGAAGGAGATGGTGGGACATCCTTCATTATTTTGAGTATATATTGAACGTTTGGCTAATATCGGCAGGTTCATTGGGGGCTATTCCTTCTGTAGCAGGAGGGGATGTTACACCTCAAGCTATGGTGGGACATCCTTCATTATTTTGAGTATATATTAGGCTTTTGGCTAACATCGGCGGGTTCATTGGGGGACAGTCATTCCGGAGTAGAAGGAGATGTTACACCTCAAGCTATGGTGGGACATCCTTCATTATTTTGAGTATATATTGGGCTTTTGGCTAATATTGGCGGGTTCATTGGGGGACAGTCATTCCGGAGAAGAAGGAGATGTTACACCTCAAGCTATGGTGGGACATCCTTCATTATTTTGAGTATATATTGGACTTTTGGCTAATATCGATGGGTTCATTGGGGAGCATTCATTCCGGAGTAGAAGGAGATGTTACACCTCAAGCTATGGTGGGACATCCTTCATTATTTTGAGTATATATTAGGCTTTTGGCTAACATCGGCGGGTTCATTGGGGAGCATTCATTCCGGAGTAGAAGGAGATGTTACACCTCAAGCTATGGTGGGACATCCTTCATTATTTTGAGTATATATTGGGCTTTTGGCTAATATCGGCGGGTTCATTGGGGAGCATTCATTCCGGAGTAGAAGGAGATGTTACACCTCAAGCTATGGTGGGACATCCTTCATTATTTTGAATACACATTGAACTGTTGGCTAATATCGGCAGGTTCATTGGGGGCTAGTCCTTCTGTAGCAGGAGGGGATGTTACACCCCAAGCTATGGTGGGACATCCTTCATTATTTTGATAGGTTTCCATTTTGAAGACAGCCTATGTGGCAAAACACATCAATAATTCCGGCACGACTTTAGTTCGACTTGGATTGACCTCCGGCTACTCAACTCATTGATTCTCTGCATTATTTGCATTCAGGACGGATGTTTCGACTTTAGTAATGTCGGCGCAGGGTCCACGTTGCGGCTCCGGCCCCCCAGTTATTATTCACATTGTGTCTGATACTAATGTTGAAGTTGTTGATTGGAATCTATTCCTCTGATTTTTTGCGACGTGCGAAGAATTTTCCAAAGCTGCTTGTTCTGCTGCCGTGGAGACGAGCGCTCGGGGCTGTGCGTGTCTACAGCGATGCTGCTGCCGTTACCATCCATTTTTTAAGGAGGCGTCCTCACAAAGACTTGTGTCAGCCCTATACAATGCAGAATCCCATCAGCTGCAGAGTAGCCTTATAATACTGCCATAAAGTGCTAAAATATTACCGCCCTACAGCACTCATATAAAAGGGCTATAAAGGGATACAATAATACCGCCATACAGTGCCCAAATAAAAGGGCTATAAAGGGATACGATAATACCGCCATACAGTGCCCAAATAAAGGTGCTATACAGTGATTCAATAATACCGCCATACAGTGCTGTAAGCGATTATGACCCCAGTATACACCCATAGGCTTTCATTGACTCTTTGTTTTTATGTTATCTCTTTTTCTGTGATATAACTTGGATTCATAAACAGTCTCTGCAAGTAAGTCCACAGGGGCCTTCACGTGGGCACCGGAGCTTCCCCTAACAATCACATGATCCCTCTCAGCCAGTCAGCAGCTTTCAGAAGGATCATGTGATCTTTTTCACGGCTGCTGATTGGCTATGAGAGATCATGGGACACGTCATGTGACTCACCCAGAATCAGGAAATGGTCACATGGGATATCACATGATTTTTTCCCAGCCAGTTACAGACCCTAATGTCAGGAGTCTGTCACATGATACTTTCCAGAGCTGCTGATTGGCTGATATAATCTTGTGACTCTACAAAACCAGGAAGTGAGCTGCTGACTGGCCGATGTAATCATGTGACTCTACAAAACCAGGAAGTGAGCTGCTGACTGGCTGGTGTAATCATGTGACTCTTATAAACCAGGAAGTGAGCTGCTGACTGGCCGATGTAATCATGTGACTCGTATAAACCAGGAAGTGAGCTGCTGACTGGCTGGTGTAATCATGTGACTCTTATAAACCAGGAAGTGAGCTGCTGACTGGCCGATGTAATCATGTGACTCGTATATACCAGGAAGTGAGCTGCTGAATGGCTGATGTAATCATGTGTCTTTAGAAAACCAGTACGTGAGCTGCTGACTGGCTGGTGTAATCATGTGACTCTTATAAACCAGGAAGTCAGCTGCTGACTGGCTGGTGTAATCATGTGACTCTACAAAACCAGTACGTGAGCTGCTGACTGGCTGGTGTAATCATGTGACTCGTACAAACCAGGAAGTGAGCTGCTGACCAGTGGAATCGTGTGATTCTTATAAACTAGTACGTGAGCTGCTGACAGGCTGGTGTAATCATGTGATTCTTATAAACCAGGAAGTGAGCTGCTGACTGGCTGATGTAATCATGTGACTCTACAAAACCAGGAACTGAGCTGCTGACAGGCTGGTGTAATCATGTGATTCTTATGAACTAGGAAGTGAACTGCTGACTGGCTGATGTAATCATGTGACGTGTATAAACCAGGAAGTGAGCTGCTGACTGGCTGGTGTAATCATGTGACTCGTATAAAGCAGGAAGTGAGCTGCTGACTGGCTGGTGTAATCATGTGACTCGTATAAAGCAGGAAGTGAGCTGCTGACTGGCTGGTGTAATCATGTGATTCTTATAAATCAGGAAGCGAGCTGCTGACTGGCTGGTGTAATCATGTGTCTTGTATAAACCAGGAAGTGATCTGCTAACTGGCTGGTGTAATCATGTGACTTGTATAAACCAGGAAGTGATCTGCTAACTGGCTGGTGTAATCATGTGACTCGTATAAACCAGGAAGTGAGCTGCTAACCAACTGGTGTAATCATTTGACTTGTATAAACCAGGAAGTGAGCTGCTGACTGGTGTAATCATGTGACTCGTATAAACCAGGAAGTGAGCTCCTGACTGGCTGGTGTAATCATGTGACTTGTATAAACCAGGAAGTGAGCTGCTGACTGGCTGGTGTAATCATGTGACTCGTATAAACCAGGAAGTGAGCTGCTGACTGGTGTAATCATGTGACTCGTATAAACCAGGAAGTGAGCTCCTGACTGGCTGGTGTAATCATGTGACTCGTATAAACCAGGAAGTGAGCTCCTGACTGGCTGGTGTAATCATGTGACTCGTATAAACCAGGAAGTGAGCTCCTGACTGGCTGGTGTAATCATGTGACTCGTATAAACCAGGAAGTGAGCTTTTGGTTAGTGGGAAACTTCTGTGCACCAAGCCAATAGGAGGTGGGGTTTCTGTATATTCCTTGGGGGCGGAGCTGAATTCCTCCAATCAGTGAGATTTCTGATGATTCTGACGTCATATTGCATGTGGCGACTCTTGTAATGACCTGTGTGTGTTCTGTGCCCCTGACCCGTGCCGTCCTCAGGGTTCCTCACCCCCGGCTCTCGGGCCTGGCTTTTCTTTTGCAGCCTCTCGACGTTTCTCCGATGTCCCCACCAACGTGGAGCCGCACGGCCACCTGAACACCATAGGTACTGCGCGTGTTGTTAATGTGCTTCTCTGTTTGTTCTGGTCAGTGTGACAATCTGCAGAGGCCGGGGGAGGAGCGGGCCCTTCACCCCGCCGGGTCCCCGCCTGCCTCCTCTGTGCTACATGTAATTGCTCTAATAATGAACAAACTAAGTTCTAAATATTGCCGTTTCCAAGGTTACCACCTTCTCCTTGTGCAGAATGAGACTAACATCTGCTCTCTGTGTGTGGTGGGTACAATGTACCGCAGTGTGTGCACATATATACGTACCGCTATATGTGCTGTGTGCTCCGCTACTGTGTCTGTGTGCTGTGCACGTGACAGAGGCTCAGAGGACACCCAAATACCATCCATCTATCTATCTATCTATCTATATCTATCTATCTATATCTATCTATCTATCTATCTATCTATCTATCTATATCTATCTATCTATATCTATCTATCTATCTATCCATCCTGCTATCATTCATCTATTATCTGTTTATCTATTATCCAACTATTATAATTTATTATCTATCATCTATCTATTATTTATTATCTATCTACTATCTATCATTTATTATCTATCACCTATCTATTATTCAATTTATAGAACTATTATGCATCCATTTATCTATTATCTACTATCTATTTTATATCTATAACCTATCCATCTATTATCTGTTATATATTATCTATACATCTATTTTATATATACATATATTCTACTATCTATCTATATAACTATATCCATCTATTACTTATCTATCTATGGGCTGCTTTACACACACCAACTTCTGAACAGATCTCTGGTTGCAGTGAAATCATGGATACATTGTTCCATTTTGTGGCTGTGTACAATGGAGCAATGTGTCCATGATTTCACTGCAACCAGAGATCTGTTCAGAAGTTGGTCACAGAAGTTGGTGTGTGTAAAGTGGCCCTTATGTATATCTATTATCTGTCTATTATTCATCAATTATCTATCTACTATCTATCTATTATCTATCTATTATTTATTATCTATCATCTATTATTCAATTAATAGAACTGTTAACTATCTATCCATTTATTAGCTAGCTATCTTTCTATCTATACTATATCTATATATTATCTATTATCTATCTATTTATCTATTAGCAATCTATCTTTCTATAATCTATTTATTACTCTATCTATCTATCTATCTATCTATCTATCTATCTATCATCTATCTATCTATCTATCTATCTATCTATCTATCTATCTATCATCTATCTATCTATCTACCTATCTATCTCTATCTCTCTATCTATCTATCTATCTATCTATCTATCATCTATCTATCTATCTATCTATCTATCTATCTATCTATCATCTATCTATCATCTATCTATCTATCTATCTATCTATCTATCCATCCATCCATCCATCCAACTATTATCTATAATTCAATTTATCTATTATCTATCCATCCATCCATCTATATATTATTTATCATTTAACTTATCTATTATCCATCCATATATTTTACTATCTATATATCCATCTTCTTTCTTTCTTGATTTCTTTTTATCTTTCTTTTGTTCTCTCTTTCTCTTTTTCTTTCTCTCTATTATCTATCTATATGTTATCTATCTTTCACCTATCGTCTCTGTATTATCTGCCCCTTATCTATAGCCTTTTCCTGAGGTGCCCACCCTGTGGGCGTCGTGTGCCCGCATACATGACTGTGATAGAACATTACCTCTTATCTTTCCTGACATTACATATTTACGATACTGTATAGATCACACGTTATATCAGCTGTCTCCATGACGATTTACATTATTCTCCTCAAACATCAGGAACCTGCGGATAATTCTACAGGGCAGAATACAAGTTACTATACAGGGTGTATGTGTGTCCGCGGATTACACCATCTATAGCCTGTCTGATCATCTGTCATCTATTATCTATTATCATTATTATTTATATAGCGCCATTAAATTCCATGGCACTTTACATGTGGAAGGGTAGACGAGGACAACTCCAATCAATCTATCTATTATCTATATATCATCTGTCTATTCTCGATTTATCTATTATCTACATATTATATTTTTAACTATTATCTATATATTATTTCTATATCATCTATCTACTGTATTATATTTTAACTATTATCTATCTATTATAATTTTATCTATTATCTATCTAACATCTGTCTATCTATTATCTATCTATTATCTATACATTAATTATCTTTCTATTATCTATATATCTATTATGTATATATTTATCTATTATGTATGTATCATCTTCTATCTATTATCTATGATACATCTATCTATCTATCTATCTATCTATCTATCTATCTATCTATCTACAGTATCTATCTATCTACAGTATCTATCTATCTATCTATCTATCTATCTATCTATCTATCTATCATCTATTATCTATGTATTATCTATCTATCTATCTATCTATCTATCTATCTGTCATCTATCTATCTATCTCCTTTCTATCCTTCCTCGCTCATTCTGCACTCTTCTCTCTCTTCCGTCTGTTCAGTAAAGGTTCATTGTATTGTATGTAATGTGACGTTGTAACCCACAGAGGGCGCCACTGCGGCTGCGCTGAGCCCGGTGACTCACTGACCTATTTCCAGCTGGCAGGATGGGGTCCATTTTCGTGTCCTATGCTCCCCGGTGTTCGTGCTTTGTTTTATTAACCCCGTACTATCCTGTCTTGCTGGGTATTTACATGATCTCTGTGACAGCGATGGCTTTATTATGTATGTACTGTACCACGCGGATCTGTGTGCTATGTTATATCGCCTGTGTACCGTCCCATAATGCTGAGATAATACCGCAAGTGTATGACTTTGTATGTTACTGTATATCGTATGTATGTTATTGTCCTAGTGAATATTACACACATACATTGTCCTGGCCTGGAATAGTCCATAGATTATGGGACTTTATTACTGCCTCTACTGGTCAATGGCGGTACTGCAGGATACATGAGCTAAGTCATCTACGTTGACCTCCATTTTTAGTCATTAGTGGCACTTTAATATTGGAAGATAAAAATACGCCCCATGCTCAGAATTAAGCCAATTCCTTGTTAACTAACTAATAGTAATGAGCGAGCACTACCATGCATGGTGCACTACCATGCACAGAAGATCTTCCAGAAAAATCCTTGAGTTCCCCATTGACTTCCATTATACTCATCTGAACATTCAACGTCTCATTTCAAATACCGGGCGCCCAAGCATAGTAGTTCTAGCTCACCACTAGTCCAATTATCTGGATTATTGGGGGGGTTTCTCATTAGGCCTCCACACATATTGGAAAAAAGTAATTATAGGCTAATATGAATGATCCCATATCGAAAAAAAAACAAACTTTACACTACAAGACACGAAAAATGTACACTATAACACTCTAGAATAGATGGAAAGTCAGTACAAAGACTACTGGCCAGTCCTGGTACTGCAGGACTCTTCTATCATATTAGTTTAGGTATCAATCCTCAATGGTTTCTAACTATGGGGTTGTAATTGGTTCATTTCTCTCAGCAGGACACTATGGCAAGGATATCTATCGGAGCGGAGGACCGGACTTACACAATTTTATTTCTTCAGGATTCGTCACCCTGGGAAGAGGACATCTCAAGGGTACAGTACAAAGCTTCTATCCTTGACCTCATACATTTGATCGTGATTGTAGCGTCCAACTCCGTTCCATTACTTGGAAATGCCTAATTGATTACTATCAGGCGTAGGTTGTTACGTACTTTGTTGTGTACTGTTGGTTCCACCAGTAGGGTTACACTTGATTTGTTTCATCAATAGCAAAATCTTGGCCTTGGCTTTCGAGAAAATGATGTCTTCTCAATCTTGGCTACTGGGCACTCAGTATTATTGATTCTTTATGTCAAGGATTTTCACATCTTTCACCCCAACTTCATACCGGGTTAGAGGACAAAGCAGTGTCCTCAGATGGTCATTTAGTGGATGGTAATAATACTTTGGAGACTGAAGCCAATACTTTGACCTTAACTCATCTTAAGTGATTGATCTCAACTTCTTAGTAATTTCTTAGCATAGTGGTTGACCTTACGTTGCTAGAAATTTGGTAAATTAGTGGTTGACATTGAATACTTAATCATTTTCTAACTCATGATCTTACTAATATGTTAATTAAGTAGTTGACCTCAAGTTACTAGTAATTTCTTAGTAGTTGACCTTGAGTTGTTAGTAATTAAACTCAATGGTTGACTTTGATTTCTTAGTAATTTGTTAAATTACTGGTTGACCTCAGTTCCTAATAATTTCCTTAGTAGTTGACCTTGAGTTCTCAGTAATTAAACTTAATGGTTGACTTTGATTTTGTAGTAATTTGCTAAATTACTGGTTGACCTTAGATTCCTAGTAATTTTCATAGTAGTTGACCTTGAGTTCTCAGTAATTAAACTTAATGGTTGACTTTGATTTTGTAGTAATTTGCTAAATTACTGGTTGACCTTAGGTTCCTAGTAATTTTCATAGTAGTTGACTTTGAGTTGTTAGCAATTTAACTCAGTGTTTGACCTTGGTTTCTTAATAACATGTTAAATTACTGGTTGAACTCAAATTCTTAGTTATTTGTTAACTCAAGGCTTGACCTCAAGTTCTTAAAATGTACTAACTCAGTAGCTGACTTCAAGTTCCTAGTAATTTTCTTAGTAATTGACCCTGAGTTTTTAGAAATTAAGTCAATGATTGACCTTGAGTTCTTCTTAATTTGTCAAATTAGTGGTTAACCTCAAGTTTTAGTCATTTTTTACTCAAGGGTTGACCTCAAGTTCTTAGTAATTTGTTAACTTAGTAGTTGACCTCAAGTGTCTAGTAAGTTTTTAACTAAGTAGTTGACTTTGCGTTCTCAGTCAGTTAACTAAGTGGTTGACCTTGAGGTCTTAGTAATTTGTTAAATTAGTGGTTGACCTCATATTCTTAATCATTTTTTCACTCAAGGGTTGACCTCAACTTCTTAGAAATTTGTTAACTCAATATTTGACTTCAAGTTACTAGTAGATTTCTTAGTAGTTGACCTTGAGTTTTTAGTCATTTAACTTAGTGGTTGACCTTAATTTCTTACTAATTTGTTTAATTACCAGTTGACCTCAAGTTCCTCGTAGTTTTCGTAGTAGTTGACCTTGCGTTCTCCAACATTTAACTCAGTGGTTGACCTTATGTTCTTAGTAATATGTTAAATTACTAATTGACCTCAAGTCCCTAATAATTTTCTTTGACATTGACCTTCACTTCTTAGTAATGTAACTCAGTGGTTGACCTTAGGTTCTCAGTAATTTGTTAAATTACTGGTTGACTTCAAGTGTCAACCAGCCAGTATCAACTTGCCAGAAGAGTCCGGAGTTGTCTCGAAAGCTTGCTATTTGTTACCGTCTTTTCAGTTTGCTATTAAAAGGAATCAACCACTGAGGACTCTGAGATTTTAATATATTTCAAGTTCCTAGTAATTTACTTAGATGTTGACCTCAATTTTTTAGTCATTGAGCTTAGTTGTTGACCTTGAGTTTATCGTAATTTGTTAAAATACTGGATAACCTGAACTCTCTAGTAATTTTCTTAGTAGTTGACTTTGAGTTCTTAGTAATTTAACTCTGTGGTTGACTGTAATTTCTTAGTAACTTATTAAATTACTGGTTGACCTCAATTTTCTAGTAATTTTCTTTAAGGTTGACCTTGAGTTTTTAATGATTTAACTCAGTCGTTGACCTTGAGTTCATAATAATTTGCTGAATTACTGGTTGACCTCAAGTTTCTAGTAATTGACCATGAGATCTTACTAATTTAACTGGGTAATTGACCATGATTTCTTATTAATTGGTTTAATTACTGGTTGACCTCAAGTTCCTAGTCATTTTCTTTGAAGTTGACCATGAGTTCTTAGTGATTTAACTCAGTCGATGACCTTGAGTTTTTACATTACAGGTTGACCTTAAGTTTCTGTTAATTTTCTTAGTAATTGACCATGAGTTCTTAGTAATTTAACTCAGTGGTTGACCTTGAGTTCTTAGTAATTTTATAACTCGGAATCTTATGTGTCTCAAAATGGTGATCAACTCTTGGATCAATAGAAGGAGCAGGATGGTTTCTCGTTTTAGACTCCTTCAAGAATTTTGCAGAATGCGTGAAATCAAATGTATAAATGCATGAAACTGTCTTTAAAATTGGTACTGTGGTGTTATGTTGGGTTCTTTGTATAAATATATGGAATATTTTAACATTTTGGCGACACTATAAGCTAAGTCATAATCAGTAGAGGAAGATCTGGCTAACCAATGGGCACCTATTCACATCATATCCTCTGGATCCATTGGGTTGATCTAAGGTACTTTTTGTGAAGACGTCGTCTATAGATCTTCCATAGTAATCGATGAATAGCTAACAAATTCAATTTCATCTCTTTTGATAGTTGGCTTCAAATGTATCTGTCTAGTTGGCCGAACCTTTCAAAAGTTTTTGACTTTACGGATTTCAGAGTGTTAATTTGGAAAATCTCAGTGTTAACATGAAGTGATACGTACAATGTTGTGGTTGCAGTCATCTTGTGGTGGTCTTCAGGGGTATTGAACCCCATCCTAAAATGTGTGTTCTTAATTATGCAATCTCCTTTCTTTCTGTACCCCGCCAATCATCCAGTCGTCTTTATTGTGTACCCCTCATCAGTATTCAGTGTTTTATGTGCCGCATAGTTCAATTTGACCAATCTTTATATATTATTTGATCCCAGCTCAATCCGTCATTATCTCAATTGCGCATTTAATGACATAATTACAAGTTATTGGCGGGCACCTCATATTAAGTATAGTTTTTTTTATTCTTTTCATTAACCGTACTACAGAAAGCATTTGTCATTAATTATCTCCCCTCTCCGAGCCGATTTCTTATTATATATGAAAATTCAGATTTAATTCGCGATTTGGATGTCTGACCTGTCGGGATTCTTCTCGTGCAAAATAACTGAACTCAAATTGTTGACATTTAAAGGTTCTATTAAGCGGATCTCTCATTTGAAAGTGACATTTAGAGTCTGTCTAACCAGGCGGTACTGACAACTTTTATTTGCTCTTTAGGGGGAAAAAATAAAATCAAAGTGTTAATTTAGATCATATTGTAAATTCAGTGTGCCCAAGACCATAAAAATATTACAGTCAACAACTTTATACTTAAAGGCATTGTCCTGTTGAGAATATCTTTTACTTTGGAGGACCTAATACTACTATACATTACAAAATCTATTAATATTGATATTGCATTGCTTTTAACATTGTAATACCTAATTTATCCTCTTGGTGTGCTGTAAGGGAACTGAACATCAACTACTAGCTTCTCTTTAATACTTCATTTATCCTCTGGGAGTGCTGCGGGAGAACAGAACACCAACGTCTGGCTTCAATCTGATACCCATTGACATTGTCATTCTTCATTCATCCTCTTGGAGTGCTGTGGGAAAACTGAACACCTACGCTTGGCTTCCTTGTGATGGTACATTCATCCTATGGGAGTGCTATGGGAGAACTGAACACCTACGCTTGGCTTCCTTGTGATGGTACATTCATCCTATGGGAGTGCTATGGGAGAACTGAACACCTACAATTGGCTTCCTTGTGATGGTACATTCATCCTATGGGAGTGCTGTGGAGGAAATGAATACCTACTATTAGCTTCCTTGTGATGATACATTCATCCTATGGGAGTGCTGTGGGGAAATGAACACCTACTATTGGCTTCTGATTCTTTTTGCCATGTAATTCTTCATTCATCCTCTGGGAGTGCTGTGTAAAAATGAACTTCCTACTATTGGCTTACATGTGATGCTTATTGAAGATTTAATGTAATGTTTCATTCAACCTCTTCGAGTGCTGTGTGGAAAAAGCTAATAGTAGGTGTTTATGTGATGCTTATTGACATTTTAATTATTCATTCATCATCTGGGAGTGCTGCAGGGGAATTAAAACCCTACTACTGGCTTCTATCTGATGCATTTTCACATTGTAATTCTTCATTCATCCTCTAGGAGTGCTGCAGGGGCATTAAACACTTAGTGCAGCCTTCTCTGTAGTGCTACATTCATCCTTTGGGAGTGCTGTAGGGGAACTGAACCCATAATACTGGCTTCTATCTAATACCTATTAATTTTTCATTCATCCTCTGGGAGTGCTGAGGAGTCATTAAACATATATTTCTGGCTTTTCTGTAATGCTTCATTTATCCTCTAGGAGTGCTGTGGATGAACTGAACACCTATTTCTGGCCTCTGTCTGCTTCTTTTTGACATTGTATTTCTTCTTTCATCCTCTGGGAGTGCTGTGTGAAAATGAAACACCTACTATTGGCTTCCCTGTGATGCCTAATGATGATGTAATGCTTAATTCATCCTCTGGGAGTGCTGTGTGGCAATTTAGAAGCTAATAGTAGGTGTTAATCAGATGCTTATTGACATCAAAATTCTTCATTCATTATCTGAGAGGGCGGTGGAGGAACTGAACACCTACTCTTGGCTTCTGTCTAGTGGCTATTTACATTGTAACTCTTCATTCATTGTCTGCTCCAGGGGTATTAAACACCTACAACTGTCTTCTCTGTAATACTTCATTGATCCTCTGGGAGTGCTGTGAGGGAACTGAACACCCACTACTGGCTTCTATTAATTCTTTTTGACATTGTAATTTTTCATTCATCCGCTGGGAGTGCTGTGGGGGCATTAAACACCAACTACTTGTTTCTCTGTAATGCTTCAATCATCCTCTAGGAGTGCTGTGGGGGAACTGAACACCTACAACTGGCTTCTATCTGATGAATATTGACATTGTAATTCTTCATGCATCATTTAGGAATGGTGAGGATGCATCAAACATCTATTTCTGGCTATACTGTAATTCTTCATTGATCCCCTGGGAGCGCTGTGTGGGAACTGAACACCATACACTGGCTTCTATCTAATGCTTTTTGACATTGAAATTCTTGATTTATCCTCTGGGAGTGCTGTGGCAGAATTAAACACCTACTATTGACTTCCCTGTGATGCTCATTGATGATGTAATGCTTCAATTATCTTCAGGGAGTGCTGTGGGGAATTAAACACCTAATACTTGGTTCTGCTTTTTGACATTGTAATTCTTCATTCATCCTCTGGAAGTGCTGTGGGGGAGTTCTACACCTTCTACTGGCTTTTAGCTGATGATTTTAACATTGTAATTCTTCATTCATCCTCTGGGAGTGCTGCAAGGGAAATAAACACATACTACTTGCTTTTCCATGAGGCTTATTGACAATGTAATGCTTCATTCATCCTCTGGGGGTGCTGTGGGGGAATTAAACATCTATTATTGATTTCCTTCTGATGCTTATTGACATCGTAATTCTTTCTTCATCCTCTGGGAGTGCTGTGGGGGAGTTGAACCCCTTCTATTGGCTTCTATCTGATTCTTATAGACATTGTACTTCTTCATTCCTCCTCTGGGAGTGCTGTGGTGGAACTGAACACCTACTGCTGGCTTTTATCTGATATTTTTTTGTCATTGTAGCTTTTCATTTATCCTCTGGGAGTGCTGTATGGCAATTAAACACCTATTATTGGCATCTTTGTGATGTTTATTGAGATTGCAAGTGCTGTGGGGTGTTGAACCCCTACTATTGGATTCTATCTGATTCTTATAGACATTGTATTTCTTCATTCCTCATCTGGGAGAACTGTGGGAGAGTTGAACCCCTACTATTGGCTTCTATCTGATTCTTATTGACATTGTAATTCTTCATTCCTCCTCTGGGAGTACTGTGGGGAGTTGAACCCCTACTATTGGATTCTATCTGATTCTTATATACATTGTAATTCTTCATTCCTCATCTGGGAGTGCTGTGGGGGAGTTGAACCCCTACTATTGGCTTCTATCTGATTCTTATAGACATTGTATTTCTTCATTCCTCCTCTGGGAGTGCTGTGGGGGAGTTGAACCGCTAAAAAAATCACCGAAACAGGACATTAAGCTTAGAAAAAAACTCACCAAAAATCAGCCAGGTCAAATATCCATTGCACCCAGCAACAGTCTGCCAGCTCCACTGGGAGGTAACACAGATGTCTGAATACTGGTGCTCAGTCCCCTTCAAACCAAGCAATGGGGGCGGTTGTGGCACCTGCGTCCAGCCATGCTAACAAGTTGAACCCCTACTATTGGCTTCTAGCTGATTCTTATAGACATTGCAATTCTTCTTTCTTCCTCTGGGAGTGCTGTGGGGAAACTGAACACCTACTGCTGGCTTTTATCTGATGTTTTTTGGCATTGTAGTTTTTCATTTATCCACTAGGAGTGCTCTACTTTACTACTCCTCTACCATCTACCACCTTCCTCAGAAGATCACATTTGACTCATGTGGATTCTAGAGGGGTGAAATGCTACGATAGTCTCAATATCGGTAAAAACTCCCAACGAGGGGGTGGTCTACCATTCTTTAAAAAAAAGAATTGGATTGCTAGATTTCAACATGCCGAATCTTTTTTTCCCATGATAGATAAAGCATAATTGGAAGCTCATTACATCCCTTATTCCTCGAGCAAAGTAGGTCGTAATAGCTTTCCGACAAATGAGGTTTCACCATTTCTTAACCCCTATCCTCACCTCTAACTCCTACCATTGGTAATCCAACGATTATGACTCTATAAATTGGTATAATATTCATGGAAACATTGTTATTCCCGCTTTTATGCCCATAAAGTATGTCTATATCTATTTATCCCAAGTCAATGTCTAAGCTCCACGCACTTGCCCTTTAAGCCCCCACATTTCCTTTCGCGAAGGGTTATTGGAGAAGCAATAAGCTATCGGATTTCTTTACATTCGTCAGATGCACCTGCACGGGAACTGATGTGGAATATAATATTCAAGTCTTCCCACCCAATAACTTGAGATTTGAAATGCAAGACTGGTTTGTCAACTCAGATATTATTCCGAGATCAGAGCGTTAATATTCCGGGGCTTAAATCGAGGAATAAGATGACATTCTCTGAAGAGAGAAGAATAAAAATCAAAAACATGAGGTTAATAAAAATAAAATAAAACATGACTTATCAAAGAGACAGAAAGCGGAATTCAAAATGAAGAAATAATTGTTATACTCAGAGTTGACGTAGCCTCCCCCATAGAAGATGTAGACACTTCAAAGAAGCTTTTCAGGAACACTTCGATATTGAATATGCCTTTCATCGAAGACGATTTGATGAAACCCAACAGGGTCATGGCCGCGGCATTAACTATTAACCGAATTATACAAACTCTGTAGTCTTAAGGTAGCCTCTATGGGTAGCAAAGGTTCAGAGGTCATTCTTTCTCTACGAATAACAAGTTCTCGCCATGACTTGGCGCCACAATATATGTGGGTGGTCTTGTATCATTTAGTGGATGTCCTCAAGGATAACTATAGACACAATGGACTAGAAACTCAACAAACTTGAGTTGTGGATCTTAGAATTTTGGTAAGAGACATATGGATGGTTTATAAAAATTGGTGCAACTATAGTCAGGTCTATGATCATTTAATGGATGGTCTCAGAGATCATTATAGATGCCAAAGACTTCAAACCCAAATAATTTGAGTTATGGATTTCACCATAGTGGTAGAACACATGTGGGTGGTCTTGTATCCTTTAGAGGATGTCCTCAAGGATAACTGTAGTCATAATGGCCAGAGACTCAACAAACTTAGGTTGTGGATCTTCGCATTGTGGTAGCACATGTGTGGATGGTCTATAATCATTGGTACACCTACACATAAGTGTATGTTCATTTAATGGATGGTCTCAAGGATCATTTTAGACTCCAAGGACTTCAGACCCAAACAATTTGAGTTATAGAAGTCCCCTTTGTGGTAGGCCATATGCCGGTAGTCTTGTATCCTGTAGTGGATGTTGACACTATGGAACAGAGACTCAACACACTTGGGTTGTGGACCTCCTCATTGTGTTAGGACACATGCATGTGGTCTTGTATCATTTGGTGGATGTCCTCAAGGATAACAGTAGACACTATGGTATAGAGACTCAACAAACTTGGGTTGTGGATCTCCGCATTGTGGTAGCACATGTGTGGATGGTCTATAATCATTGGTACACCTATACATAAGTGTATGATCATTTAATGGATGGTCTCAAGGATCATTTTAGACTCCAAGGACTTCAGACCCAAACAATTTGAGTTATAGAAGTCCCCTTTGTGGTAGGCCATATGCGGGTAGTCTTGTATCCTGTAGAGGATGTTGACACTATGGAACAGAGACTCAACAAACGTGGGTTGTGGACCTCCTCATTGTGTTAGGACACATGCATGTGGTCTTGTATCATTTGGTGGATGTCCTCAAGGATAACAGTAGACACTATGGGATAGAGACTCAACAAACTTGGGTTGTGGATCTCCGCATTGTGGTAGGACACGTGTGGATGGTCTATAATCATTGCTACACCTAAGTGTCCTGGAGTCTAAGAAAAACCTGGTCTTGAGAATTAATAGACACCCTATATGTAGTGGATAATTCCTTTAAGAAAAGTGACACAACAAGACCTGATACTTCAGAGTTTCCTTCATAATAAAGATTTTACAGAAATGATGGTGCAGCGTGCCAGCTCTCCTTTCGAGAAGGTAGATGGGGAGGAGGTAGGGGGCCCTTAATATACACATACTTTCCAGAGAGATGTCTAATTGTAACTGATTAAAATAATGAATATTTTTTATCTTTCAGGAGTGGGGTTGAATAAAACATGCGCCATGTTCGTTATGCCTGTAAGCAGCATGGAAACCTTCGGCGCCCGGCAGGATTCCTGCTGACAGTTCCCATATTGTTTACGCTGGTCTTTTGCAGAGAACTTTTAATGTATCTTCACAGATCTGTCACTTCATAAATATTAACAAAATTACCTTCATGACAGATTCTGTGAAAGTAGACAGTTCTGGGGGGAGGAATATTCTGCACCTATAAGCAAGGGTTGGTGTCACTAAAAATAGTCAGGAGCTCTGGTGGGAAGGGGATTTGTGGTACTCTCCACATGTACACCTTATATATTCATCAGGATTACCATTCCATCTGTTAATGGTGACAACTGCCACTCACTTCAGCTCCCTCTGGCCTCTCACAGCATGCAGTCTCACAGACACACAACGGAAAGACTCCAGCTGCATCCCCCTCTTCCACCAGCAGCTGCATTCTTGGGTGGGCTCTCCTTGGGGTAAATCTGGTTCAATGCTCAGCACCCTAAGTCAATAAAAGTCACTCACTTCAGCTCCCTCTCGCCTCTCACAGCATGCAGTCTCACAGACACACAAGGGGGGCGCTGCAGCTGCATCCCCCTCCTCCCACAGTAGCTGCATCCCTGTATGGGCTGTAGTTTAATTTAGCACATTAAACAAATAAAAGTCACTTACTTCAGCTCACCCTCTCATCTCAAAGCATGCAGTCTCAGACACACAAGAAAATGTCTGCAAGTGCATCCCCCTCCTCCCCCAGTAGCTGCATCCCTCTCCTCCCCCAGTAGCTGCATCCCTCTCCTCCCCCAGTAGCTGCATCCCCCTCCTCCCCCAGTAGCTGCATCCCTCTCCTCCCCCAGTAGCTGCATCCCTCTCTCCCATACACCCCAGTAGCTGCATCCCCTCCTCCCCCAGTAGCTGCATCCCCCTCCTCCCCCAGTAGCTGCATCCCTCTCCTCCCCCAGTAGCTGCATCCTCTCCCCAGTAGCTGCATCCCTCTCCTCCCCCAGTAGCTGCATCCCTCTCCTCCCCCAGTAGCTGCATCCCTCTCCTCCCCAGTAGCTGCATCCCTCTCCTCCCCCAGTAGCTGCATCCCCTCCTCCCCCAGTAGCTGCATCCCTCTCCTCCCCAGTAGCTGCATCCCTCTCCTCCCCAGTAGCTGCATCCCTCTCCTCCCCAGTAGCTGCATCCCTCTCCTCCCCAGTAGCTGCATCCCTCTCCTCCCCCAGTAGCTGCATCCCTCTCCTCCCCAGTAGCTGCATCCCTCTCCTCCCCCAGTAGCTGCATCCCTCTCCTCCCCAGTAGCTGCATCCCTCTCTCCCCAGTAGCTGCATCCCCTCCTCCCCCAGTAGCTGCATCCCCTCCTCCCCCAGTAGCTGCATCCTCTCCTCCCCCAGTAGCTGCATCCCTCTCCCCCAGTAGCTGCATCCCTCCTCCCAGTAGCTGCATCCCTCCTCCCCCAGTAGCTGCATCCCTCTCCTCCCCAGTAGCTGCATCCCTCTCCTCCCCAGTAGCTGCATCCCCTCCTCCCCAGTAGCTGCATCCCTCTCCTCCCCAGTAGCTGCATCCCTCTCCTCCCCAGTAGCTGCATCCCTCTCCTCCCCAGTAGCTGCATCCCTCTCCCCAGTAGCTGCATCCCTCTCCTCCCCCAGTAGCTGCATCCCTCTCCTCCCATAGCTGCATCCCTCTCCTCCCCAGTAGCTGCATCCCTCCTCCCCAGTAGCTGCATCCCTCTCCTCCCCAGTAGCTGCATCCCTCCTCCCCCAGTAGCTGCATCCCTCCTCCCCAGTAGCTGCATCCCTCCTCCCCCAGTAGCTGCATCCCTCTCCTCCCCCAGTAGCTGCATCCCTCTCCTCCCCAGTAGCTGCATCCCTTCCTCCCCCAGTAGCTGCATCCCTCTCCTCCCCCAGTAGCTGCATCCCCTCCTCCCCAGTAGCTGCATCCCTCTCCTCCCCAGTAGCTGCATCCCTCTCCCCCCAGTAGCTGCATCCCCTCCTCCCCAGTAGCTGCATCCCCTCTCCCCCAGTAGCTGCATCCCTCTCCTCCCCCAGTAGCTGCATCCCTCTCCTCCCCCAGTAGCTGCATCCCTCTCCTCCCCCAGTAGCTGCATCCCTCCCTCCCCCAGTAGCTGCATCCCTCTCCTCCCCAGTAGCTGCATCCCTCTCCTCCCCAGTAGCTGCATCCCCTCTCCCCCAGTAGCTGCATCCCCTCCTCCCCCAGTAGCTGCATCCCTCTCCTCCCCCAGTAGCTGCATCCCCTCTCCCCCAGTAGCTGCATCCCCTCCTCCCCAGTAGCTGCATCCCTTCCTCCCCATAGCTGCATCCCTCTCCTCCCCAGTAGCTGCATCCCTCTCCTCCCCCAGTAGCTGCATCCCTCTCCTCCCCCAGTAGCTGCATCCCTCTCCTCCCCAGTAGCTGCATCCTCTCCTCCCCATAGCTGCATCCCTCTCCTCCCCAGTAGCTGCATCCCCCTCCCCCAGTAGCTGCATCCCTCTCCTCCCCCAGTAGCTGCATCCCTCTCCTCCCCAGTAGCTGCATCCTCTCTCCCCCAGTAGCTGCATCCTCTCCTCCCCAGTAGCTGCATCCCTCTCCTCCCCAGTAGCTGCATCCCTCTCCTCCCCCAGTAGCTGCATCCCTCTCCTCCCCCAGTAGCTGCATCCCCTCCTCCCCCAGTAGCTGCATCCCTCTCCTCCCCAGTAGCTGCATCCCCCTCCTCCCCCAGTAGCTGCATCCCTCTCCTCTCCCCCAGTAGCTGCTTCCCCTCACTCCCCCAGTAGCTGCATCCCTCTCCTCCCCCAGTAGCTGCATCCCCTCCTCCCCAGTACTGCATCCCTCTCCTCCCCCAGTAGCTGCATCCCCTCCTCCCCCAGTAGCTGCATCCCTCCTCCCCCAGTAGCTGCATCCCTCTCCTCCCCCAGTAGCTGCATCCCTCTCTCCCCCAGTAGCTGCATCCCTCTCCTCCCCATAGCTGCATCCCCCTTCCTCCCCAGTAGCTGCATCCCCTCCTCCCCAGTAGCTGCATCCTCCCTCCTCCCCCCAGTAGCTGCATCCCCTCCTCCCCAGTAGCTGCATCCCTCCCTCCCCCATAGCTGCATCCCCTCCTCCCCAGTAGCTGCATCCCTCTCCTCTCCCAGTAGCTGCATCCCCCTCCTCCCCCAGTAGCTCATCCCTCTCCTCCCCCAGTAGCTGCATCCCCCTCCCCCCCAGTAGCTGCATCCCTCTCCCCCCAGTAGCTGCATCCCTCTCCTCCCCCATAGCTGCATCCCTCTCCTCCCCCAGTAGCTGCATCCCTCTCCTCCCCAGTACTGCATCCCTCTCCTCCCCAGTAGCTGCACCCTCCCCAGCTCCCTCCCCCTAGCTGCATCCCTCTCCTCCCCAGTAGCTGCATCCCCTCCTCCCCCAGTACTGCATCCCCTCCTCCCCCAGTAGCTGATCCCTCTCCCCCCAGTAGCTGCATCCCTTCCTCCCCCAGTAGCTGCATCCTCTCCTCCCCCAGTACTGCATCCCTCTCCTCCCCAGTAGCTGCATCCCCCTCCCCCCCAGTAGCTGCATCCCTCTCCTCCCCCATAGCTGCATCCCCTCCTCCCCCAGTACTGCATCCCCTCCTCCCCATAGCTGCATCCCCTCCTCCCCAGTAGCTGCATCCCCTCCTCCCCAGTAGCTGCATCCTCCCTTCCTCCCCCCCAGTAGCTGCATCCCTCTCCTCCCCCAGTAGCTCTCCCTCTCCCCCAAGCTGCATCCCTCTCCCCCCAGTAGCTGCATCCCTCCTCCCCCAGTAGCTGCATCCCTCTCCCCCAGTAGCTGCATCCCTCTCCTCCCCCAGTAGCTGCATCCCTCTCCTCCCCCAGTAGCTGCATCACTCTCCTTCCCTGTAGCTGCATCCCTCTCCTTCCCAGTAGCTGCATCCCCTCCTCCCCCAGTAGCTGCATCCCTCTCCTCCCCCAGTAGCTGCATCCCTCTCCTCCCCCAGTAGCTACATCCCTGTCCTCCCCCAGTAGCTGCATCCCCCTCCTCCCCCAGTAGCTGCATCCCTCTCCTCCCCCAGTAGCTGCATCCCTCTCCTCCCCCAGTAGCTGCATCCCTGTCCTCCCCCAGTAGCTGCATCCCTCTCCTCCCCCAGTAGCTGCATCCCCCTCCTCCCCCAGTAGCTGCATCCCTCTCCTCCCCCAGTAGCTGCATCCCTCTCCTCCCCCAGTAGCTGCATCCCCCTCCTCCCCCAGTAGCTGCATCCCTCTCCTCCCCCAGTAGCTGCATCCCTCTCCTCCCCAGTAGCTGCATCCCTCTCCTCCCCCAGTAGCTGCATCCCTCTCCTCCCCCAGTAGCTGCATCCCCCTCCTCCCCCAGTAGCTGCATCCCTCTCCTCCCCCAGTAGCTGCATCCCTCTCCTCCCCCAGTAGCTGCATTCCCCTCTTCCCCCAGTAGCTGCATCTCTGTATGGGCTGTAGTTTAATACTTAGCACTATAAACAAATAAAAGTCACTTCAGCTCTAACAGCATGCAATCTCACAGACACTCAAGATAATGGCTGCAGCTGCATCCTCTCCTCCCCCAGCAGATGCATAACACAATATCTAAGGGTCCACATCCACTGTCTAAGCATAATAATCAGACTCTGTACACCTGCAGTCACCACGAGGGGGAGCTCATGAGCTTAATGCATACATACATGTATAAATAGTGTCTGAGCGCCCTCTAGTGGTAATAGCAGAAACGTATCATATGCTAATTCTATATTATAAGCTTAGAGGCCAGTAAATCATCTGTAAACCAATATAATGACCAATATAATTTTAATGAGGCTTTCAGCTTAATAACGCTCAAAGCAATGACTATTGTTGTAAAATAAGCAAATCCGCAATTCTCCTTTAAGTGGAAATGTGCTTTTCTGGTGTAATTCCCATCCAGCAGCCATAGTAAATTGATTTGGGATAATATATGTAAATATTTCCTGCGCCCGTCAGATAGACGTGTTCTGTATATTTATACATCGAGGCTCTTATAGATCCTGCGTGTGCGCACACTGGGAATCAATTAATATTCTTTACTCTCCAAAATAAGTAAGAAAGACCCCGAAGGGTTAATACATGTCTGTTCCGAGGATTATTAGCTAATACGCCTGAATGGTCTGTGATCGGAGATTCTGCAAATATTTACGGGTGTACAAACTTATGTTTATGTGAACATAGGAATAGCAGTATTATAGTAGTTATATTCTTGTATATAGGGAGCAGTATTATAGTAGTTATATTCTTGTATATAGGGAGCAGTATTATAGTAGTTATATTCTTGTATATAGGGGCAGTATTATAGTAGTTATATTCTTGTATATAGGAGCAGTATTATAGTAGTTATATTCTTGTATATAGGGGCAGTATTATAGTAGTTATATTCTTGTATATAGGAGCAGTATTATAGTAGTTATATTCTTGTATATAGGAGCAGTATTATAGTAGTTATATTCTTGTATATAGGAGCAGTATTATAGTAGTTATATTCTTGTACATAGGAGCAGTATTATAGTAGTTATATTCTTGTATATAGGAGCAGTATTATAGTAGTTATATTCTTGTATATAGGGGCAGTATTATATAGTAGTTATATTCTTGTATATAGGAGCAGTATTATAGTAGTTATATTCTTGTACATAGGAGCAGTATTATAGTAGTTATATTCTTGTATATAGGAGCAGTATTATAGTAGTTATATTCTTGTGTATAGGGGACAGTATTATAGTAGTTATATTCTTGTACATAGGAGCAGTATTATAGTAGTTATATTCTTGTATATAGGAGCAGTATTATAGTAGTTATATTCTTGTACATAGGGGCAGTATTATAGTAGTTATATTCTTGTATATAGAGGCAGTATTATAGTAGTTATATTCTTGTATATAGGGGCAGTATTATAGTAGTTATATTCTTGTATATAGGAGCAGTATTATAGTAGTTATATTCTTGTATATAGGAGCAGTATTATAGTAGTTATATTCTTGTATATAGGAGCAGTATTATAGTAGTTATATTCTTGTATTAAGGAGCAGTATTATAGTAGTTATATTCTTGTATATAGGAGCAGTATTATAGTAGTTATATTCTTGTACATAGGAGCAGTATTATAGTAGTTATATTCTTGTATATAGGAGCAGTATTATAGTAGTTATATTCTTGTACATAGGAGCAGTATTATAGTAGTTATATTCTTGTATATAGGAGCAGTATTGTAGTAGATATATTCTTGTATATAGGAGCAATATTATAGTAGTTATATTCTTGTACATAGGGGCAGTATTATAGTAGTTATATTCTTGTATATAGGAGCAGTATTATAGTAGTTATATTCTTGTATATAGGAGCAGTATTATAGTAGTTATATTCTTGTATATAGGGGCAGTATTATAGTAGTTATATTCTTGTATATAGGGGCAGTATTATAGTAGTTATATTCTTGTATTTAGGAGCAGTATTATAGTAGATATATTCTTGTATATAGGAGCAGTATTATAGTGGTTATATTCTTGTATATAGGAGGCAGTATTATAGTAGTTATATTCTTGTATATAATAGCAGTATTATAGTAGTTATATTCTTGTACATAGGGGGCAGTATTATAGTAGTTATATTCTTGTATATAGGAGCAGTATTATAGTAGTTATATTCTTGTACATAGGGGCAGTATTATAGTAGTTATATTCTTGTATATAGGGGCAGTATTATAGTAGTTATATTCCTGTATATAGGAGCAGTATTATAGTAGTTATATTCTTGTACATAGGGGCAGTATTATAGTAGTTATATTCTTGTATATAAGGGCAGTATTATAGTAGTTATATTCCTGAATATAAGGGCAGTGTTATGTAGGAAAGTTCCATAATTAGTCTATAAGTTTCAGATGTCCCACTCTTTAACTTTCCAGAACTTTTAGAGTTTTTCTCCCATTAGAACCTTTCCTTCTCTTCCTGTATTCTCCATTCTTTGCTCACAGAATACACAATTCCATTATCTTCTCTTCGCCGCGTTGAGTAAATGAGTTTTTTATGATTTATTTTTCGGTGTTTTTGGAAGGCGTCCCATCTACCTTCTGATTGCACAATAACAGCAGGGAACAAGGTATGCAAATCGCCCCGTCCTCATTGGCCGCTCTGATAATAAGATGTATGCCGGCCGGGACAATATACGTGGAAATATGCTGACATAATGTGACCATCCGCACAATGCGGAAAGGAGACGATGCCGGAGAAAGGACCTTCATAATAAATAACATTTTCTAATGCAAATATTTCACATTTACCAATCTCCATGCCGAACGCACAAGAAAAAAGTGTAATTAAATCGTCCAGTAGAGAAAGAAAACAGGAGCGGGACGTCTCTTCCTTCATCCTCATATATTTGGGTTTCTTTTGTTCTATTAAAAATTGGATTTTATTGGAGTCGAAAAACTAATCTTTACTTTCTTACTTCACTGAAATACACTATAAAGGTAAAAGTTGAAATTTAACCATCTGTAAATATGAGAATACAGCCTATAACTACACCAGGAACCAGTGACATCACTGAGACACTTCATATTCATGAGAATACAGCCTATAACTACACCAGGAACCAGTGACATCACTGAGACACTTCATATTCATGAGAATACAGCCTATAACTACACCAGGAACCAGTGACATCACTGACACACTTCATATTCATGAGAATATAGTCTATAACTATACCAGGAACCAGTGACATCACTGAGACACTTCATATTCATGAGAATACAGCCTATAACTACACCAGGAACCAGTGACATCACTGAGACACTTCATATTCATGAGAATACAGGCTGTACTACACCAGGAACCAGTGACATCACTGAGACACTTCATATTCTGAGATATACACTATAACTACACCAGGAACCAGTGACATCACTGAGACACTTCATATTCATGAGAATACAGCCTATAACTACACCAGGAACCAGTGACATCACTGAGACACTTCATATTCATGAGAATACAGCCTATAACTACACCAGGAACCAGTGACATTACCGAGACACTTCATATTCATGAGAATACAGCCTATAACTAACCAGGAACCAGAGACATCACTGAGACACTTCATATTCATGAGAATACAGGCCTATGAACTACACCAGGAACCAGTGAATCACTGAGACACTTCATATTCATGAGAATACAGCCATATAACTAGCAGGAACAAGTGATATCACTGAGACACTTCATATTCATGAGAATACAGCCTATAACTATACCAGGAACCAGTGACATCACTGACACATTCATATTCATGAGAATACAACCTATAACTACACCAGGAACCAGTGAATCACCGAGACTACTTCATATTCATGAGAATACAGCCTATAACTGCACCAGAACCAGTGACATCACCGAGACACTTCATATTCATGAGAATACAGGCTTACTACACCAGGAACCAGTGATATCACTGAGACACTTCATATTCATGAGAATACAGCCATATAACTATGCCAGGAACACAGTGATATCACTGAGACCTTCATATTCATGAGAATACAGCCTATAACTACACCAGGAACCAGTGACATCACTGAGACACTTCATATTCATGAGAATAAGTCCTATAACTACACCAGGAACCAGTGACATCACTGAGACACTTCATATTCATGAGAATACACCTATAACTACACCAGGAACCAGTGACATCACTGAGACACTTCATTTTCATGAGAATACAGCCTATAACTACACCAGGAACCAGTGACATCACCGAGACACTTCATATTCATGAGAATACAGCCTATAACTACACCAGGAACCAGTGACATCACCGAGACACTTCATATTCATGAGAATACAGCCTATAACTACACCAGGAACCAGTGACATCACCGAGACACTTCATATTCATGAGAATACAGCCTATAACTACACCAGGAACCAGTGACATCACTGAGACACTTCATAGTCATGAGAATACAGCCTATAACTACACCAGGAACCAGTGATATCACCGAGACACTTGCATATTCATGAGAATACAGCCTATAACTACACCAGGAACCAGTGATATCACGAGACACTTCATATTCATGAGAATACAGCCTATAACTACACCAGGAACCAGTGACATCACCGAGACACTTCATATTCATGAGAATACAGCCTATAACTACACCATAACCAGTGACATCACTGAGACCTTCATATTCATGAGAATACAGCCTATAACTAACCACCAGGAATCCGGACTATCAAACTAACACATTCCATATTCATGAGAATACAACCTATAACTACACCAGGAACCAGTGACATCACTGAGACACTTCATATTCATGAGATTACAGCCTATAACTACACCAGAAACCAGTTATATCACCGAGACACTTCATATTCATGAGAATACAGCCTATAACTACACCAGGAACCAGTGATATCACTGAGGCACTTCATATTCATGAGAATACAGCCTATAACTACACCAGGAGCCAGTGACATCACCGAGACACTTCATATTCATGAGAATACAGCCTATAACTACACCAGGAACAAGTGACATCACCGAGACACTTCATATTCATGAGAATACAGCCTATAACTACACCAGGAACCAGTAACAACACCACAACACTTCATATTCATGAGAATACAGCCTATAACTACACCAGGAACCAGTGACATCACCGAGACACTTCATATTCATGAGAATACAGCCTATAACTACACCAGGAACCACTAATATCACTGAGGCACTTCATATTCATGGGAATACAGCCTATAACTACACCAGGAACCAGTGACATCACTGAGACACTTCATATTAATGAGAATACAACCTATAACTACACCGAGAACCAGTGACATCACCGAAACACTTCATATTCATGAGAATACAGCCTATAACTACACCAGGAACCAGTGACATCACCGAGACACTTCATATTCATGAGAATACAGCCTATAACTACACGAAGAACCAGTGACTTCACTGAGACACTTCATATTCATGAGAATACAGCCTATAACTACACCAGGAGCCAGTGACATCACTGAGACACTTCATATTCATGAGAATACAGCCTATAACTACACCAAGAACCAGTGACATCACTGAGACACTTCATATTCATGAGAATACAGCCTATAACTACACCAAGAACCAGTGACATCACTGAGACACTTCATATTTATGGAAATACAGCCTATAACTACACCAGGAACAAGTGACATCACTGAGACACTTCATATTCATGAGAATACAGCGTATAACTACACCAGGAACCAGTGACATCACTGAGACACTTCATATTCATGAGAATACAGCCTATAACTACACCAGGAACCAGTGACATCACTGAGACACTTCATATTCATGAGAATACAGCCTATAACTACACCAGGAACCAGTGACATCACTGACACACTTCATATTCATGAGAATACAGCCTATAACTACACCAGGAACCAGTGATATCACCGAGAATACTTCATATTCATGAGAATACAGCCTATAACTACACCAGGAGCCAGTGACATCACTGAGACACTTCATATTCATGAGAATACAGCCTATAACTACACCAGGAACCAGTGACATCACTGACACACTTCATATTCATGAGAATACAGCCTATACCTACACCAGGAACCAGTGACATCACTGAGACACTTCATATTCATTAGAATACATCCTATAACTACACCAGGAACCAGTGACATCACTGAGACACTTCATATTCATGAGAATACAGCCTATAACTACACCAGGAACCAGTGACATCACTGAGACACTTCATATTCATGAGAATACAGAGCTGTGACTTAACATCCAGGAACCAGTGACATCACGTGAGACAGAACACTTCATATTCCTGAGATTACAACTTATAACTACACCAGGAACCAGTGACATCACTGACACACTTCTTATTCATGAGAATACAGACTATAACTACACCAGGAACCAGTGACATCACTGACACACTTCATATTCATGAGAATACAGCCTATAACTACACCAGGAACCAGTGACATCACTGAGACACTTCATATTCATGAGAATACAGCCTATAACTACACCAGGAACCAGTGACATACCGAGACACTTCATATTCATGAGAATACAGCCTATAACTAGACGAGGAACCAGAGACATCACTGAGACACTTCATATTCATGAGAATACAGGCTGTGACTACACCAGGAACCAGTGATATCACTGAGACACTTCATATTCATGAGAATACAGCCAATAACTATGCCAGGAACAAGTGATATCACTGAGACTCTTCATATTCATGAGAATACAGCCTATAACTACACCAGGAACCAGTGACATCACTGACACACTTCATATTCATGAGAATATAGTCTATAACTACACCAGGAACCAGTGACATCACTGAGACACTTCATATTCCTGAGATTACAACCTATAACTACACCAGGAACCAGTGACATCACTGAGACACTTCATATTCATGAGAATACAGCCTATAACTACACCAGGAACCAGTGACATCACTGACACACTTCATATTCATGAGAATACAACCTATAACTACACCAGGAACCAGTGATATCACCGAGATACTTCATATTCATGAGAATACAGCCTATAACTGCACCAGAAACAGTGACATCACCGAGACACTTCATATTCATGAGAATACAGGCTGTGACTACACCAGGAACCAGTGATATCACTGAGACACTTCATATTCATGAGAATACAGCCAATAACTATGCCAGGAACAAGTGATATCACTGAGACTCTTCATATTCATGAGAATACAGCCTAATAACTACACCAGGAACCAGTGACATCACTGACACACTTCATATTCATGAGAATACAACCTGTAACTAACACCCAGGAACCAGTGACATCACTGAGACACTTCATATTCATGAGAATACAGCCTATAACTACACCAGGAACCAGTGACATCACGAGACACTTCATATTCATGAGAATACAGCCTATAACTACCCCAGGAACCAGTGACTATCACCGAGACACTCATATTCATGAGAATACAGCCTATAACTACACCAGGAACTCAGTGACCAAATCACCGAGACACTTCATAGTCATGAGAATACAGCCTATAACTACACCAGGAACCAGTGACATCACTGAGACACTTCATATTCATGAGAATACAGCCTATAACTACACCAGGAACCAGTGACATCACCACTGAGAATACATTCACTTCTAAGAATCAGCCATATAACTAACCAGGAAACACAGTGACATCACATGAGACACTTCATATTCATGAGAATACAGCCTATAACTACACCAGGAACCAGTGACATCACTGAGACACTTCATATTCATGAGAATACAGCCTATAACTGCACCAGAAACCAGTGACATCACCGAGACACTTCATATTCATGAGAATACAGCCTATAACTAACAACCAGGAAACCAGTGATATCACCGAGATACTTCATATTCATGAGAATACAGCCTATAACTACACCAGAGAACCAGTGACATCACTGAGACACATCATATTCATGAGTAATACAGCCTATAACTAACCAGAACCAGTGATATCACGAGACACTTTATATTCATGAGAATACAGCCTATAACTACACCAGGAACCAGTGATATCACCGAGACACTTCATATTCATGAGAATACAGTCTATAACTGCACCAGAAACCAGTGACATCACTGAGACACATTCATATTCATGAGAATACAGCCTATAACTACACCAGGAACCAGTGATATCACCGAGACACTCATATTCATGAGAATACAGCCTATAACTACACCAGGAACCAGTGACATCACTGAGACACTTCATATTCATGAGAATACAGCCTATAACTGCACCAGAAACCAGTGACATCACCGAGACACTTCATATTCATGAGAATACAGCCTATAGCTATGCCAGGAACCAGTGATTATCACTGAGAATCACTTACATATATTCACATTGAGAAAATAACAGCCTATAGACTAACAAATCCCAACGGAACCAGTGACATCACTGAGATACTCCATATATGAAATCAATGCCTCTCTGCCTTGTATGACTCATCCCGTTTCTCTTAGCCCCACTCCTGCGGTATACTGCAGCTCTACTATGGACATCATTTCATAAGTGCTGCTATTGCTCCCTGTTGTCAGCTTCACTGAATCACATAGAATCTGTAATTGCAGCAGGGGCCAATTAAAGAATATCGTTCCCCTCCCTCTTCCTGGTGCTCTTCATTATCTCCCTGGGATGTTTTGTCGCTTTCCATCATGTGTTGCAGCAGGGGTCGGTGCGGCTGATCAATACCCTCGTCTTCCCGGGCGCACACATGACATGGATCCACTGGAGCTTTCCTGTGATTAGAAGGGACCTGTGTCCATTGATCCCTGCTTGTTACATGAAATTGCTGCATTGATGCTCTGAAGACCTCTGCTATCGAGTGCAGGCGGATTTAACCGTTTATGAACAGAACTCTTAGGAACCTTCATTACATGGGGACCAAATACCTATGTTGTGTTCCTTCTCGTGGCCACCAGGTGGCAGCTTACTGTCTTATAGCTGGTACGGTACCAAATACCCCGCTGCCAAGGTAAGGAGGCAGATGGCACCTGCTACATCACTTCTGTACCACATACCTGACTCTGCTACATCACTGCTACCAAATAACAGACTGCTGACCGCACTCTTGACCACCTTTACACCTGCTCACTGTAGTAGAATGTGGATTGTGGATTCCCTGTTCATGGCATGCTAGAGGTTAAAGCCAGAGCTGCTCTGCCCATATAATGTATAATCCATAAATCAGCGGAGAGTTAATTGGTATCAGTATGAAGTGACGCTGTGTCTGATCGTCTGCACTCAGATTAATATGTCTGGAACACTCCAGGAACAATGCGCCGTCTGAACAACATCCCTCTCTGGACCGTCCTCTGCCGCCACACCACCCGTACCTGGACACACACCAGAAGGGATAGACCCCAACCCACTGCCTCTATATAGGGCCCTTGTGTCATAAGGGATAAACTAATTTATTACAACCCCTTTAAAGAGGACCTATCACTTTCTTCAAATACGTAATTTTATTTTGTGGTATGAAAGCCACTGTTCTCCTGAATCCGGCGATGTTTTTCTTTTTGTTCCTACGACTTTCTATTCCTGAGATATGACCTTTTCTTCCTTATGTATAAATCTAGTCCTTTTAGCCAAGTGGGCAGCTCTTCTCTGTGTACCACACCCACTTGGCAAAAGAGGCTAAATTTACACGCAAGGAAGATAGTGCTATATCTCAGGAACAGAGAGGCGCAGGAACAAGTGAAAGACATCACCAGATTCAGGAGAAAGGCAGCTTTAACACCAGCTAAAAAGATGACATATGTATGGCAAGTGATGGGACCTGTTAATATCTACTCCTTAGCTCCCCTTAGTGATGCAGCTGAACTTTGTCATGTAGCTTTACTTATCATTTAATTTTGGGGGGGGGGTGGGCGGGGTTAAACATTCCATGCTTAAACCAAAACTTTTCAACCTCCAACCCAGAATGAAATCAGCCCACAATCAGACCCATCACTTGCTACAAATATGTCATTTTATTTTGTCGTATGAAAGCCGCTGTTCTCCTGAATCCAGCGATGTTTTTCTTTTGTTCCTACGACTTTCCATTCCTGAGATATGACCTTTTCTTCCTCATACATAAATCTAGTCCTTTTAGCCAAGTGGGCAGCTCTTCTCTGTGTACCACACCCACTTGGCTAAAAAAGGCTAAATTTATACACAGGGAAAAGATGGCCATATCTCAGGAACGGAAAGACGTAGGAACAAGTGAAAGACATCGCCGGATTCGGGATAACGGCGGCTTCAACATTAGGTGAAAGATGAGTCCTTGTAATGTTCCCTCCTGAGCGCCCCCTAGTGGTGCACGCAGCTAAACTTTGTCACATAGCTTTCTGTATCCTTTAATCTTATTTTTCGTTTGTTTTATAGGTTCCGTGCTTAAGCCTAAACTTTCCTTTCTCCGATCCAGAATTAAATCAGTTCACAATCTCGTCAGAGTCAAAGTTTAAAAAAAAAACTAATTAAAGTTTCCAGCGACTGCAAAATAGGTCAATGCTAAAAATGCAGCAATTTCGCCGTCCCGGACGGTTCAGTTCCTCTAATTACTTTTTTTTTTTACCAATTGGGAAATGATTCATTGTCTTCTCCTTCCTTTAAAATTTACTAAATCTTCCCAGAAAGTTCAAATCATTGTTTTCACTCTTTTTGTTTATTTCCCTCAATCTCTGAGTCTAGAAACTAACAAAATTCTACTTTCTGGGACCGATTGGGTCACCTGATTCTGGAGGACTCAATTCTATATGTTTACTAACTGTAGACCCCGGCGTTGCCCGGGTGTAACGCCCATATATGGTTGTAATGCTCATATAGGGTAATATCGCCCATATATGGTAATGTATATGTGTGTATGTATCATAGCCCGACCCTACACATAGCACCGCCCCTCCCGTTAGCCCGACCCTTTCATAGCTCCACCCTGCCCCTTCATAGCTCCACCCTTCCACATATTCCTAGGGGTGGGGCTATAAGGAGGAGGCAGGGCTGCCCATATATGGTAAGGTGTGTATGTATCATAGCTCCATCCCTACACATAGTCTGCCTCTCTCGGTAACCCGACTCTTTCATAGCTCCACCCTGCCCCTTCATAGCTCCATCCCTTCACATAGTCCTGGGGGTGGGGCTATGTGGGGGAGGTGGGGCCACCCATATATAGTAATGTATGTATGTGTATGTATCATAGCCCCGCCCACTCCCAGATGCAGGCTGCAAAGTGAACATGGCTATGCGGAGTGGGCGTGGCTATGTGGAGTGGGCATGGTTATGTGAAGTGGGTGTGGCTATGCCACATACATACACTCAGCTTCTTATATTAGACATTCTACATTCTATTGTGACATCACAGTGGGCGGGGCAATGTGGAGGAACTATGGGGGGCGGAGCTATGACGCACACATACATATACATACACTCAGCTATATATATTAGACATCCTACATTCTATTGTGACATCACAGTGGGCGGGGCAATGTGGAGGAACTATGGGGGGCGGAGCTATGACGCACACATACATATACATACACTCAGCTATATATATTAGACATTCTACATTCTATTGTGACATCACAGTGGGCGGGGCTATGAAGCACACATACACATACATACACTCAGCTATATATATTAGACATTCTACATTCTATTGTGACATCACAGTGGGCGGGGCTATGACGCACACATACATATACATACACTCAGCTATATATATTAGACATTCTACATTCTATTGTGACATCACAGTGGGTGGGGCTATGACGCACATATACACATACATACTCTTAGCTTTATATATTAGACATTCTACATTCCATTGTGACATCACAGTGGGCGGGGCTATGTGAGGAGGAGTCATGAGGGGAGGCATGGCTGCATTGAGTGAGCGGAGCTAAGACGCACACATACACATACATACACTCAGCTTTATAAACTACAGTAGATTACATATAGCCCATAGTGTAATTCTTCATTCCTCCTGTGGGAGTGCTGTAGGGAAACACATTTTCACACTGGGAGACACCTAGAATAGGATGATGAGGGGAGGGGGAAAAGGAGTCCCTGATGCTAAGGTGACCCCTAGAAACACTAGCACTGACACCTGGCTCCCCTAACAACCCTATACAGTCTCCGCAACTGTCGCCGAGCCGGATACCTCATCCCTGTCTGTCCCTCAACAAAGCTGACATAGGGATCAGACAGGGTGAACACTGGTGCACCCAGCTAACAACTAAAGAAAAACAGCAGGGAAAAGGGAAACGCTTATCTGAAAGGAGCCAGAGAGCAAACAACACACGAGGGCCGCGGTGCACTGCTGAGCCAGGAAGCAACACCAACTCCAAACACACTATCACCAGCAATGCATCATGGGAGCCAAGGGGTATAAATAGAGACAGCTGAAGATAGGCAGGTAGGAGACCAGCTGGGTCCTAGTGACCTCCAGCTATCACCAGGCAGAGAAATACCTCTTAAAGATATAGGAGCACAATTCAGGATGTGAGCTGTGTGGCCAGACGCTGCGAGTGACCCCCAATGCCTCGGCTGTGGCTCCTGATACCCCCGTGACACCAGTCTATTCATCATCTTTCTCCTATGTATTAAGATTGATCATTGAGGCTTCCATAGTTAATTATGGGGAGGCTTCTACCAAAAACTGCCCCTTTAAGTACCCAGTCACACGGTCCTACTCCATCACTTGGGTTTCGGCATTATTTCCCCGGACGGGGGGGAGGGAGGTTCCCCCTTTATTCTTGCTTTGTCTCGGTTTCCATTAATTATTAAGTGTCTCCAATCCCCATGAATTTTTCTCGTAAACCTGACAATCAATTTGTTGTGTTACAGAACATGTTCAGCGACCTTCACCCCCCCAAGGTCACCCGCAGCGCAACACCGCTAATTAAACATTTATTAGGTGATAACTAACGATGCGAGAGGACAGGACAACTCAGGATCAGTAATGTAATGTATGTACACAGTGACTGCACCAGCAGAATAGTGAGTGCAGCTCTGGAGTATAATACAGGAGGTAACTCAGGATCAGTAATGTAATGTATGTACACAGTGACTGCACCAGCAGAATAGTGAGTGCAGCTCTGGAGTATAATACAGGAGGTAACTCAGGATCAGTAATGTAATGTATGTACACAGTGACTGCACCAGCAGAATAGTGAGTGCAGCTCTGGAGTATAATACAGGAGGGAACTCAGGATCAGTAATGTAATGTATGTACACAGTGACTGCACCAGCAGAATAGTGAGTGCAGCTCTGGAGTATAATACAGGAGGTAACTCAGGATCAGTAATGTAATGTATGTACACAGTGACTGCACCAGCAGAATAGTGAGTGCAGCTCTGGAGTATAATACAGGAGGTAACTCAGGATCAGTAATGTAATGTATGTACACAGTGACTCCACCAGCAGAATAGTGAGTGCAGCTCTGGAGTATAATACAGGAGGTAACTCAGGATCAGTAATGTAATGTATGTACACAGTGACTGCACCAGCAGAATAGTGAGTGCAGCTCTGGAGTATAATACAGGAGGTAACTCAGGATCAGTAATGGAATGTATGTACACAGTGACTGCACCAGCAGAATAGTGAGTGCAGCTCTGGAATATAATACAGGGGTAACTCAGGATCAGTAATGTAATGTATGTACACAGTGACTGCACCAGCAGAATAGTGATTGCAGCTCTGGAGTATAATACAGGAGGTAACTCAGGATCAGTAATGTAATGTATGTACACAGTGACTGCACCAGCAGAATAGTGAGTGCAGCTCTGGAGTATAATACAGGAGGTAACTCAGGATCAGTAATGTAATGTATGTACACAGTGACTGCACCAGCAGAATAGTGAGTGCAGCTCTGGAGTATAATACAGGAGGTAACTGTCAGGATCAGTAATGTAATGTATGTACACAGTGACTGCACCAGCAGAATAGTGAGTGCAGCTCTGGAGGATAATACAGGAGGTAACTCAGGATCAGTAATGTAATGTATGTACACAGTGACTGCACCAGCAGAATAGTGAGTGCAGCTCTGGAGTATAATACAGGAGGTAACTCAGGATCAGTAATGTAATGTATGTACACAGTGACTGCACCAGCAGAATAGTGAGTGCAGCTCTGGAGGATAATACAGGAGGTAACTCAGGATCAGTAATGTAATGTATGTACACAGTGACTGCACCAGCAGAATAGTGAGTGCAGCTCTGGAGTATAATACAGGAGGTATCTCAGGATCAGTAATGTAATGTATGTACACAGTGACTGCACCAGCAGAATAGTGAGTGCAGCTCTGGAGTATAATACAGGAGGTAACTCAGGATCAGGAATGTAATGTATGTGCACAGTGACTGCACCAGCAGAATAGTGAGTGCAGCTCTGGAGTATAATACAGGAGGTAACTCAGGATCAGTAATGTAATGTATGTACACAGTGACTGCACCAGCAGAATAGTGAGTGCAGCTCTGGAGTATAATACAGGATGTATATTGTATATAGATATATATCCTGGGTCACTGTGATCTGCTTTTGATGTCTTCTTCCTCTTCCTTTCTCTCCTCCACACTCCTCATCATTTATCCCCTATTATCCCCCAGAGTTGGCCCGGACCCTCGTTCCGCCATCTGTTTCCCCCCGGTGCTGCGCTCCTGTAGAGTCTCCCTGTGGTGGAGCAGAGCTCGCCCTCACAATGACGCTGGTCTCTGCCTCGCTCTGATCACGTTCCACATTAACGATATAAATGGCCGCTCCGGCGTTGGGCCCGGTGGGACGCTGCAGCTACCGGCCAGATCCCGGGGCCACAGATAACGCAGCTCGGATACTGTGACACAGATAAATCACTGTGATGGCGGCGGAGCAGAGACGCTTCTTATCGCAGCTGCAGGCGGCTCAGTAATAATATGATAATGGCAGTGACTGCAGATGAGGGAGGCAGCGGGGTCCTCCCGGGGGCCACAGCATCCTGGGGACCCCCAATGTGTCATATGACTTAAGGGAACAGAGGCATCGAGGGCCACAAACAGTGCAGGTGTTCAGGATTTCCTTAGCATTTGATGGTTGGAATCATCACCAGTGCAGGAGATTCAATTACCAACTACAATTCTTACCTTATAATCACATCCAGAGCTGCACTCGCTAATCTTATACTACATTCACATCCAGAGCTGCACTCATAATTCTTACACTAATTTCCTATCTGGGCAGTCTTGTTTTTATACAATACTAGCTGTGGTACCCGGCTACGCCCGGGTTAATAAATAACTGCTGTTGGCTATAACAAAATAGAATTTGAATATGTCATATTAATGACCTGTAGGAAAATAGAAGCTGAGCTGTGATTGGTTGCTATAGGCGGCCTAATAAATCTCCAGCCAATAGTAAACCCTCCCCCTGGCCGGGCAGTATATGTTACCTCACACATACACATAATAGACAGCTCATGTGACTGACATCTGCCTTAATTCCCTATATGGCACATGTGTTGCACATTGGCTGTTTTTAATCAGATGTTTATGTTTGGAAATTAAAAATACCAGACGTATGAGGCGAGTTGTGTGAGGTGATTTGTGCACATCTGTGTCTGTTATCAGGGATCTCTGGATATTTTGGGGGTCTCAGGATGTTATCGGGGGGGTCTCAGGATGGTATCAGGGGTCTTGGGATGTTATCGGGGGTCTCAGTATGTTATCAAGGATCTCTGGATATTTTGGGGGTCTCAGGATGTTATCAGGGGTCTCAGTATGTTATCGGGGTCTCGGGATGTTATCGGGGCTCTCAGTATGTTATCAATGATCTCTGGATATTTTGGGGGTCTCAGGATGTTATTGGGGGTCTCAGGATATTATCGGGGGTCTCGGGATGTTATCAGGGGTCTCAGTATGTTATCAGGGGTCTCGGGATGTTATGGGGGTCTCAGTATGTTATCAGGGATCTCTGGATATTTTGGGGGTCTCAGGATGTTATTGGGGGTCTCAGGATATTATCGGGGGTCTCGGGATGTTATCGTGGGTCTCAGTATGTTATCAGGGGTCTCGAGATGTTATCGGGGGTCTCGGGATGTTATTGGGGGTCTCGGGATGTTATCAGGGGTCTCAGGATGTTATCGGGGGGTCTCAGGATGTTATTGGGGGTCTCAGGATGTTATCGGGGGTCTCGGGATGTTATCGGGGGTCTCGGGATGTTATCGGGGTTTTAGGATGTTATCGGCGTCTTGGGATGTTATCGGGGGTCTCAGGATGTTATTGGGGGTCTCAGGATATTATCGGGGTCTCGGGATGTTATCGGGGGTCTCAGTATGCTATCAGTGGTCTCGGGATGTTATCGGGGGTCTTAGTATGTTATCAGGGATCTCTGGATATTTTGGGGGTCTCAGGATGTTATTGGGGGTCTCAGGATGTTATCGGGGGTCTCGGGATGTTATCGTGGGTCTCAGTATGTTATCAGGGGTCTCGGGATGTTATCGGGGGTCTTGGGATGTTATTGGTGGTCTCTGGATGTTATCGGGGGTCTCAGTATGTTATCAGGGATCTCGGGATGTTATCGGGGGTCTTGGGATGTTATCGGGGGTCTCAGGATGTTATTGGGGGTCTCAGGATGTTATTGGGGGTCTTGGTATGTTATCGGGGGTCTCGGGATGTTATCGGGGGTCTTAGAATGTTATCGGGGTCTCGGGATGTTATCGGGGGGTCTCGGGATGTTATCAGGGTCTCGGGATGTTATCGGGGGTCTCGGGATGTTATCGGGGGTCTCAGGATGTTATCAGGGTCTTGGGATGTTATCGGGGGGTCTCGGGATGTTATTGTGGCCCCCGTGATACATCGTGAACTCCCTTCTCTCCTTGCTCTGTGCTCCTCTGCGGTTTTATGTAGTAATTATGTGGCAGAGATAATTATTAATTCCGATGACGCTCATTCCTTGTGATAAGCGAGGAGACAAGGTGACCCGTCCTGTAATCCAGCGTGAACATTAGTCCACATCAAAACACGCCCAATTATTGGTGTCTGTTCTGCCCCAGAAAGACGGAGGAACGCCGTACAGGAGACCCCATCTTAGGAGCCGAGACCACCATATTCCCTGCCAACTGTGCCGCCATACTACACCCCTCAGCCGGAGAACATCAGGCAATATCTAGAGATTCCAGGTGCAGTGTCAGTGCGCAGCAGAGTAATGGCTTAGTAGCTATCATGTTCTTGGACTGTTGTAGATAACATGTTTCACATACTGGGTATCAGATCTCGCAGTGTCGGTGCGCAGCAGAGCAGTTCCTCAGATTTTCCAGCAGTTTCCTTATCATCAGAGGCAGGCTTACAATGCCAATCACAATGGAGCCGTCAGGTCCTGTAATTGTCTCACAGCCGCACAATACCCGGCGTACGGCTCCAATAACAATGGGACTAATTTGACTCTTTTTGAACTCTTTCCATTGTGTTCTTTTGCATTTTGCGTTCCACGTAGGCCGCACATCTTCCTCGACTGCGGCTCGTTATTCTCTCGCCTCCCGCTAGCATTGAATAAACTCCAGCGAACAATAAGCCGCAGTCGACTTAATTACAATCCAAAAGAAACAGAAAACCAGGTTCTTAATTGAATGCGGAACGTTCCAAAAAAAAAAAAAAAAAGTAGCAAAGCTGGAAAAAGTCAATGGTGCGAAGGGTTAACAAATTACTGTAACGACCCAGAAGTTTCGAGACAGATTGTGTCTTAATTGTGTCAACCTGGTCCAAGAGTTTCATCAGACCCGGCCTCAGTAATAATGCATGAGGTTTTTCTTCAAGGTCACCGAGGGCTGAGAATAAGACGTGGGAAAGCTGTCGGAGAGGAAAGGCAGAAAAACCTCTCCTGAGGAATTATCGAGAGCTCCTTAAAGGCGCTGGTATGGAAAAAATGGGTAAATGTTGGTGTCTCTCAACTCCTGGTGTCTTAGATGTCTCTCCACTCCTGGCCCATAGGGTGTCTCTCCACTCCTGGCCTCTCAGGTGTCTCTTCACTCCTGGTCCATAGGGTGTCTCTCCACTCCTGGCCTCTCAGGTGTCTCTTCACTCCTGGTCCATAGGGTGTCTCTCCACTCCTGGCCCCTCAGGGGTCTCTCAACTCCTGACCCACAGAGTGTCTCTTCACTCCTGCCCCACAGGGTATCTCTCTACTCGTGGTCCCAGAGGGTGTCTCTCCTCTCCTAGACTAGGAGTCCTAGTCCATTGAGGGTTCTCTCCACTCCTGCCCCTCGGGTATCTCTCCACTCCGGCCCTTCTGGTGTCTCTCCACTCTTTGCCCCTGAGGTGTCTCTCCACTCCTGGTCCATAGGGTGTGTCTCCACTCCTGGGCCATCAGGGTTCTCTCCACTCCTGCCCCTCGGGTATCTCTCCACTCTTTGCCCCTTAGGTGTCTCTGCACTCCCAATATCCCTGGTGTTTCTCCACTCCTGGCCCCTCAGGTGTCTTTCCACTTCTGGTCCCTCAGGTGTCTTTCCACTTCTGGTCCCTCAGGTGTCTTTCCACTCTTTGCCCGATTGGGTGTCTCTCCACTTCTGGTTCCTCAGGATCCTGCAGTATCAATCCACTCATGACTCCTCATGTGTCTCTCCACTTCTTCCCCTCAGGTATCTCTCCACTCCTGGTTCATCGAGTGTCTCTCCAATCATGGCTTCTTGGTATCCCCCCACTCCTGGCCCCTCAGGTGTCTCTCCACTCCTGGCCCATCTGGTGTCTTTCCACTCGTTGGGCCTTGGGGTTTCTCCGCACCTGGCCCCTTGGGTGTCTCTCCATTCTTGGCCTCTCAAATATCTCTCCACTCCAGATACCTCTAGTGTCTCTCCACTCATGGCTATCTTGGTGTTTCTATACTCCTGGATCCTCAGGTGTCTCTTCACTCCTACCATAGTTATGTGTGGTTGGTGTCATCCAAAAAATATCACTCAACACTTATTGACCTGGGCCCCATCTAAAGCCTTTGCTTTGTCTGTTAAATCTGCCCATCCCTGATCACATTTCTGGCATTGACTCTGAAACCTCCATTCTGACCATTTTCCACAATTAGTTGACTCCAGCTGATATCATGATCTGGTCATTTGACGCATTGATGGATTTGATGAGTTGCTCCCACCATTGCAAAGTATCATGTATCATGACTAGGTGATAAATTAGTGATCAGTGATGGATCCTCCACCAATCTTAAAAATTGTGTCATCTCCGATAGTCCCATTATCAATGAATAGAAAGGAGGAACGTGCAGACACAATTCCATTCCGACGGGATTTTCAGAGCCCCATTCTCCAACCCTGCACCAACACTCCCTGACACATTCCTTTCCCTCATTCACTGCATTATTAAAAAACTAGTGTGTCTGCCGTAGTCCAGCGATTCCGTCATAGTCCAGTGAATCCGTCTTAGTGCAAAATAAACAAAACATAAAAACTCTGAGAAATAAGACAAGACATTTTCTGTTGTTCACCGGGATATTAAAAAAAGTCTCCAGCCAGTTCGACATAGTCCATAGAATCCAACAAATAAAGTCTATGGAGCCTCATTCTGATATTACAGACTTGGCTTAAAGATGCATCTGAGTCACGCTACTCTACATGAGACATGGCGCCTCAGAAGAGCTCTTCATGAACAACACAGCGTGACCCAAAATGTCTGATGAGCTGTAAAGTTACTGATATCACGCTCTTCAAAGGTGCTGGGTCTCATGCTACAGGACCCAAAAGTGGCTGTAAGAAAAGTCTATGGAGTCTAAGAACGAGGTCCTGCGAAAGAGTGTCTTTTTTTATTTCTCTGTGTTTTTATGTTTCTGTTGTTTCACAGGTTTTCATTTGTGGACTAAGATGGATTTGGTGGACTACTGTGGATTTCCTGGACTACGGCAGACCTGCTTGTTTTTTTGGTAATAATGTGGTGAACAAAGTGGAGACAAAGTGTCAGGGAGCGTTTATTTCAATAATGTATTTGTGTGTGTGTTTCCTTTCTATTACTGGGTTAGTAATGGGGGGTGTCTGATAGATGCCTCTCCATTACTAACCCCTGGGCTTGATACCGGATGTGATTTTGGCCAACTACCATTAGCCCAATTGCCATTGGGAAGAGCAGAGGTAAAACGGCAGAATTGGGTATCTCATGATGCGCCAATTCTGGGGCGGCTGTGGGCTGCCTGGGAAGGGCCAAATAACCATGGACCTTCCCAGCCTGATATCACCAACCCTCAGATGTTATGTTTCACTTAGATTTCTGAATAGATACAGTATGATTTTTTGTAGATCTGTTGGCATTATGTGACACAATTTGCAATCACAATGACAATTGCTTCTCTTTAGACGTTTCTTCCGGGAATATGCAAATCCATCACTCTCCCAATAACTTATACAGTGGCACTGAGAAAATGGGTAATTTGTGCTGATGTAAAAATTATACTCTAATATCTCTGGCCAAGAACCCAGCACAATTTTTATATCAGATAAATTGCTGGTTCACCAGAACGGATGAAAAGAATATGTGTGTTTTCATTCCGTCTGACAAAATGAATGCGTAATTGCCATTAAGACAAGAATATAACAAACTCTCGGGCGGCCAAGACACTCGCACTCACAGCAGATGAAACATGACCGCTAATATGACAGCTATTTGTTTGGTAATTGAGCACTTCTATGTCGTTAAATATTGGCACTGCCAAGTAAAGGGCGATAAAAGCAGAAGACGCAACGATTGCGTCGGGTGGTGGGACGTCAGAAGCTCTATTACCATCATCCAAAGAGTATTTAACATTTTACAGGTTCCTGGTGTAGTTATAGGCTGTATTCTCATGAATATGAAGTGTTTTGGTGATATCAATGGTTCCTGGTGTAGTTATAGGCTGTATTCTCATGGATATGAAGTGTCTCGGTGATGTCACTGGTTCCTGGTGTAGTTATAGGCTGTATTCTCATGAATATGAAGTGTCTCAGTGATGTCACTGGTTCCTGGTGTAGTTATAGGCTGTATTCTCATGAATATGAAGTGTCTCAGTGATGTCACTGGTTCCTGGTGTAGTTATAGGCTGTATTCTCATGAATATGAAGTGTCTCAGTGATGTCACTGGTTCCTGGTGTAGTTATAGGCTGTGTTCTCATGAATATGAAGTATCTCAGTGAAGTCACTGGTTCCCGCTGTAGTTATAGGCTGTAGTCTCATGAATATGAAGTGTCTCAGTGATGTCACTGGTTCCTGGTGTAGGTATAGGCTGTATTCTCATGAATATGAAGTGTCTGGGTGATATCACTGGTTCCTGGTGTAGTTATAGGCTGTAGTCTCATGAATATGAAGTGTCTCAGTGATGTCACTGGTTCCTGGTGTAGGTATAGGCTGTAGTCTCATGAATATGAAGTGTCTCGGTGATGTCACTGCTTCCTGGTGTAGTTATAGGCTGTATTCTCATGAATATGAAGTGTCTTGGTGATGTCACTGGTTCCTGGTGTAGTTATAGGCTGTATTCTCATGAATATGAAGAGTCTCAGTGATGTCACTGGTTCCTGGCGTAGTTATAGGCTGTATTCTCATGAATATGAAGTGTCTCGGAGATATCACTGGTTCCTGGTGTAGTTATAGGCTGTATTATCATGAATATGAAGTGTCCTCGGTGATGTCACTGGTTCCTGGTGTAGTTATAGGCTGTATTCTCATGAATATGAAGTATCTCAGTGCTATTACTGGTTCCTGGTGTAAAAATAGGCTATTTTCTCATGAATATGAAGTGTCTCGGTGATGTCACTGGTTCCTGGTGTAGTTATAGGCTGTGTTCTCATGAATATGAAGTATCTCAGTGAAGTCACTGGTTCCTGGTGTAGTTATAGGCTGTATTCTCATGAATACGAAGTGTCTCGGTGATGTCACTGGTTCCTGGTGTAGTTATAGGCTGTATTCTCACGATTATGAAGTGTATCGGTGATATCACTGGTTCCTGGTGTTGTTTTAGGCTGTATTCTCATGAACATGAAGTGTCTCAGTGATATCACTGGTTCCTGGTGTAGTTATAGGCTGTATTCTCATGAATATGAAGTGTCTCAGTGATATCACTGGTTCCTGGTGTTGTTATAGGCTGTATTCTCATGAATATGAAGTGTCTCGGTGATGTCACTGGTTCCTGGTGTAGTTATAGGCTGTATTCTCATGAATATGAAGTGTCTCAGTGATGTCACTGGTTACTATTGTTGTTATAGGCTGTATTCTCATGAATATGGAGTGTCTCGGTGATGTCACTGGTTCCTGGTGTAGTTATAGGCTGTATTATCATGAATATGAAGAGCTTTGGTGATTTCACTTTTTCCTGGTGTAGTTATAGGCTGTATTCTCATGAATATATAGTGTCTCAGTGATGTCACTGGTTCCTGGTGTAGTTATAGGCTGTATTCTCATGAATATGAAGTGTCTCAGTGATGTCACTGGTTCCTGGTGTAGCTATAGGCTGTATTCTCATGAATATGAAGAGTCTCAGTGATGTCACTGGTTCCTGGTGTAGTTATAGGCTGTATTCTCATGAATATGAAGTGTCTCGGTGATCTCACTGGTTCCTGGTGTAGTTATAGGCTGTATTCTCATGAATATGAAGTGTCTCAGTGATGTCACTGGTTCCTGGTGTAGTTATAGGCTGTATTCTCATGAATATGAAGTGTCCTCGGTGATGTCACTGGTTCCTGGTGTAGTTATAGGCTGTATTCTCCTGAATATGAAGTGTCTCGGTGATGTCACTGGTTCCTGGTGTAGTTATAGGCTGTACTCTCCTGAATATGAAGTCTCTCAGTGATGTCACTGGCTCCTGGTGTAGTTATAGGCTGTATTCTCATGAATATGAAGTGTCCTCGGTGATGTCACTGGTTCCTGGTGTAGTTATAGGCTGTATTCTCCTGAATATGAAGTGTCTCGGTGATGTCACTGGTTCTTGGTGTAGTTATAGGCTGTATTCTCCTGAATATGAAGTGTCTCGGTGATGTCACTGGTTCCTGGTGTAGTTATAGGCTGTATTCTCCTGAATATGAAGTGTCTCAGTGATATCACTGGCTCCTGGTGTAGTTATAGGCTGTATTCTCATGAATATGAAGTGTCCTCAGTGATGTCACTGGTTCCTGGTGTAGTTATAGGCTGTATTCTCTTCAATATGAAGTGTCTCGGTGATGTCACTGGTTCCTGGTGTAGTTATAGGCTGTATTCTCCTGAATATGAAGTATCTCAGTGATGTCACTGGCTCCTGGTGTAGTTATAGGCTGTATTCTCATGAATATGAAGTGTCTCAGTGATGTCACTGGCTCCTGGTGTAGTTATAGGCTGTATTCTCATGAATATGAAGTGTCCTCGGTGATGTCACTGGTTCCTGGTGTAGTTATAGGCTGTACTCCTGAATATGAAGTGTCTCGGTGATGTCACTGGTTCCTGGTGTAGTTATAGGCTGTATTCTCATGAATATGAAGTGTCTCAGTGATATCACTGGTTCCTGGTGTAGTTATAGGCTGTATTCTCCTGAATATGAAGTGTCTCGGTGATGTCACTGGTTCCTGGTGTAGTTATAGGCTGTATTCTCCTGAATATGAAGTGTCTCAGTGATGTCACTGGCTCCTGGTGTAGTTATAAGCTGTATTCTCATGAATATGAAGTGTCCTCGGTGATGTCACTGGTTCCTGGAGTAGTTATAGGCTGTATTCCCATGAATATGAAGTGTCTCAGTGATATCACTAGTTCCTGGTGTAGTTATAGGCTGTATTCTCATGAATATGAAGTGTCTCAGTGATGTCACTGGTTCCTGGTGTGGTTATAGGCTGTATTCTCATGACTATGAAGTATCTCAGTGATATCACTGGTTCCTGGTGTAGTTATAGGATGTATTCTCATGAATATGAAGTGTCTCGGTGATGTCACTGGTTCCTGGTGTAGTTATAGGCTGTATTCTCATGAATATGAAGTGTCTCAGTGATGTCACTGGTTCCTGGTGTAGTTATAGGCTGTATTCTCATGAATATGAAGTGTCCTCGGTGATGTCACTGGTTCCTGGTGTAGTTATAGGCTGTATTCTCATGAATATGAAGTGTCTCAGTGATGTCACTGGTTCCTGGTGTAGTTATAGGCTGTATTCTCATGAATATGAAGTGTCTCAGTGATGTCACTGGTTCCTGGTGTAGTTATAGGCTGTAATGTCATGAATATGAAGTGTCCTCGGTGATGTCACTGGTTCCTGGTGTAGTTATAGGCTGTATTCTCATGAATATGAAGTGTCTCAGTGATGTCACTGGTTCTTTGTGTTTACTAAAATCCAGCTGAGCTACATCTCATATATCATTAGAAGTTCGATTACTCAGTATTTCTAAGATTCTTACCAGACGACATGAAGTAGGTAATGATTTGGGAGAACAACTCAATTTTGTCTTTTTCATTAACCTGGTTCCACAGTAAAATAATTCCCTTGTCACCTTCCAGATTTTATGTAACAGTCCAATGTACCAATAAAATCCAGATATCGTAGAAGATAATTGTTCATTCAGGCAGCACCGGCAATCCGTAACCCGAGGATCGTTTATTGATGGCGTCTTCTCAGCTCCCTGAACTCCCTAAGAAAACAAGTACTAAATCTTCAGAATAAACCCAACAATGTGCCATGAAATTATCTTCTGGGGCTCGGTGAGAATGAATCACAGGTGAAGTCCGGAGATGTTTAAAGAAGATTACATTTCAGCCAGTGAAGCTTTAAATTCTTAATAAGCATGTCTGGAGGCTTACGTTAAAAGTCTGGCCAAATGCAGAGCTGGGAATTAAACAGTGAGCGAGATGGAACTTGCTGACAGTCTCCTTTTTCTCTCAGTCGAGTCCCATGTGGAAGACCTAAAAAGTGGGTATCCAGGACACATAAGTTGTGTATTTTAAGCTCAGAAATCAAATAATTAATGTTGTTGACTATGTGCAAAGCAATGAAGACAGGTATCTAGTAAGAGGTCACAAATATGTGCTGAATATTGTGAATTGTCCTTCAACAAAACCCTGATTCCCAAGGTAACAGGTTCTGGGACCACTACACCCTCGGCCTAGGATAACTCATCGAGTGCCATGGCCTCCAGTATCACCTCTATGCTGATGACACCCAGATCTATTTGTCTGACCCGATATCACCTCTCTACTATCCAACATTCCACAATGATTGTCCGCCATCTCATCCTTCTTCTCTGCTCGCTTCCTCAAACTGAACATGGACAAAACCGAGTTCATCGTGTTCCCCCCTAATCGCTTCCCCCCTCTCCCAGACCTATCCATCACTGTCAATGGCTGCTCACTCTCCCCAGTCCTCCACACCAAATGCCTAGGGGTAATACTGGACTCTTCCCTCTCCTTCAAGCCTCACATCCAGGCCCTCGCCACCTCCTGCCGACTCCAGCTCAAAAAACATTTCCCGGATCCACACTTTCCTCGACCATGACGCGGATAAAACACTTATACACGCTCTCATCATCTCCCACCTTGACTACTGCAACCTCCTGCTCACTGGTCTCCCCGCTTCCTCCCTCACACCTCTCCAATTTATCCTAAACTTCGCTGCCCAACTAATCCACCTTTCTCCCCTCTACTCCCCCATCTCCCCCCTCTGCCAAGCCCTTCATTGGCTCCCCACTTATCCTGTTTTAAAACCCTAACCATGACATACAAAGCCATCCACAACCTGTCCCCTCCAGATGTATGATACATCTCTGACGTGGTCTCCCGATACCTATGATCTTCCCAAGAACTCATTTTCTACTCCCCTCTCATTTCCTCCTCTCACAACCACATACAAGACTTCTCCTGTGCATCTGCCACACTCTGGAACTCTCTCCCCCATCATATCAGACACTCACCTATCCTGGGAGCCTTTAAAAGAAACCTGAAGACCCGCCTCTTCCGACAAGCCTACAACCTACAATGAGTCCCGTTCCACCGCACCGTCCCATGCTCGGCACTTCCCCCTCCTACTGTATCCCCACCCGTCCCTCGTAGACTGTGACCCCTTGTGGATAAGGTCCTCTTCCTCCTGTACCTGTACGATTTTGTCCTCATCTGCCCTTTCCGTATGTAAAGCGCCATGGAATATAATGGCGCTATATAAATAAATAATAATAATAATCTAAATCAATTCATGAGCACAGTGTCAGATTGCCCAGTAACATTGACTCTTGGGGCCACTGATTAGATCAGAGGTCCCCAGGTCCAGGCCTCGAGGGCCGCCAACAGTGCAGGTTTTCAGGATTTCCTTGGTATTGCACAGGTGCTAATGTGATTATCTGCACAGGTGATGATTCCAGCCCCTGTGCAATACCAAGGAAATCCTGAAAACCTGCACTGTTGGCGGCCCTCGAGGCCTGGAATTGGGGACCCATGGATTAGTTGCATGCAAATATTACATTTTTAAGCTCAGAGATGAAATAATTGATGTTGTCAGCTATACGCAAAGCAAGGAAGACAGGCATGTACTAAGAAGTCACAAATATCTGCCAATTATTGTGAGTAATCCTTCGACACCGCCCTAATTCTAAAAGTGACAGTTTCATTTGGAATCAATTAATGTGAACAGTGACAGACATTGATTTTGGGGTCCACCGATCAACTACATGTAAATATTAAATTTAAACTCAAAGATTACATATTAGATGTTCTTAATTATGCGCAAAGCAATTTAAAACAGGTATCTACTAAGAGGTCACAGATATGTGCCAAATATTGTGAGTCATCCTTCAATACCATCCTAATTCTCAAAGTGACATGTTCATCTGGATCAATTGATGTGAACAGTGACAGACATTGACTTTGGGGTCCACTGATTGAGTACATGCAAATATTACATTTTTAAGCTCAGAGATCACATATTTGATGTCCTTTACTATACAAAAACCAATGAAGACAGGTATCTACTAAGAGGTCACAGATATGTGCCAAATATAATGAGTCATACCTTCGACACCACCCTGATTCTCAAAGTGACATGTTCATCTGAATCAATTGATGTGCACGATGCCAGACATTAATTCTATGGGCCCACTGATTGACTACATGCAAATACATTCACAAATGTAACTATGCTTCTATATAATAATTTGCTGGGTAGTTTGTCAAATAAATGATGAGCTGCGTCCTTTGTGTATTGTGCTAACTACTGATTATGTTAGGGGGTAAGGGATTTACTATTGCAGAAGGGCCCACCAGAGGATCCAGTTCTCCGGTGGGCCAGTCCAAAGTGGACCAGTTCACCCATGGCCCTTTCCGAAAGGACAAGATTGTTTCCAAAATTGCTATCCACCCCTCTAGCTCAGGATTAATTTGTAGTTCTAAACCCATGCTGTAGATCTTCTCACAACCTGGTATGAGCTGTCAATCAGGGAACAAAGCCTGCCGCAACGTCCAAAAAGAATAGCCGAAGATTGCGGGAGACTTAGGAAGATTGGAATAGTCCATTAATTTTTTTGTGACAGTAACTAACAGAGACATTTCTGCTGCTACTTCTCTGCTAGGGGATGGGGGTCCAGTAATTACTGTTGGCAAAGAAATTGTCTCATCTGGTCAAACTATTTTTGAATGGATGACTGCTCAATAAACAGCTGATCCCGAGATGTCCATCTTCAAAAACCTCTGGCAATAAACTAATTTTAAAGAGGAAACTGTAGTTAAAAATGCATTTCTGGAATGCATCTTCAGCAAGGGATTTATAGAATGACAGGCACCTTGTTACAGTACAGCCGAATGTGCATATAAGCACCTTACTACAATACAGCCTAGTGTGCAGACAAGCACCTTATTACAGTAGAGCCAAGTGTGCAGACAGGCACCTTATTACAGTAGAGCCAAGTGTGCAGACAGGCACCTCACTACAGTAGAGCCAAGTGTGCAGACAGGCACCTCACTACAATAGAGCCAAGTGTGCAGACAGGCACCTTATTACAGTAGAGCCAAGTGTGCAGACAGGCACCTCACTACAATAGAGCCAAGTGTGCAGACAGGCACCTTATTACAGTAGAGCCAAGTGTGCAGACAAGCACCTTATTACAGTAGAGCCAGGTGTGCAGACAAGCACCTTATTACAGTACAGCCGAGTGTGCAGACAGGCACCTTATTACAGTAGAGCCAAGTGTGCAGACAGGCACCTAATTACAGTAGAGCCAAGTGTGCAGACAGGCACCTTATTACAGTAGAGCCAAGTGTACAGACAGGCACCTCACTACAGTAGAGCCAAGTGTGCAGACAGGCACCTTATTACAGTAGAGCCAAGTGTGCAGACAGGCACCTTATTACAGTAGAGCCAAGTGTGCAGACAGGCACCTTATTACAGTAGAGCCAGGTGTGCAGACAAGCACCTTATTACAGTAGAGCCAGGTGTGCAGACAAGCACCTTATTACAGTACAGCCGAGTGTGCAGACAGGCACCTTATTACAGTAGAGCCAAGTGTGCAGACAGGCACCTCACTACAGTAGAGCCAAGTGTGCAGACAGGCACCTTATTACAGTAGAGCCAAGTGTGCAGACAGGCACCTCACTACAGTAGAGCCAAGTGTGCAGACAGGCACCTTATTACAGTAGAGCCAAGTGTGCAGACAGGCACCATATTACAGTAGAGATGAATGTGCAGACAGGCACCTTATTACAGTACAGCCGAGTATACAGACAAGCACCTTATGACACTACAGCTAAGGGTGCAGACATGCACCTTACTACAGTAGAGCCAAGTGTGCAGACAGGCACCTTATTACAGTAGAGCCAAGTGTGCAGACAGGCACCTCACTATAGTAGAGCCAAGTGTGCAGACAGGCACCTTATTACAGTAGAGCCAAGTGTGCAGACAAGCACCTTATTACAGTAGAGCCAAATGTGCAGACAGGCACCATATTACAGTACAGCCGAGTATACAGACAAGCACCTTATGACATTAGAGCTAAGGGTGCAGACACAGGCACCTTATTACAGTAGAACCAAGTGTGCAGACAGGCACCTTATTACAGTAGAGCCAAGTGTGCAGACAGGCACCTCACTACAGTAGAGCCAAGTGTGCAGACAAGCACCTTATTACAGTAGAACCAAGTATACAGACAGGCACCATATTACAGTAGAGATGAATGCGCAGACAGGCACCTTATTACAGTAGAACCAAGTATGCAGACAGGCACCATATTACAGTAGAGATGAATGCGCAGACAGGCACCTTATTACAGTAGAACCAAGTATGCAGACAGGCACCATATTACAGTAGAGATGAATGCGCAGACAGGCACCTTATTACAGTAGAACCAAGTATGCAGACAGGCACCATATTACAGTAGAGATGAATGCGCAGACAGGCACCTTATTACAGTAGAACCAAGTGCGCAGACAGGCACCTTATTACAGTAGAGCCAAGTGTGTAGACAGGCACCATATTACAGTAGAGATGAATGTGCAGACAGGCACCTTATTACAGTACAGCCGAGTATACAGACAAGCACCTTATGACACTACAGCTAAGGGTGCAGACATGCACCTTACTATAGTAGAGCCAAGTGTACAGACAGGCACCTTACTACAGTAGAGCCAAGTGTGCAGACAGGCACCTTATTACAGTAGAGCCAAGTGTGCAGACAGGCACCTCACTACAGTAGAGCCAAGTGTGCAGACAAGCACCTTATTACAGTAGAACCAAGTATACAGACAGGCACCATATTACAGTAGAGATGAATGCGCAGACAGGCACCTTATTACAGTAGAACCAAGTATGCAGACAGGCACCATATTACAGTAGAGATGAATGCGCAGACAGGCACCTTATTACAGTAGAACCAAGTATGCAGACAGGCACCATATTACAGTAGAGATGAATGCGCAGACAGGCACCTTATTACAGTAGAACCAAGTGCGCAGACAGGCACCTTATTACAGTAGAGCCAAGTGTGCAGACAGGCACCTTATTACAGTAGAGCCAAGTGTGCAGAGAGGCACCTTATACACTAGAGCCAAGTGTGCAGACAGGCACCTTATTACAGTAGAGATGAATGCGCAGACAGGCACCTTATACAGTAGAGCCAAATGTGCAGACAGGCACCTTATTACAGTACAACCGAGTATACAGACAAGCACCTTATGACATTAGAGCTAAGGGTGCAGACACAGGCACCTTATTACAGTAGAACCAAGTGTGCAGACAGGCACCTTATTACAGTAGAGCCAAGTGTGCAGACAGGCACCTTATTACAGTAGAGCCAAGTGTGCAGACAGGCACCATATTACAGTAGAGATGAATGCGCAGACAGGCACCTTATTACAGTAGAGCCAAGTGTGCAGACAGGCACCATATTACAGTAGAGATGAATGCGCAGACAGGCACCTTATTACAGTAGAGCCAAGTATGCAGACAGGCACCTTATTACAGTAGAGCCAAGTGTGCAGACAAGCACCTTATTACAGTAGAGCCAAGTGTGCAGACAGGCACCTTATTACAGTAGAGCCAAGTGTGCAGACAGGCACCTTATTACAGTAGAGCTGATTGTGCGTGTGTGTGTGTGTGTAGAAGGGTTTATCAGTAAATGCAAATTAGAAGAGCTGAGATAATAAAGCAGAAGCTGTCAATTGAGAAAGGTGTACTAGCACATGGCAGCCAGAGTATAGATTAAACTACCTGAGTACTCAGGCAGCAGGCCTTCGCCTGAGCTGGACATGAAGGTTTTGGGCAATGACTTGCAGTGGGCAAGAGATGAGAATGTAGAGAGAAGTTTGTCAGAAAGCACACATTAGAAGAGCCCAGATAAAGCAGAGCAGAGATTGTGAACAGAGTCCTAGCACACTACTACCGGAATACTCAGGCAGGGTGCCACTGCCTGGGCTGGATTAAGAAGGTTTAGGGGAATAGTTACCCTGATAGTACAATGTTCACCTTTGCCGTTCCCTGGCAGGGTTACCAGGTGGCATTCCCCCCCTCCCCCCCCCCCGTTTTTTGGTTCATCACATAAGATGTCGAGGTCTTAGAATTAGAAAGAATTTGGAACATTGCACTTTAGTGACCCAGAAGATGGTTTAGTTTGGAGGATGGAGCCGCTGTAATCTAAGAAATAAACCGGTAATGCAGAATGTATCTCACTGTGTCTTCAATGACAAATGAGCCTCCTTCTAAATAATCGGGGCAGGTCGCAACGGGGACCTGACGAAGGTAGAACACGGCTGGCGCAGCAAAGTGGGACATCCGCCGCTGTCGTCCTTCATCGCAACTCTCCAAACCATTGGACACAGATGGCAGGACGAGCCCTGACCTCGACGACGACTGCCAGACATGGAAAATTAAAGGCTACGCACCGCGTCGGGGTGACGTTCCGTCCGGTTATCCAACTTCTGATCTGTAACTATTCTAGGACGCGTCCCCATGAGAGGAGGGATATAGGTAAACCACATACCGCCAAGTCGACGTTAATGGAATAATAATTGAGATATAATTAGTCTTTAATAATATTGGCTTGAAGGTTCGTCGGCAAATTTCAGAGTGTCTTTAAAAATAGCCCTGATTTCTAATTGCGGTTTTCAATTAATGCTCTCAGCTGTGCCGCGCGCGCTGCCGAGGATGTAATTACGTGGCCGATGTATTATCACAGATGCATTAAGTGTTTTTTTTTGTCCCTTTTTTAACAAGTCATTACATTTTCAAACCCATTAATCAAATTCGTGCACCATTGCGGGGAGTCTATGCCCATCCGGGAACTCGGGAGCCGATCCGGAGCAGATCGGACCACGGTGAACGGAAACGTAGGGAAAGAGGGTCAGGGACGGAGAAAGTCATCACAGGGATAGTGACAAAGCTTGTTATAGGAGTTATAGGGGCAGTATTATAGTAGTTATATTCTTGTATATAGGAGCAGTATTATAGTAGTTATATTCTTGTATATAGGAGCAGTATTATAGTAGTTATATTCTTGTATATAGGAGCAGTATTATAGTAGTTATATTCTTGTATATAGGGGCAGTATTATAGTAGTTATATTCTTGTATATAGGGACAGTATTATAGTAGTTATATTCTTGTACATAGGAGCAGTATTATAGTAGTTATATTCTTGTATATAGGAGCAGTATTATAGTAGTTATATTCTTGTATATAGGAGCAGTATTATAGTAGTTATATTCTTGTATATAGGAGCAGTATTATAGTAGTTATATTCTTGTATATAGGAGCAGTATTATAGTAGTTATATTCTTGTATATAGGAGCAGTATTATAGTAGTTATATTCTTGTATATAGGTGCAGTATTACAGTAGTTATATTCTTGTATATTGGAGCAGTATTATAGTAGTTATATTCTTGTATATAGGAGCAGTATTATAGTAGTTATATTCTTGTACATAGGAGCAGTATTATAGTAGTTATATTCTTGTATATAGGAGCAGTATTATAGTAGTTATATTCTTGTATATAGGAGCAGTATTATAGTAGTTATATTCTTGTATATAGGAGCAGTATTATAGTAGTTATATTCTTGTATATAGGAGCAGTATTATAGTAGTTATATTCTTGTATATAGGGGCAGTATTATAGTAGTTATATTCTTGTATATAGGGCAGTATAATAGTAGTTATATTCTTGTATATAGGGCAGTATTATAGTAGTTATATTCTTGTATATAGGAGCAGTATTATAGTAGTTATATTCTTGTATATAGAGCAGTATTATAGTAGTTATATTCTTGTATATAAGAGCAGTATTATAGTAGTTATATTCTTGTATATAGGGGCAGTATTATAGTAGTTATATTCTTGTATATAGGGGCAGTATTATAGTAGTTATATTCTTGTATATAGGGCAGTATTATAGTAGTTATATTCTTGTAATAGGGCAGTATTATAGTAGTTATATTCTTGTATATAGGAGCAGTATTATAGTAGTTATATTCTTGTATATAGGAGCAGTATTATAGTAGTTATATTCTTGTATATAGGGCAGTATTATAGTAGTTATATTCTGTATATAGGGGCAGTATTATAGTAGTTATATTCCTGTACATAGGAGCAGTATTATAGTAGTTATATTCTGTATATAGGAGCAGTATTATAGTAGTTATATTCTTGTAATAGGAGCAGTATTATAGTAGTTATATTCTTGTATATAGGGCAGTATTATAGTAGTTATATTCTTGTATATAGGGCAGTATTATAGTAGTTATATTCTTGTATATAGGCAGTATTATAGTAGTTAATTCTTGTATTATAGACAGTATTATTAGTATATATCTTGTATAGGAGCAGTATTATAGTAGTTATATTTCTTGTATATAGGAGCAGTATTATAGTAGTTATATTCTTATATATAGGAGCAGTATTATAGTAGTTATATTCTTGTACATAGGAGCAGTATTATAGTAGTTATATTCATGTATATAGGAGCAGTATTATAGTAGTTATATTCTGTATATAGGAGCAGTATTATAGTAGTTATATTCTTGTATATAGGGCAGTATTATAGTAGTTATATTCTTGTATATAGGGGCAGTATTATAGTAGTTATATTCTTGTATATAGGGGCAGTATTATAGTAGTTATATTCTTGTACATAGAGCAGTATTATAGTAGTTATATTCTTATACACAGTGCAGTATTGTAGTACTTATATTCTTGTATATAGGGCAGTATTATAGTAGTTATATTCTTGTATATAGGGCAGTATTATAGTAGTTATATTCTTGTATATAGAGGCAGTATTATAGTAGTTATATTCTTGTATATAGGAGCAGTATTATAGTAGTTATATTCTTGTATATAGGAGCAGTATTAAGTAGTTATATTCTTGTATATAGGAGCAGTATAATAGTAGTTATATTCCTGTATATGGCGGCAGTATTATAGTAGTTATATTCTTGTACATAGGGACAGTATTATAGTAGTTATATTCTTGTATATAGGGCAGTATTATAGTAGTTATATTCTTGTATATAGGAGCAGTATTATAGTAGTTATATTCTTGTATATAGGAGCAGTATTATAGTAGTTATATTCTTGTACATAGGGCAGTATTATAGTAGATATATTCTTGTAATAGGGGCAGTATTATAGTAGTTATATTCTTGTACATAGGAGCAGTATTATAGTAGTTATATTCTTGTATATAGGGCAGTATTATAGTAGTTATATTCTTGTATATAGGAGCAGTATTATAGTAGTAATATTCTTGTATATAGGGCAGTATTATAGTAGTTATATTCTTGTATATAGGGCAGTATTATAGTAGTTATATTCTTGTATATAGGAGCAGTATTATAGTAGTTATATTCTTGTATATAGGAGCAGTATTATAGTAGTTATATTCTTGTATATAGGAGCAGTATTATAGTAGTTATATTCTTGTATATAGGGGCAGTATTATAGTAGTTATATCTTGTATATAGGGGCAGTATTATAGTTGTTATATTCTTGTATATAGGGCAGTATTATAGTAGTTATATTCTTGTATATAGGAGCAGTATTATAGTAGTTATATTCTTGTATATAGGGCAGTATTATAGTGTTATATTCTTGTACATAGGAGCAGTATTATAGTAGTTACATTCTTGTACATAGAGGCAGTATTATAGTAGTTATATTCTTGTATATAGGAGCAGTATTATAGTTGTTATATTCTTGTATATAGGGCAGTATTATAGTAGTTATATTCTTGTATATAGGGCAGTATTATAGTTGTTATATTCTTGTATATAGGGCAGTATTATAGTAGTTATATTCTTGTATATAGGAGCAGTATTATAGTAGTTATATTCTTGTATATAGGAGCAGTATTATAGTAGTTATATTCTTGTATATAGGGGGCAGTATTATAGTAGTTATATATCTTGTATATGGGGCAGTATTATAGTTGTTTATATTCTTGTATATAGGGCAGTATTATAGTAGTTATATTCTTGTATATAGGAGCAGTATTATAGTAGTTATATTCTTGTATATAGGAGCAGTATTATAGTAGTTATATTCTTGTATATAGGAGCAGTATTATAGTAGTTATATTCTTGTATATAGGAGCAGTATTATAGTAGTTATATTCTTGTATATAGGAGCAGTATTATAGTAGTTATATTCTTGTATATAGGGGGCAGTATTATAGTAGTTATATTCTTGTATATAGGGGCAGTATTATAGTTTGTTATATTCTTGTATATAGGGGCAGTATTATAGTAGTTATATTCTTGTATATAGGAGCAGTATTATAGTAGTTATATTCTTGTATATAGGAGCAGTATTATAGTTGTTATATTCTTGTATATAGGGCAGTATTATAGTAGTTATATTCTTGTATATAGGGGCAGTATTATAGTTGTTATATTCTTGTATATAGGGGCAGTATTATAGTAGTTATATTCTTGTATATAGGAGCAGTATTATAGTAGTTATATTCTTGTATATAGGAGCAGTATTATAGTAGTTATCATCTTGTATATAGGGGCAGTATTATAGTAGTTATATTCTTGTATATAGGGGCAGTATTATAGTAGTTATATTTTTGTACATAGGAGCAGTATTATAGTAAATAAAAAAGCCAAGAAGCCAGCGCTGCCTGTGGTTAGCTCGCAATATAAAGAGTGCACATGCATATATTAATTTCACAGAACTTTAAACTGAGACATTTAGCAAACAATTGATCAATTCTTTGAGCTACCCCGCCACATCACGGCATTCTCAAATGGGGCAGTCCTACTCTACATTTTTTATATACCCTGTGCCATTACGGCCTCCTGAATGCATTATATGCACACATACTTGAAGCATTTCTGAACTACTCCCACGGCGCCAGAAGGGCAAGCACAGATAAAGGCAGACCAGGTCCGAACATGATATCCGGACATTATCAGATCTGACCCCCACACTGCCCAACCAGCAACCATGTATAATGGTAGAACAGACCCATACACATGTGCAACAATCAAGCAGAGCCTATGGGCAGGGTGTGGCCGCTGTATGTGTGTACAGCGGCCTAGATCAATCACAATAAAGACAGATAGAATGGCATGCACAACCAAGCAATCACGGCAAAAAGTGGTGGTCAACCACAAACCAATAAATGAAAAAGCCAAGAAGCCAGCGCTGCCTGTGGTTAGCACGCAATACAAAAAGTTCATGTGCCCATATGAATTTCTGACTGTACTTTAAACTGAGACATTTAGCAAACAATTGATCAATTCTTTGAGCTACCCTGCTCAGAATAGTTCAGAAATGCTTCAGGTACGTGTGCATTTAATGTGGTCCTGCCTTTAATGCATTGAGGAGGCCATAATGGCACAGCATATATGGAAAACAGTAGAGTAGGACTGCCCCATCTGAGAATGCCGTGACGTGGTGGGGTGGCTCAAAGAATTCATCAATTGTTTGCTACATGTCTCAGTTTAAAGTACAGTTAGAAACTAATAAGTTGTCTGATGGCTGTTTTGATTGAGATTGTTTCTCTATGAGGTTTTCGCTCCTTGTTTCTGACCTTTAATGGAAAATCCTCAGTAAGATCCAGCGGTGATTGACGTCCCGCACTCATCAGTCGCCGTCAGACTAGATCCATTTTAGGTTATTTATGGTAGTTTTTGTTACAAGGATCCCTTTTAGGTTATTTATGGTAACTTTTATTAAAAGGCTCTCCTTTAAGTTATCTATGGTAAGTTTTACTGTATGGTTCACATATTAGGTTATTTATGTAAGGCTCACCTTTTGAGATATTTATGGTAGTTTTTATTTTAAGGCTTTCCTTTTAGGCTATTTATGTTAGCTTCCAGTCTCAGGTTTTCATTTTAGGTGATTTATGGCAATTTTTATTTTAACACTCATTTTTTTAGGGTATTTATGGTAGTTTTTATTATAAGGATCATCTTTCAGGTTATTTATGGTAATTTTTTATTATAAGGCTCACCTTTTAAGTTATCTATGGTAATTTTTACTATATGGTTCACAGTTTAGGTTATTTATCATAGTTTTTATTATACCGCTTACCTTTTAGTTTATTTATGGCAGTTTTTATTATACCGCTTACCTTTTAGTTTATTTATGGCAGTTTTTATTATACTGCTGACCTTTCAAGTTATTTATGGTAGTTGTTATTGTAATGTTCACCTTTTAGGTTATTTATGGTAGTTTTTTATTATACTGCTGACATTTTAGGTTATTTATGGTAGTTATTATAAGGCTTGTATTTTAGGTTATTTATGGTAGTTTTTATTTAAGGCTTACCTATTAGGTTATTTATGGTAATTTTCTTTTTCATGATAAGGCTTACCCTTCAGGCTATTTATGGTAGTTTGTATGTTAAGGCTCACATTTTAGGTTATTTATGGTTACTTTTGCTTTAAGTCTCACGTTTTAGGTTATTTATGGTAGTTTTTATAATAAAGCTTATGTTTTAGAGTATTTATGGTAGTTTTTATTACACTGTTTCACTTTTATTGTATTTATGGTAATTTTTATTTTAAGATTAACAGTTTAGTTTATTTAAGGTAGTTAATATTATAGGGCTCATCTTTTAGGTTATTTTTGGTATTTTTTATAATAAGGCGTTCAAGGTTATTTATGGAAGGTTTTATATATACATAGTTCACTTTTTAGATTATTTATTATAGTGTTTATTAAAAGGTTTACCTTTTAGGTTATATATGGTAGTTGTTATTTTAAGGCTTACCTTTTAGGTTATTTATCATAGTTTTATTCAGAAAGCTCATGTTTTAGGTTATGTATGGTAGTTCTTATTATAAGCTCACCATTTAGGATATTTACGGTAGTTTTTCATTACAAGGCTTGGGTTTTATGTTATTTATGGTGTTTCTTTTACTATAAGGCTCACTTCTTTGGTGGTTTATGGTAATTTTTATCATAAGGCTCACCTTTAAGGTTATTTATGGTAGTTTTTATTATACCGTTTACCTTATAGGCTATTTATGGTAGTTGTTATTATAAGGCTCACATTTTAGATTGTTTAGGGTACATTTTATTATAAGGCTCATGTTATAGGTTATTTATGGTGTTTTCTTGCTATAAGGCTCACTTTTTACGTTGCTTACAGTCATTTTTATTATAGGGCTCGTTTTTTAGGTTATTTATGGTAGTTTTTGCTATAAAGCTCAAGTGTTAGGTTATTTATGAGGGAGTTTAATATAATGTTCACTTTTTAGGTTATTTATGGTAGTTTTTATTATAGGGCTCTCCTTTTAGGTTATTTATATCATTTTTTATTATACCGCTTTACCTTTCAGGGTACTTATGGCAGTTATTATTATCAGGCTCACCTTTTAGGTTACTTGTGGTAGCCTTTATTAGAAAGCTCCTGTGTTGGGTTATTTATGGTATTTTTTTTTATTATAAGGCTCGACTTATAGGTTATTTATGGTTGATTTTATGTGCAGCTCACCTTTTAGGATATTTATGGTAGTTTTTATTGTAAGGCTCACCTTTCAGATTATTTATGGTAGGTTCTATTCTAAGGCTTACATTTTAAGTGATTTATGGTAGTTTTTATTTTAAGGCTCATCTGTTAGGGTGTTTATGGTAGTTTTTCTTCTAAGCCTCATCTTTTAGGTTAATTGTGGTCATTTTTATGAGAAATGTTACGTTTCAGGTTATTTATGGTCATGTTTGGTATAAGGCTCACATTTTAGGTTCCTTTTTCTTATAAGGCTCACTTCTCAGATTATTTGTGGTCATTTTATTACAAGGCTCACCTTTTAGGTTATTTAGGTTATTTTTTATTACACCGCTTACCTTTTAGGGTACTTATGGTAGTTATTATTACAAGGCTCACCTTTTAGGTTATTTGTTTCCTGTTTTATGTTATTTATGGAAAATTTTATTATAGGGCTCACCTTTTGGGATATTTATGGTACTTTTTATTAAAGGGCTTACCTTTTAGGTTATTTATGGTAGCTTCTATTCTAAGGCTTACATTTTAGGTGACTTATGGTAGTTTTACTTATACACTGTGTGCAGAATTATTAAGCAAATGAGTATTGTGATCACATGAAAGGCGCAAACTAACTGCCCATGAATTGAGGAAAATCAAGCGTGAAGCTGCCAAGATGCCATTTGCCACCAGTTTTGCCATATTTCAGAGCTGTAACGTTACTGGAGTATCAAAAAGCACAAGGTGTGCCATACTCAGAGACATGGCCAAGGTAAGGAAGGCTGAAAACCCACCACCTCTGAACAAGAAACATAAGATAAAACGTCAAGACTGGGCCAAGAAATATCTGAAGACTGATTTATCAAAGGTTTTATGGACTGATGAAATGAGAGTGACTCTGGATGGCCAGATGGATGATCCAGAGGCTGGATCAGTAAAGGGCAGAGAGCTCTACTCCGACTCAGACGCCAGGAGGTGGAGGTGGGGTACTGGTATGAGCTGGGATCATCAAAGATTAACTTGTGGGAGCTTTTCGGGTTGAGGATGGAGTGAAGCTCAACTCCCGGACCTACTGCCAGTGTCTGGAAGACAACTTCTTCAAGCAGTGGTACAGGAAGAAGTCGGTATCGTTCCAAAAAAACATGATTTTCATACAGGACAATGCTCCATCACATGCATCCAACTACTCCACAGCGTGGCTGGCCAGTAAAGGTCTAAAAGAAGAAAAAATAATGACATGGCCTCCTTGTTCACCTGATCTGAACCCCATTGAGAACCTGTGGTCCCTCCTAAAATGTGAGATCTACAGGGAGGGAAAACAGTACACCTCTGGGAACAGTGTCTGGAGGGAAAACAGTACACCTCTGGGAACAGTGTCTGGAGGGAAAACAGTACACTACGGGGAACAGTGTCTGGGAGGGAAAACAGTACACCTCTGGGACAGTGTCTGGGAGGGAAAACAGTACACCTCTGGGGACAGTGTCTGGGAGGCTGTGGTGGCTGCTGCACGCAATGTGGATCGTACACAGATCAAGTAACTGACATAATCTATGGATGGAGGCTGCTGAGTGTCATAATAAAGAAAGGGGGCGATATTGGGCACTCATTTTTTTGGGTTTTGTTTTTGCATGTCAGAAATGTTCTTACAGAGCCCTAATGGCAAAGCTTCATGGGAAAATAACATGCAAATTAGTACTTGAGACTGGTTTAATGGTAAGGCTCACATGTTAGTATATACAGTATGTGATGACACGGTTCACCTATTTGGTTATTTATGGTATCTATCTGGGAAAGGCTCACATTTTAGGTTATATACGGTAATCATCAAACTACAATTCTCACCTTTTTTTATAATTCATAATGTTCATCTAATTAAGGCTCACCTATTCCAATATTTATGGTATCTATCTGTTTTAAAGCTTAGATATTTGAATATATATGGTACTGATCAAATTAAGGCTCACATTTTGGGTTATTTATGGTATGTGTCTGACTAAGGATTATTTACTTAAATATTTATGGTACTTACCTAATTAAGGCTCATCATTTTGGTTATTTATGATATATATCTGTGTGAGGTTCACCTTTTTGGTTACATATGGTATTTATCTGTGTAAGGCTCATGTTTTAGGGTATATATGGTAATCATCTGACTTAAAGGTTTAGCTCTTTGTATATTTATGGTATTCTTCTTAAGCCTCCCCTTTTTGGTAATTTATGTATTTATCTAATTAAGGCTTTTGGATATTATGGTATTTATCAAATAAATGCTCAAATAGTTGGATATTTATGGTATTTCTCTGAATAAGGCTCACTTATTTGGTAAATTAGGGTAATTATTTCATTAAGGCTCACTTACAGTTGTGGCCAAAAGTATTGACACCCCTGCAATTCTGTCAGATAATCCTCAGTGTCTTCCTGACAATGATTGCAATCACAAATTCTTTGGTATTATTATCTTCATTTAATTTGTCTTCAATCAAAAAACACAAAAGAGAATGAAGCAAAAAGCAAAACATTGATCATTTCACACAAAACTCCAAAAATGGGCCAGACATAAGTATTGGCACCCTCAGCCTAATACTTGGTTACACAACCTTTAGCCAAAATAACTGCGATCAGCCGCTTCCGGTAACCATCAATGAGTTTCTTACAATGCTCTGCTGGAATTTTACACCATTCTTCTTTGGCAAACTGCTCCAGGTCCCTGATATGTGAAGGGTGCCTTCTCCAAACTGCCATTGTTAGATCTCTCCACAGGTGATCTATGGGATTCAGGTCTGGACTCATTGCTGCCACCTTAGAAGTCTCCAGTGCTTTCTCTCAAACCATTTTCTAGAGCTTTTTGAAGTGTGTTTTGGGTCATTGTCCTGCTGGAATACCCATGACCTCTGAGGGAGACCCAGCTTTCTCACACTGGGCCCTACATTATGCTGCACAATGTGTTGGTAGTCTTCAGACTTCATAATGCCATGCACACGGTCAAGCAGTCCAGTGCCAGAGGCAGCAAAGCAACCCCAAAACATCAGGGAGCCTCCGCCATGTTTGACTGTAGGGAGCGTGTTCTTTTCTTTGAATGCCTCTTTGTTTCTCCTGTAAACTCTATGTTGATGCCTTTGCCCATAAAGCTCTACTTTTGTCTCATCTGACAAGAGAACATTCTTCCAAAACGTTTTAGGCTTTCTCAGGTAAGTTTTGGCAAACTCCAGCCTGGCTTTTTTATGTCTCGGGGTAAGAAGTGGGGTCTTCCTGGGTCTCCTACCATACAGTCCCTTTTCATTCAGACGCCGGCGGATAGTACGGGGTGACACTGTTGCACCCTCAGACTGCAGGGCAGCTTGAACTTGTTTGGATGTTAGTCGAGGTTCTTTATCCACCATGCGCACAATCTTTTCTTTTCCGTCCACATCTAGGGAGGTTAGCCACAGTGCCATGGGCTTTACACTTCTTGATGACACTGCGCACGGTAGACACAGGAACATTCAGGTCTTTGGAGATGGACTTGTAGCCTTGAGATTGCTCATGCTTCCTCACAATTTGCTTTCTCAAGTCCTCAGACAGTTCTTTGGTCTTCTTTCTTTTCTCCATGCTCAATGTGGTACACACAAGGACACAGGGCAGAGGTTAAGTCAACTTTAATCCATGTCAACTGGCTGCAAGTGTGATTTAGTTATTGCCAACACCTGTTAGGTGCCACAGGTAAGTTACAGGTGCTGTTAATTACACTAATTACAGAAGCATCACATGATTTATCTAACAGTGCCAATACTTTTGTCCACCCCCTTTTTTATGTTTGGTGGAATTAGATCCAATTTGGCCTTAGGACAATTCTCTTTTTGTGTTTTTTTCATTGAAGACAAATTAAATGAAGATAAAAATACCAAAGAATTTGTGATTGCAATCATTTTCAGGAAGAAACTGAGGATTATCTGACAGAGTTGCAGGGGGTCAATACTTTTGGCTACAACTCTACTTAAATATTTATGGTACTTATCTGATTAAGTCTCACCTATTTGGATACTTATGGTTTTGCCTAGCTAAGACTCATCTTTTTGGTTATTTATGATATTTATTTTAATAAGGCTTACCCATTTTATTATTTACAGTATTTATCTATGTAAGGCTCATGTTTTAGGATATATATGGTAATAATCTATAAGATTCACCTATTGTGAATGGTGGATCCTGTGTTATCTACTGTATATAGAGGTGTTATCAGGAGGAGGAGGTGAGCTGTGATATCACCTAGGATCTTGTGTTATGTACTCTATACCTTTAGTGGTCACGTAGAAAAGTTTTTGAATTCCAAATGGAAATATAAAGAAGCTCATCTCACAAAGGGTTAATATACATGGTGCTTTGCCAGGTCCATTTTGGGAAGCGTTGAGCGCAGTTTAGCGATGGCCCCGGGCTCCACCGCCAGCCGTGTTTTATTATTCAGATGCCCTCCTCATTCTTCACTTGCCATTTTTTTTTTCTGCAATCACTCGGGGATTACAGAGGCACAGGGAGCGCGGAGTTAAATCTTCGGAGCGTCCTTCATTGTACAGAGGCTTAAACCTTCCATTTCTACCATCATTAAGGAACGGCTTACTGTATATATTACACATTAAGCCTCATGATGGGGAAGAGAATCCGGAGACTTTACAGACAAAAATACCTACAAGAAACCAGAAATGGAGGCCTCATAAATAATACTGCCCCTATATACAAGAATATAACTACTATAATACTGCTCCTATATACAAGAATATAACTACTATAATACTGCTCCTATATACAAGAATATAACTACTATAATACTGCCCCTATATACAAGAATATAACTACTATAATACTGCTCCTATATACAGGAATATAACTGCTATAATACTGCTCCTATATACAAGAATATAACTACTATAATACTGCCCCTATATACAAGAATATAACTACTATAATACTGCCCCTATATACAAGAATATAACTACTATAATACTGCTCCTATGTACAAGAATATAACTACTATAATACTGCTCCTATACACAAGAATATAACGACTATAATACTGCTCCCTATATACAGGAATATAACTACTATAATACTGCCCTATATACATGAATATAACTACTATAATACTGCTCCTATATACAAGAATATAACTACTATAATACTGCCCTATATACAGGAATATAACTACTATAATACTGCTCCTATGTACAAGAATATAACTACTATAATACTGCTCCTATATACAAGAATATAACTACTATCAATACTGCCCCTATATACAAGAATATGACTACTATAATACTGCTCCTATATACAAGAATATAACTACTATAATTATGCCCTATATACAGGAATATAACTACTATAATACTGCTCCTATATACAAGAATATAACTACTATAATACTGCCCCTATATACAAGAATATAACTACTATAATACTGCCCCTATATACAGGAATATAACTACTATAATACTGCCCCTATATACAAGAATATAACTACTATAATACTGCCCTATATACAAGAATATAACTACTATAATACTGCTCCTATATACAAGAATATAACTACTATAATACTGCCCCTATATACAAGAATATAACTACTATAATACTGCTCCTATATACAAGAATATAACTACTATAATACTGTTCCTATATACAACAATATAGCTACTATAATACTGCTCCTATATACAAGAATATAACTACTATAATACTGCCCTATATACAGAATATAACTACTATAATACTGTTACTATATACAAGAATATAACTACTATAATACTGCTCCTACATACAAGAATATAACTACTATAATACTGCTCCTATATACAAGAATATAACTACTATAATACTGTCCTATATACAAGAATATAACTACTATAATACTGCTCCTATATACAAGAATATAACTACTATAATACTGCTCCTATATACAAGAATATAACTACTACAATACTGCTCCTATATACAAGAATATGACTACTATAATACTGCTCCTATATACAAGAATATAACTACTATAATACTGCTCCTATATACAAGAATATAACTACTATAATACTGATCCTATATACAAGAATATGACTACTATATACTGCTCCTATATACAAGAATATAACTACTAATAATAACATTGCTCCTATATACAAGAATATAACTACTATAATACTGCTCCTATATACAAGAATATAACTACTATAATACTGAACCATAATGTACAAGAATATAACTTACTATAATACTGCTCCTATATACAAGAATATAACTAATATAAATACTGCTCCTATATACAAGAATATAATCTACTATAATATAACTGCTCCTATGTACAAGAATATAACTACTATAATACTGCTCCTATATACAAAGAATACTAACTACTATAATACTGCTCCTATGTATACAAGAATATACTACTATAATACTGCTCCTATGTACAAGAATATAACTACTATAATACTGCTCCTATATACAAGAATATAACTACTATAATACTGCTCCTATATACAAGAATATAACTACTATAATAACTGCTCCTATATACAAGAATATAACTACTATAATACTGCTCCTATGTACAAGAATATAACTACTATAATACTGCTCCTATATACAAGAATATAACTACTATAATACTGCTCCTATGTACAAGAATATAACTACTATAATACTGCTCCTATGTACAAGAATATAACTACTATAATACTGCCCCTATATACAAGAATATAACTACTATAATACTGTTCCTATATACAAGAATATAACTACTATAATACTGCTCCTATATACAAGAATATAACTACTATAATACTGCTCCTATATACAAGAATATAACTACTATAATACTGCTCCTATATACAAGAATATAACTACTATAATACTGCCCCTATATACAGGAATATAACTACTATAATACTGTTACTATATACAAGAATATAACTACTATAATACTGCTCCTACATACAAGAATATAACTACTATAATACTGCTCCTATATACAAGAATATAACTACTATAATACTGATCCTATATACAAGAATATAACTACTATAATACTGCTCCTATATACAAGAATATAACTACTATAATACTGCTCCTATATACAAGAATATAACTACTACAATACTGCTCCTATATACAAGAATATGACTACTATAATACTGCTCCTATATACAAGAATATAACTACTATAATACTGCTCCTATATACAAGAATATAACTACTATAATACTGATCCTATATACAAGAATATGACTACTATGATACTGCTCCTATATACAAGAATATAACTACTATAATACTGCTCCTATATACAAGAATATAACTACTATAATACTGCTCCTATATACAAGAATATAACTACTATAATACTGACCCTATGTACAAGAATATAACTACTATAATACTGCTCCTATATACAAGAATATAACTACTATAATACTGCTCCTATATACAAGAATATAACTACTATAATACTGCTCCTATGTACAAGAATATAACTACTATAATACTGCTCCTATATACAAGAATATAACTACTATAATACTGCTCCTATGTACAAGAATATAACTACTATAATACTGCTCCTATGTACAAGAATATAACTACTATAATACTGCCCCTATATACAAGAATATAACTACTATAATACTGCTCCTATATACAAGAATATAACTACTATAATACTGCTCCTATATACAAGAATATAACTACTATAATACTGCCTCTATATACAAGAATATAACTACTGTAATACTGCCCCTATATACAAGAATATAACTACTATAATACTGTCCTCTGCACACAAATATTTCTGCTATATCCTTGATCTCCTCCTGTGTAGTTTCCTCTATACGGTTCAATAAATAATTATTGTCTATATTAAACCTGACTCCTTTACCTTCGTTAATTTACGGTATGTCTTCCAGTTTCCTGTGCGGTTAAATTTGCTAATTATGTTTTACTCATCAAAGCTGCATAATTACTGAGCACAACAGCAATCAAACAAATCAGCTTGATGCCGTCCGTCCTGGCACATCGGGACATAGAGACCGAGGAAAACACAAACACTCGCAGTCGGGCTTTAGTGAAGACCCTCGGACCCTCACTCTATTCTACTATCAGCTACTTGGGTGATGGAAAGTAAGAGCATAATATTTTCATTAATTAAATAATTAGAGAAGCTGCTAGACCATTTGCATAGTTTTGATCTTCAGAGATGGCCTGTTGGTGCTTCTGGATGACCTTGACAGGGGTCCGGGATCATTGGGGGAGATTTTTCTATAGGTGTGTAAAAATTCAAGAATGGCCAAATGGTTTACTGTTTTGGCAACACCCCTTAATGTCAAGTTATACGGGTTGGCCACCAGAGAGACAAAGAGTGGCCACCAAAAAGAAAGAGAGAGTTTCCCCTGGAGGGAGAGAGATTGGCCCTGTCATGGGGTCCTTCTCCGCTATCCCACAGTCAACACAGCGAGAGATGTGTGAACAGCCCAAAAACCTTTATCTCTTGAATGAAAAACATAAAAATCCATAAAACAATCCATTAGAATACTGTATATCCAGGTGACTCTCCCATGCCTCTGCGTCCCACACAAAAGACTGAAAACATACTGCCTGTCCACAGAAGGACTAAAATCTTACACCATCTCTTCCCCCAACCACCTCCCAATATCCAAAACCAGGTCTATTGACACTGTCCATGGGGGCAAGTACACACATCTACAGGTAGAAGAATAGAATGACCAAGTAAGGCTATGTCCCCAGTAATTCAATTATCAGACCCTCTGGAGTGTAATGAGTACATAGGAAGTGGAGAAGGGCTGAATACACAGTATAGGAACAACACTTGTAAAATTCAGTAACATGTAACCGAGTGGTCACGAGAGAGTGTTGCCACCAGAAAGAGAGAAAGTGACCAGCAGAGGGAAAAGATGAGTGCACACCAGAGAGAGAGAGTGGCCACCAGAAAGAAAGAGTTGTCACGAGAGAGAGTTGCCACCAGAAAGAGAGAAAGTGACCAGCAGAGGGAAAAGATGAGTGCCCACCAGAGAGAGAGAGTGGCCACCATAAAGAAAGAGTTGTCACGAGAGAGTGTTGCCACCAGAAAGAGAGAAAGTGACCAGCAGAGGGAAAAGATGAGTGCCCACCAGAGAGAGAGAGTGGCCACCATAAAGAAAGAGTTGTCACGAGAGAGTGTTGCCACCAGAAAGAGAGAAAGTGACCAGCAGAGGGAAAAGATGAGTGCCCACCAGAGAGAGAGAGTGGCCACCAGAAAGAAAGAGTTGTCACGAGAGAGAGTTGCCACCAGAAAGAGAGAAAGTGACCAGCAGAGGGAAAAGATGAGTGCCCACCAGAGAGAGAGAGTGGCCACCATAAAGAAAGAGTTGTCACGAGAGAGAGTTGCCACCAGAAAGAGAGAAAGTGACCAGCAGAGGGAAAAGATGAGTGCACACCAGAGAGAGAGAGTGGCCACCAGATATGAAAAGTGGTCACCAGAGAGAGAGAGTTGCCACCAGAAAGAGAGAGTGACCACCAGATATGAAAAGTGGTCACCAGAGAGAGAGAGTTGCGACCAGAAAGAGAGAGTGCCCACCAGAGAGAGAGAGTGGCCACCAGAAAGAAAGAGTTGTCACGAGAGAGAGTTGCCACCAGAAAGAGAGAAAGTGACCAGCAGAGGGAAAAGATGAGTGCACACCAGAGAGAGAGAGTGGCCACCAGATATGAAAAGTGGTCACCAGAGAGAGAGAGTTGCCACCAGAAAGAGAGAGTGACCACCAGATATGAAAAGTGGTCACCAGAGAGAGAGAGTTGCCACCAGAAAGAGAGAGTGACCACCAGAGAGAATGGCCACCAAAGAGAAATAGTGAGTGGCCACTAGAGAAACACTGACCACCAAAGAAAGACAAAATGTCCACCAGAGAGAAATAGAGAGTGTCCACCAGATAAAGAGAGAGGTCTCTAGAGACAGTGGTCACCAGAGAGGAATAGTGGCCACCAGAAAGAGAGAGATTGGCCTTCAGAGAGGAAGAGAGGCCACCAGAGAGTGTAGCTACCAAAGAGAAAGTGGCCACCAGATATGTCAAAAGAATCAAAGAAATAGTAAAAGTTCCAGCCTTTCCTACTTTTGCTTCATCTGATGGAAGAGTTCTTGGAGATCTCCAAGTATAAAGGTCAAGGGAACCCACATAAAAATAAAAAAAGAGATATTCAAGTGTTAGGGTCAAGGGAACCCACCTGAAAATAGAAAGGAGATCTCCAAGTATGAAGATGAAGGGAACCCACCTAAAAATGGGAAGGAGATCTCCATGTATGAAGATGAAGGGAACCCACCTGAAAATGGGAAGGAGATCTCCAAGAACGAAGATGAAGGGAACCCACCTGAAAATAGAAAGGAGATCTCCAAGTATGAAGATGAAGGGAACCCACATAAAAATAGAAGGAGATCTCCAAGTATGAAGATGAAGGGAATCCACCTAAAAATAGAAGGAGATCTCCAAGTATGAAGATGAAGGGAACCCACCTAAAAATAGAAGGAGATCTCGAAGAATGAAAGTCAGGGGAACCCACCTAAAAATAGAAAGGAGATCTCCATGTATGAAGATGAAGGGAACCCACCTAAAAATAGAAAGGAGATCTCTAAGTATGAAGATGAAGGGAACCCACCTAAAAATAGAAAGGAGATCTCCAAGTATGAAGATGAAGGGAACCCACCTAAAAATAGAAATGAGATCTCCAAGTATGAAGATGAAGGGAACCCACCTAAAAATGGAAAAGAGATCTCCAAGTATGAAGATGAAGGGAACCCACCTAAAAATAGAAAAGAGATCTCCAGAATGAAGCTGAAGGGAACCCACCAAAAAATGGGAAGGAGATCTCCAAGAATGAAGATGAAGGGAACCCACCTAAAAATAGAAAGGAGATCTCCAAGAATGAAGATGAAGAGAACCCACATAAAAATGGAAGGAGATCTCCAAGTATGAAGATGAAGGGAACACACCTAAAAATAGAAAGGAGATCTCCAAGAATGAAAGTCAAGGGAACCCACGTAAAAATAGAAAGGAGATCTCCAAGAATGAAAGTCAAGGGAACCCACCTAAAAATAGAAAGGAGATCTCCAAGTATGAAGATGAAGGGAACCCACCTAAAAATAGAAAGGAGATCTCTAAGTATGAAGATGAAGGGAACCCACCTAAAAATAGAAAGGAGATCTCTAAGTATGAAGATGAAGGGAACCCACATGAAAATAGAAAGGAGATCTCCAAGAATGAAGATGAAGGGAACCAAGATAAAAATGAGAAGGAGATCTCCAAGAATGAAGATGAAGGGAACCCACCTGAAAAAAGAAAGGAGATCTCAAGAATGAAGATGAAGGGAACCCACCTAAAAATGGGAAGGAGATCTCCAAGTATGAAGATGAAGGGAACCCACCTGAAAATAGAAAGGAGACTCCAAGTATGAAGATGAAGGGAACCCACCTAAAAATAGAGAAAGGAGATCTCCAAGAATAAAGAATTAAGGGAACCCACCTAAAAGTAGAAAGGAGATCTCCAAGAATGAAGATGAAGGGAACCCACCTAAAAATAGAAAGGAGATCTCCAAGTATGAAGATGAAGGGAACCCACCTAAAAATAGAAAGGAGATCTCCAAGAATATAAGATTAAGGGAACCCACCTAAAAGTAGAAAGGAGATCTCCAAGAATGAAGATGAAGGGAACCCACCTAAAAATAGAAAGGAGATCTCCAAGAATAAAGATTAAGGGAACCCACCTAAAAGTAGAAAGGAGATCTCCAAGAATGAAGATGAAGGGAACCCACCTAAAAATAGAAAGGAGATCTCCAAGAATAAAGATTAAGGGAACCCACCTAAAAGTAGAAAGGAGATCTCCAAGAATGAAGATGAAGGGAACCCACCTAAAAATAGAAAGGAGATCTCCAAGAATGAAGATGAAGGGAACCCACCTAAAAGTAGAAAGGAGATCTCCAAGAATGAAGATGAAGGGAACCCACCTAAAAGTAGAAAGGAGATCTCCAAATATGAAGATGAAGGGAACCCACCTAAAAATAGAAAGGAGATCTCTAAGAATGAAGATGAAGGGAACCCACCTAAAAATGGGAAGGAGATCTCCAAGAATGAAAGTCAAGGGAACCCACCTAAAAATAGAAGGAGATCTCGAAGAATGAAGATGAAGGGAACCCACCTGAAAATAGAAAGGAGATCTCCAAGAATGAAGATGAAGGGAACCCACCTAAAAATAGAAAGGAGATCTCCAAGAATAAAGATTAAGGGAACCCACCTAAAAGTAGAAAGGAGATCTCCAAGAATGAAGATGAAGGGAACCCACCTAAAAATAGAAAGGAGATCTCCAAGAATGAAGATGAAGGGAACCCACCTAAAAATAGAAAGGAGATCTCCAAGAATAAAGATTAAGGGAACCCACCTAAAAGTAGAAAGGAGATCTCCAAGAATGAAGATGAAGGGAACCCACCTAAAAATAGAAAGGAGATCTCCAAGAATAAAGATTAAGGGAACCCACCTAAAAGTAGAAAGGAGATCTCCAAGAATGAAGATGAAGGGAACCCACCTAAAAATAGAAAGGAGATCTCCAAGAATGAAGATGAAGGGAACCCACCTAAAAGTAGAAAGGAGATCTCCAAGAATGAAGATGAAGGGAACCCACCTAAAAGTAGAAAGGAGATCTCCAAATATGAAGATGAAGGGAACCCACCTAAAAATAGAAAGGAGATCTCTAAGAATGAAGATGAAGGGAACCCACCTAAAAATGGGAAGGAGATCTCCAAGAATGAAAGTCAAGGGAACCCACCTAAAAATAGAAGGAGATCTCGAAGAATGAAGATGAAGGGAACCCACCTGAAAATGGGAAGGAGATCTCCAAGAATGAAGATGAAGGGAACCCACCTAAAAATAGAAAGGAGATCTCCAAGTATGAAGATGAAGGGAACCCACCTGAAAATAGAAAGGAGATCTCCAAGAATGAAGATGAAGAGAACCCACCTAAAAATAGAAAGGAGATCTCCAAGAATGAAGATGAAGGGAACCCACCTAAAAATAGAAAGGAGATCTCCAAGAATGAAGATGAAGAGAACCCACATAAAAATAGAAAGGAGATCTCCAAGTATGAAGCTGAAGGGAACCCACCTAAAAATAGAAAGGAGATCTCCAAGAATGAAGATGAAGGGAACCCACATAAAAATGGGAAGGAGATCTCCAAGAATGAAGATGAAGGGAACCCACATAAAAATGGGAAGGAGATCTCCATTGTTGAAGGTCAAGGGAACCCACATAAAAATAGAAAAGAGATCTTCAAATATTAGGGTCAAGGGAGCCCGCATAAAAATGAGAAGGAGATCTCCAAGAACAAAGGTCAAGGGATCCCACCTAAATATGGAATCGAGATTTCCAAGTATGAAGGTCAAGGAACCCAGCTAAATAAGCAAAGGAGATCTCCAAGAACAAAGGTCAAGGGAACCCACCTAAAAATAAAAAGGAGATCTCTAATAAAACTAAAAAGGAGATCTCTAAGTATGAGGGTCAAGGGAATCCACCTAAAAAAGGAAAGGAGATCTCCAAGAACAAAGGTCAAGGGAACCCACCTAAAAATAAAAAGGAGATCTCTAATAAAACTAAAAAGTAGATCTCTAAGTATGAGGGTCAAGGGAATCCACCTAAAAAAAGGAAAGGAGATCTCCAAGAACAAAGGTGAAGAGAACTCACCCAAAAATGGAAAGTACCGTAGATCTCCAAGTACGAGGGTCAAACTTGTAACCATTATAGTTCTCCTTCCTTTCCGACACAGTTTTAACTTTTACAACAATATTGGACTTTACAGAAATCTTCTTTATTTTCTTTTTCTTTATGAAAGTTTCTTTCTTGGGAAGAAATATTGAAGCATTTCATCATAATGGTTTTCGTTAAAGCGTCCACTCCACCGCCATAACAAGCAACGTCCCACTGCGAGCGCAGGATAGCGGAGTCTGGATACACTGATTAGTCGAAATATTTTGGGGAAAAAGCCTAAGATTTGAGTGTGTTGTTACCTTTTTTATTAGTATGTGCTGCTAACAATCTGCAGGAGCGTGGTGGGTGTCACACCAATTAGAGGCGGCTCTGCAGCAATCTTATTAATTATAGAAATATCTTGCCTGGAGAATTAGGTCTGAAATCATCCAGAATTGTAGTTTCCCGGCAGGTTGTTCACTTAAAGTCTAACTTCCATGCGGAATTGTTTTGTGGCCTGCCAACCACTCAACCTGCTCTCGCCTCACAGTTGTGGGGGTCTCCTGGTGAGTACATTGTATATATGGGGGGGAGGACTACCAGAATCCGGTCTTCTGGGGGGTCCCGGCAACCCCAGTCCAACACTAATCAGCTTATCTGCGAGTGTCACGGGGTCCTTCTCCGGTATCCCAGAATCAACAGAGCGACAGATGTGTGAGCAACCCAAGAACCTTTATTGCTTGAAAAGCATAAAAATCTATAACATAATCCATCAGAAAAATCCATAAAACAATCCAGCAGTATACTGTATCCAGGTAAACCAGGTTTCTCTATATCCCTTTGTGGAGCTGGTCTCAAATCTGCATCCCACACACAGACTAAATAGTACTGCCTGTCCACAGGAAGACTTAAATCTTACTCCCTCTCCTCCCCAACCACCTTCCAATCCAAAACCAGGTCTATTGACACTCCAGGGGGCAAGTACACACATTTACAGATAGAGGACTAGAGTAACCAAGTAAGGATATATCCACAGTAATTCAATTGTTAGACTGTCTGGAGTGTAATGAGTAAACAGGAAGTGGGAGAAGGGCGGAATACACAGTATAGGAACAACAAAGCACTTGTAAAATGCAGTAAAATATAACCCACCATATCCACCATCACAGCGAGGTTACGAGAAGATCTGCCTATCCGTGTTGCCGACACTTGTCCAGTCTGGTAGTATCATCTTGTAGAGTAAGTCAAGCTGAGAAGATTGATATATAGGTTTTTGGGAAAAGATTTAGGACAACATAGTATAAATCTCCATTCATTCTGGGTTTAGGAGTCCAGTGGGTGGTCCTTGATTAGGACTGCCCACTGGACTACTTAATTAAGTAAAAGCAGTTATAAAGCTAAGAAAGAAGAGCACAAGTTTTGTAGGAAAATAATGAACACAATTTGACATTTATTGATCTACACCTTTGCTCATTTTGGGAACAGGAATCCAACGGGTGGTAACTCATAAGGACCGCCCACTGGACTCCTTAAGGGAGAAGTTATAGAGCTGAAAAGGAAGAGCAAATTGATATATACTTTTGTAGGAAAGTAATGGACATTACTTCATATTGATTAAATTCCGCTCATTCTGGGTTTAGGAGTCCTGTGGGTCGTCACTGATTAGGACCGCCCACTGGACTCCTTAAGTGAGAAACACAGTTACAGAGCTAAGAAAGAAGAAAATATTAACATATAGTTTTAGTAGAAAAATAATAATCATTACTTGACATTTATTGATCTATGCATCCACTCATATTGGGTTTAGGTGTCCAGTCTCTAACAGGGAGTCTAGTGGGTGGTCACTGATTAGGACCGCCCACTGGACTCCTTAAGTGAGAAAAAACTGTTATAGAATTGAGAAAGAAGAGAACATTGACATAGTTTTGTAGGAAAATAATAAACATAACTTGGCATATATTGATCTAAACCTCTTCACATTGTGGGCTAAGGAGTCCAATGGGTGGTCATTCATTAGGACCGCCCTCTGGACTCCTTAAGTGAGGAATGAAGATCATATTGACAACTACTTATGTAGAAAAATAATGAACAATAATTGGCATTTATTGCTTTACACTTTTGCTCATTCTGGGTTTAGGCGTCCAAAGGATGGTCTCTGATTAGGACCGCCCACTGGACTCCTTAAGTGAAAAGAAGCAGTTACAGAGCTGAGAAAGAAGAGCACATTGATATAGTTTTGTAGGAAAATAATGAACATAACCTGGTATTTATCATAAATTCATCTAATTCGACCTTTAGGAGTCCAGTGGGTGACCCTTGATTAGGACTGCCCACTGGACTCTTAAAATCTGAAGAGAGGGATTAAGATCTATAAATTGAATATTTTTCAACAAAAATATACATAAATCTACTCAGCTCTTCCAGCTATTTAATGTGGTGCCTGCTATTTTAATGTGTCAAGTTCCCTTTAAGTCCCTCCCGCTCAGACCTCAAAAAGCATAAGAAGATTATACCAAGAAAGGCTCAATTCTTCGCTCATTACTCAGAGATAGGCAATAAGGTATAGCTGTAATTTGAGAGGAGGACGCCCAGGGACCTCCACACGCATTCCTGATGTTACAATTCAGCAGATTTATTCTCTCTAACTAATTTCTGGCACTTTACTTCAATTTAAAGGGGATCTACCACTTGTCATAAACATTAGTACAAACTATATATTATAAACCCTGCTGTCCTCCTGAATCTGGCACTGTGCTCCTTTTGTTTCTACGCCTTTCTGTTCCTAAAATATGACCTTTTCTTCACTGTATGCAAATTTCATCAATTTTTTGTAGAAGGGGCGTGGTCATCTTCAGAGACCACACCCATTTAGCTGAATAGAGTAGATTTACATACCAGGAAGAATGAGCCATATCTCAGGAACAGAGAGAAGCAGGAAAAAAAAGAAAAACAGATACAGTTTTGGTCAAACAAGAGTGTTCACATCAGGTAAAAATATTACATATTTATAAACAATAAAATATCCCCTTTAAGATCACTGGAACATTATCATTTATTTGTAAACGTCGATATCCTGTGCTTTTTTTGTTTTGATAAACTTTGTTGGATAAGAAGAAGTAAATTCCAATGCATGATGAACCTGTCTACTAGTTCTGCTTCTACCAAAGTGTGCATGTCGCCTACACAGCAGAGGTGCTGGAACAATGTATCAGAAGGTTGAATGACACTTCATGCCTCATTATGACCCAAACTTCCCTCCTCTGTGAAGGCTACATGGACATTTAAGCATCTGTGGTGTCTCCTTTTACTGTATACTTTTTGTGAGTATTGACCTCTATGTAATGATATCTGTGTAGCTGCCCCCCGTGTCCGGTGTTGTCTAGTGCTTCATCCACCACTTTCCATGTCAGATATAGGATTTCACGATGGTTGTCTGATTCAAGATGAATCGGGGCACCGTCTGTGAGCATTTATCTGTATTTTTATCTGCAGCGGGAGCGGCGGGATTTACCCACTGGAGTCCGGATGTCATCAGAAGCTGCAGACGCGAGGCGCTAAAGACTCAAGAGAAGGCGGGTAAGTAGGCACCGGGTGCCCAATCTCACTATGTACCAGAATATAACTACCTTAATACTGCTCCTATATACAAGAATATAACTACTATAATACTGCTCCTATGTACAAGAATATAACTACTATAATACTGCTCCTATATACAAGAATATAACTACTATAATACTGCTCCTATGTACAAGAATATAACTACTATAATACTGCTCATATATACAAGAATATAACTACTATAATACTGCCCCTATATACAAGAATATACCTACTATAATACTGTCCCTCTATACAAGAATATAACTACTATAATACTGCCCCTATATACATGAATATTACTACTATAATACTGCCCCTATATACAAGAATATAACTACTATAATACTGCTCCTATATACAAGAATATAAGTACTATAATACTGTCCCTATGTACAAGAATACAACTACTTTAATACTGCTCCTATATACAAGAATATATCTACTTTAATACTGCCTCTTTGTACAAGAATATAACTACTATAATAGTGCTCCTATATATATATAACTACTATAATACAGCCCATATATACAAGAATATAACTACTATAATACTGCTCCTATATACAAGAATATAACTACTATAATACTGCTCCTATATACAAGAATATAACTACTATAATACTGCCCCTATATACAAGAATATAACTACTATTACTGACCCTATATACAAGAATATAACTACTTAATACTGCTCCTATGTACAAGAATATAACTTCTATAATACTGCTCTATGTACAAGAATATAACCACTATAATACTGCCCCTATATACAAGAATATAACTACTATAATACTGCCCTATATACAAGAATATAACTACTATAATACTGCCCCTATATACAAGAATATAACTACTATAATACTGCCCTATATACAAAAATATAACTACTATAATACTAGCCGTATATGCAAGAATATAACTACTATAATACTGCCCCCTATATACAAGAATATAACTACTATAATACTGCTCCTATGTACAAGAATATAACTACTATAATACTGCCCCCTATATACAAGAATATAACTACTATAATACTGCTCCTATGTACAAGAATATAACTACTATAATACTGCTCCTATATACAAGAATATAACTACTATAATACTGCCCCTATTACAATAATATAACTACTATAATACTGCTCCTATATACAAGAATATAACTACTATAATACTGCCCCTATATACAAGAATATAACTACTATAATACTGACCCTATATACAAGAATATAACTACTACAATACTGCTCCTATATACAAGAATATAACTACTATAATGCTGCTCCTATATACAAGAATATAACTACTATAATACTGCTCCTATGTACAAGAATATAACTTCTATAATACATGCTCCTATGTACAAAAATATAACCACTATAATACTGCCCCTATATACAAGAATATAACACTATAATACTGCCACTATGTACAAGAATATAACTACTATAATACTGTCCCTATATGCAAGAATATAACATACTATAATACTGCCCCTATATACAAGAATATAACTACTATAATACTGCCCCTATATACAAGAATATAACTACTATAATACTGCCCCTATATACAAGAATATAACTACTATAATACTGCTCCTATATACAAGTATATAACTACTATAATACTGCTCCTATATACAAGAATATAACTACTATAATACTGCTCCTATATACAAGAATATAACTACTATAATACTGCTCCTATATACAAGAATATAACCACTATAATACTGCTCCTATGTACAAGAATATAACTACTATAATACTGCTCCTATATACAAGAATATAACTACTATAATACTGCCCCTATTATACAAGAATATAACTACTATAATACTGCTAATATATACAAGAATATAACTACTATAATACTGCCTCTATATACAAGAATATAACTACTATAATACTGCTCCTATATACAAGAATATAACTACTATAATACTGCCCTATATACAAGAATGTAATACTATAATACTGCCCGTATATACAAGAATATAACTACTATAATACTGGTCCTATATACAAAGAATATAACTACATAAAAATCTCCTATGTACAAGAAATATAACTACTATAATACTGCTCCTATATACAAGAATATAACTACTATAATACTGCCCTATATACAAGATTATAACTACTATAATACTGCCTCTATATACAAATATAAACTACTATAATACTGTCCTATATACAAGAATATAACTATTATAATACTTCTCCTATATACAAGAAACTATATAACTACTATATTACTACTCCTATATACAAGAATATAACTACTATAATACTGCTCCTATATACAAGAATATAACTACTATAATACTGCTCCTATATACAAGAATATAACTACTATAATACTGCCCCTATATACAAGAATATAACTACTATAATACTGCTCCTATATACAAGAATATAACTACTATAATACTGCTCCTATATACAAGAATATAACTACTATAATACTGCCCTATATACAAGAATATAAACTACTATAATACTGCTCCTATATAAAAGAATATAACTACTATAATACTGCCCCTATATACAAGAATCTAACTACTATAATACTGCCCTATATACAAGAATATAACTACTATAATACTGCCCCCTATATACAAGAATATAACTACTATAATACTGCCCCTATATACAAGAATATAACTACTATAATACTGCCCCTATATACAAGATTATAACTACTATAATACTGCTCCTATATACAAGAATATAATACTATAATACTGGTCCTATATACAAGAATATAACTACTATAATAATGCTCCTATATACAAGAATATAACTACTATAATAATGCCCCTATATACAGGAATATAACTACTATAATACTGCTCCTATATATAAGAATATAACTTCTATAATACTGCTCCTATGTACAAGAATATAACTACTATAATACTGCCCCTATATACAAGAATATAACTACTATAATACTGCCCCTATATACAAGAATATAACTACTATAATACTGCTCCTATATACAAGAATATAACTACTATAATACTGCCCCTATATACAAGAATATAACTACTATAATACTGCTCCTATATACAAGAATATAACTACTATAATACTGCTCCTATGTACAAGAATATAACTACTATAATACTGCCCCTATGTACAAGAATATATCTACTATAATACTGCCCTATATACAAGAATATAACTACTATAATACTGCCCCTATATACAAGAATATAACTACTATAATATTGCCCCTATGTACAAGAATATATCTACTATAATACTGCCCTATATACAAGAATATAACTACTATAATACTGCTCCTATGTACAAGAATATAAACTACTATAATACTGCCCCTATGTACAAGAATATATCTACTATAATACTGCTCCTATATACAAGAATATAACTACTATATTACTGCTCCTATATACAAGAATATAACTACTATAATACTGCCCTATATACAAGAATATAACTACTATAATACTGCTCCTATGTACAAGAATATAACTACTATAATACTGCCCCTATGTACAAGAATATAACTACTATAATACTGCCCCTATATACAAGAATATAACTACTATATTACTGCTCCTATATACAAGAATATAACTACTATAATACTGCTCCTATATAGAAGAATATAACTACTATAATACTGCTCCTATATACAAGAATATAACTACTATAATACTGCTCCTATATATAAGAATATAACTACTATAATACTGCTCCTATATACAAGAATATAACTACTATAATACTGCTCCTATATATAAGAATATAACTACTATAATACTGCTCCTATATACAAGAATATAACTACTATAATACTGCTCCTATATATAAGAATATAACTACTATAATACTGTCCCTATATACAAGAATATAACTACTATAATACTGCTCCTATGTACAAGTATATGACTATGATGAGCCGATGATTATTCCGCTGTGGTTAATGGGCACATGACAAGCTGAGGATTCTGGGTATTGACTCGTCCAGTGACGGCGGGGCGCTTGTACTTGACAGCTGACATGTAACTGTATTGGCAGGACGCGGCCGTCACGTCGCTCCTCGGTAATCTTGGCGGGAGGGTAACCATAATGGCAGATGACAGCCGCCTGTTGTGTTTCCCGTTGTGCAGATTCTTATTTAATCATCCTTACTGGGTTTTTTTCTTTCTCTCCCTTAGAAAAAAATAATTTTACATTGATTTAATTTTTTCCCCTCTTTTTCTCCGCACGAGGAGAAATCCCCCTCAAAGGAACAATTCAATTAAGTAAAGTACAGAAGGTCCTGATATCCGCGAGTCCGCGGCTGCATCTCTACGTGCGCCGGGATTTATGGAACTGCAACAAAGCGTGCGCGGCCTGACTAAACAGACAAAGCCCAGGACACGTGCACCCGCCGACATCCCTGCACCAGATACCAGGAGCTTAAAGGAACAGTACACACACGGGATTAAAGGGGTTAAAGGGAAACTCCTCAAATGAAAAGAAAATGTGCCACATTCTCTATAAAACAGGGACGTCGTCAAAATCAACAGAAGGAAGAAAGTTATCTAAGGAATTGAGCCTCCGACATGCAAGTTGGATGCCCGGATGGGCGCGACTTGAGTATGTCATGGGGAACTTAGGGACAAAAGGAAGAAAGGAACCTTGGCCCCTGAACTGCCCCTTAGCCTAGGGTAACCCCCGACTTTCCTTAACTCCGGGGTACCCTTGATGGTAGGGGGGCCTGAGTCTCCCACCTGTCCCTATCTCCTGTTTAGCCCTAAGCTGAACCCCCAACATCCACCCCAATGGAACCCACAATATATATATAGACAGGGGATAAAGAAAACTGCACCACACAGCAAACAATCAGGAAGATACAATGTATGTAGGGAGAACTCAATACAAAAAAAACAAGGTGTAAGAGTTTCAACAGCAACTCTAACACAGGACCAGTATGCAAGAGGCACACAAATGCTATAGTCGGCATCCGGGAATGTTCTGAGCCATACTTAAAGGGAGAAGGAGTTCCAGCAGCCTCAACCTTCAATTGATACTAATCAAGAAGTTAACTCCTTCAAAGCTGAACATCCACCGCCAACGCCCAAACTCAGGCTGAGGTCTAAGGCTGCACATCAAAGTCTGAAGCCGACATGACAGAGTACCTGAGTATAATGGATCTCCATGGGAAGTCGCGCCCATCCGAGCATCCAACTGCTCTTAACTAGTACCGAGCATCTGCGCATATTAGTGCTCGCTCATGACTAGCTATGAGCACTAGTGATGTGCGAGCACTACCATGCCTGAGAGCTCGGTACTTGCAGTTGAACGCTCGGATGGGGTCTTCTGGAAAAATGCTAGAGCTTTCTATGGACTTTCATTCAACTCCGGTGCTCAAAGTTGCGCCGATTCGAGCATCAAACTGCTCATTTCGAGTACTGTGCACCCATACATGGCAGTGCTCGTGCATCACTAATGCTCACAGCTAGCCATGAGTGAGCACTACTATACGCGGATGCTCGGTACTTGTTAAGAGCAGTTGGACACTTGGATAGGTAAGACTTGAGTACCTGAAGATCTTACGGAAAATGCTTGAGTTTCCCATGGACTATTATTATATAATTGGGTGCTCGAGTGGTGCCCATCTGACCCATCCAACTACTCTTAACGAATACTGAGCAGTGAGCAACCGTACATGGTAGTGCTCGCACATCACTAGTTATGAGCATCTCGTTGGCTCAATTTCTTAGACAATTCGTAATGAGTGAGCCCTGCCATGCTCGGGTGCTCGGTACTCATTAAGAGCAGTCGGAGGCTCGGATGGGTGCAACATGAGTACCCGAAGATCTTCTGGAAAAATGCTTGAGTTTGTGATGGAGACCTATTATACATGGGTACTCATGCCAATCCGTGCATCCAACAGCTCTTAACGAGTACCAAGCACCCATACACTGTAGTGCTCGCTCTTGACTAGTTATGAGCATCTCAGTGGTTCCATTTCTTAGATAACTAGTAATGAGTGAGCACTACCATGCACGGGAGCTAAGTACTCATTAACAGCAGTTGGATGCTTGGATGGACACAACTTGAGTACCCAAAGATCTTCCATAAAAATGCTTGCCTTTTCCCATTGTCTTCCATTATACTAGGGTGCTCAATCCGGGCATCCAATTGTTCTACCCCCGTAACCTACCACTACCTGTCCCTGCACCTTGGAAGCTGCTCCCTAACCATCCCTCTCTGACCTAAAGGGGCCCTATAATGTTTAAGAAAAATGCTATATAACTTACATATAGTCTCCGGTTAGGAGACTGGAAAGGTGGGCTCCATGCTCCATTCTCCACTCCTCGCCGGCATTCAGCACGCTGTGCTGGCGCCCTCGTTCAATGTGCTGGACCGCCTCATTTTTTGAATTCCCACCTTCCTTGCTGATGTAATACGCCAGGCCGGAATGTCCTATCCGGCCCGATGCATTGTGGGGCTAATCACGTGTTCAACCCGGTGCATCACGTGAATGGGCCGGCTCTGGCGCATTTTGAAGCCAAGCCGTACGTCATAAGACCCCAGAATGAACAAGGCCGATCACGTGATTAGCCCGGGCCGGAACGCCGGTGTATTACAGCAGTAAGGGAGGTGGGAAACTCAAAAAAAGGTGGCACAGCACAAGGAGCGAGGATGCTGAATGCTGGCGAGGAGAGTAGAATGGAGCCCGTCTATCCAGTCTCCTAGATGGAAACTATATGTAAGTTATAAAGTATTTTTCTTAAACATTATAGGGCCCCTTTAGCTCAGAGAAGGATGGTTAGGGAACAGCTACAAAGGTGCAGGGACAGATAGTGGTAGGTTGCTGGGGTAGAATGAGCTGACAGGTTCCCTTTAATGAGTACTGAGCACCCACGCATGGTAGTGCTCACTCATCACAATTTCTGAGAACCTCAGAGACTCAGTTTTTTAGACAACTAGTGATGAGTGAGCACTACCATGTATGGGTGCTCAGCACTCATTAAGAGGAGTTTGATGCCCGGATTGGTGTAACTTGAGTAGCCAAAGATCTTCCGGAAAAATGGTCGAATTTCCCATTGACATCCATTATATTCAAATCACGCCTATCTGAGCTTTCAACTGTTGAGTTTCTCATTGACTTCCATTATATTCAGGTACTTACGTCCATCTGAGCATACAGCTGATCTTAACGAGTACCGAGCACCCGTGCATGGTAGTGCTCGCTCTGACTAGCTACGAGTATCTAGGTGGCTCAGTTTCTTACTTAACTGGTGGTGAGCGAGCACTCCCATGCTCAGTACTCGTCATAACAAACAGTTGGATGTTCGGATGGGTGCAACTCGCGTACCTGAGTGTGATGATATCATATAATGGGCTGCTATCATTTAGGAGTTGGGGTCCTACTCCAGTATCACACAATAAACAGAGTGAGAGAACACTGACCAGCCCAAGAACGTTTATTACATGCAAAACAAAAGGTCAAAACCAAAAATAATCCACCACACAGAGGGTAAAATAGTCCAGGAACACGGACACAGCCTAGTATCGGAATAAACGCCCCAGGAGATGTCACAATCCTCTGCTTAGAAGTCGATGTGGGCAGATACTTCTCCTTATAGGGTTCCTCTAGTAGCTTCTTCCAGGATTTACTGAGCAGAGGGGTCATGAATGGACAGTCAGGAAATGTCATCCAGAGGTATGGACACCTCCAGGCTGCAGATGATACCTGAGCTGATTCAATTATCAGACCTTCTGTAATGTAATTAATACTCTAGACAGGGGGAGATTTCCAGACCAGAGGGAACATGAATGGACAGTCAGGCAATGTCATCCAGAGGTATGGACACATCCAGGCTGCAGATAGTAACTAACCAATTCAATTATCAGACCTTCTGTAATGTAATTAAGACTCTAGACAGGGGGAGATTTCCATAGCAGAGGGAACATGAATGGACAGTCAGGAAATGTCATCCAGAGGTATGGACACCTCCAGGCTACAGATGATACCTGAGCTGATTCAATCATCAGACCTTCTGTAATGTAATTAAGACTCTAGACAGGGGGGATTTCTAGAGCAGAGGGAACATGAATGGACAGTCAGGAAATATCATCCAGAGATATGGGCACCTCCAGGCTGCAGATGGTAACTGAGCTGATTCAATAAAAGGGAATCTATCAGGTCAAAAATCCATATATAACTGATATCATTTTCTAATTCCTCCCTCTAAGCTCTCTCTGTTCTTATATTTATTTTATTTATATATTCCCTTCATTCTTTTGTAAACTTCAAATAAAGAGATTAATTCCGTCTGTCAATCACAGTGAATGGTACACTTAGTTCTCTACTGTCCCCTCCTCATAGGATGAATATTCATTCCACATATTCATATCACATCACTGCTCAGGACATCAGCAGGGGGGGCATCAGTATTCGCCTCTGTGCTCTCTTTGCAGCAAAACAAAGAGGTCAAATAAAACACAGAATCTCTCACATCACAGCAGGGATTCATGCTTAGAGAAACAAATGGAGTTTAGATCAGATAAGGCAGAGATGCAATAGCTCTTTCCCTCGGTGTCCTCAACAGAACAGGAGCTCCTAATGGAAACTGAAACCTGACACTGCACTGAGATCAAAGGGAGGAGGGAGGCGAGAGGAAGGAGGAGGGAGGAGGGAGGATGGGGAAGTGAGAAGGCAGGACAGAGGAGGGAGGAGGGAGGAGAGAAGAGGGAGGAGGGAGGAGAGAGGAGGGAGGGGGGAGGAGAGAAGAGGGAGGAGGGAAAAGGGAGGAGAGAGGAAGGAGGAGGGAGAAGGGAGGAGAGAGGAGGGAGGAGATAGAAGGGAGGAGTGAGAAAGGAGAGAGCTGGTGAGAGAAGGGAGGAGAGAGCTGCTGATAGGGAGTGCATAATTAAATGAACAGTTTATAATACAGCTGGACTAATCGTCTGTGAATACAATGGACAGGACTAATGCAGCAGCTCTCTGCAGGGTCTGACAATGGTGATAACATGGAAACTACAAACGGTACAATGATGATTTTACATGTATTTAAAAGATCTGTCCAGGCCCTATTCAAGGGTACTATTAGTATCATACTGATAAATGACCTGACAGAGTCCCTTTAATACTCTAGTCAAGATGGGGACTACACAGAGCAACAAGACAACAGTCCTAAAATCAGTAAAAGTATAACCACTTATATGAATCTAACCCACAAGTTATTTACACAGTATACAGCTTCCCCTCCTGCAGGAGTAAACGTATATCTCGCAACAGATAGCAGACCAGCTTTCGTTTAACCTTTGTCTCCGGCCACGGGGTAATATCGCCTTTTTCTGTCACCAGGCTTTCTAGCACAGCCTGTTGCAACAGGAATTGGAATCACTCTCAGTTCCATGATGTAATTCACTACAGGACAACTCTGTATCATGCACATGCTCAAAGTCCCAGTGTACAGGACTTTCAGAGTCTCTAGACCAAGCCTGGTCAGTTCATCAGGAATACACACAGGAAAGTTCTCTGCAGTTCTGCAGTCACTAACTACCTTTCCCTAGCTAACTGTACCATTGATAACCAGTCACATATCTCGGTTACTCACAACACACGGATTCCCCTCAATCACGTTGTCCAGTTCGAGTCCCTGAACGAAGGTTCCAACCGTCTCAGAAGCCAGGCACGTTCTCTCTCTGCCCTCAGGCATGGCACGATCTCAGCTCCACATGTGACCACCAGTGATGGATTCTGCTTCTTCTACCCGCCCCTTCTCTTCCTGAAAACACAGATTCCCAGGCTTTTACTTTACTTAGCTCCTGGTGACCCCTAGTGACCGGACCATATCATTGCAGGAAAAATTTACACCAATGATATTTCCCATTTTTAGTAACACATATCAACATGCTTACAATGGGAGCACATGAGGTGTTCCTGCATTTGATGTAGGCTTGCACGCTGAGCCAGCATTTTTCCCGGCAGATGATGGCTGAATTATTATAACAGCTGCTGGTGGATTGGAACATCGCCTGACACTGTTAGCCTGTTAAATACTGCAATCACATACCCATAATGTGATGGCAGGGTACCAATGGGATGGCATGACTGCAGAGGTCTGCTGATGATCCCCGTGCCCATCACTACAAACCTCCTGTGAAAGCCAGCATTCATAGGAGACTATGATTTTCACTATACATAGCAGTGCTCATGCACTGCCATGTATAGCTCAAACTCTACATGTTTGGTGTCGACGAACACGTACTGACCTGGGGAATCATGATGTCAGGTCAGGTTTACAGTATAGTGATCTTGGTGAGTAAAAACACAAATAACCTACAAAAAACAAGGCAAAAGGGGCGTAAAAATAAAATACATTTTGGCTATTGGAAGAAGGGGATTAAAAAGTAAAGTAACAACTGTAGTGATACCCAAACTTTTTAAGTGAGCGCCTCCTGCTGGAGGAAACCGAATTAACAAGATTAATTCTAGCTCCTGCTGCTACCAGAGGAGGAAGGAGACATATTTTATTCAGAGTCCACCACCTGTAGCTGCCAGAGGATTAAGTTATCCATAGCCTGCCCCAAAAACTGCCAGAGAGGGAAGGAGACTAATTCTATCCACATCACACCACAGGCTGCTGCTAGAAGAGGAAGGAGACTAATTCTATCCAGAGCCCACCCTCTGTAGCTGTCAGTGGATTAAGGATTGATTCTATCCATAGCCCGCCCCCAGAAACTGCCAGAGAGGGAAGGTGGCTAATTTTATCCATAGCCCACCCCCAGAAGCTGCCAGAAAGGGAAATACACTGATTGTATCCAGAGCCCAACCCCAGTAGCTGCCAGAGGATTAAGGGACGGATTCTATCCATAGCCCACCCCCAGAAGCTGCCAAAGAGGGAAGGAGACTAATTCTATCCACATCACACCACAGGATGCTGCTAGAAGAGGAAGGAGACTAATTCTATCCAGAGCCCAACCCCCTGTAGCTACCAGAGGATTAAGGGATTGATACTATCCATAGCCCGCCCCCAGAAACTGCCAGAGAGGGAAGGAGACTGATTCTATCCAGAGCCCAACCCCCTGTACATACCAGAGAATTAAGGTCTGATTCTATCCATAGCCCACCCCCAGAAGCTGCCAGAGAGGGAAAGAGACTGATTGTATCCAGAGCCCACCCCCTGTACATACCAGAGAATTAAGGACTGATTCTATCCATAGCCCACCCCCAGAAGCTGCCAGAGAGGGAAGGAGACTGATTGTATCCAGAGCCCACCCCCTGTACATACCAGAGAATTAAGGACTGATTCTATCCATAGCCCACCCCCAGAAGCTGCCAGAGAGGGAAGGAGACTGATTGTATCCAGAGCCCACCCCCTGTACATACCAGAGAATTAAGGACTGATTCTATCCATAGCCCACCCCAGAAGCTGCCAGAGAGGGAAGGAGACTGATTCTATCCAGAGCCCAACCCTCGGACGGGATTATAAAACCACATTGCTGGTCTAAACATTGCATTCATCTTTTCCACTCATTCATTAGGACGTCTGACAGAGGGTTGGGTATAGACCTAACGATTAGGTGCAGAAAGGGCACCTATATCAACACAATACTACACTGACATCATATGGGGTCCTCTCATGGTTAAATGACCTGGAGACGTAGTGTGTCCGGGCGTACCCTTGACTGACCACCATCAAACAGAACCATCTTTTCTGCTCTATATTTGCCCATAGAACCAACTGCTGTTTCTAGAACCAGTGGAATCTGTTCGTTTGTACTGTATTGCGCTATATGTTAGGGGTGGGTTCTTCTTGTGATTGTTATCACTTTCACTACTAATCACATATACACACACTGGATTTTTATTTTTAACATTAGAACTTTTCAGTGAAAAGTTTATCCGTTTGTGTTATATATACATAGCCCACCCCTAGAAGCTGCCAGTGAGGAAAGGAGACTGATTCTATCCATAGCCCACCCCCAGAAGCTGCCAGAGAGGGAAGGAGACTGATTCTATCCATAGCCCACCCCCAGAAGCTGCCAGAGAGGGAAGGAGACTGATTCTATCCATAGCCCACCCCCAGAAGTTGCCAGAGAGGGAAGGAGACTGATTCTATCCATAGCCCACCCCCAGAAGTTGCCAAAGAGGGAAGGATACTGATTGTATCCAGAGCCCAACCCCCATATCTGCCAGAGGATTAAGGGACTGATTCTATCCATAGCCCACCCCAGAAACTGCCAGAGAGGGAAGGAGACTGATTGTATCCAGAGCCCACCCCCTGTACATATCAGAGGATGAAGGGGTGGATTCTATCCATAGCCCACCCCCCAGAAGCTGCCAGAGAGGGAAGGAGACTGATTCTATCCAGAGCTTAACCCCCTGTAGCTGCCAGAGGTTTAAGGGAAGGATTCTATCCATAGCCCACCCCCAGAATCTGCCAGAGAGGGAAGGAGACTGATTGTATCCAGAGCCCACTCCCCGTAGCTGCCAGAGGATTAAGGGACTGATCATATCTATAGCCAGCTCCTGTAGCTACCAGAGGATTAAGGGACTGATTCTATCCATAGCCCACCCCCAGAAACTGCCAGAGAGGGAAGGAGGTGAATTCTATCCAGAGCCCAACCCCCTGTAGCTGCCATAGATTTAAGGGACTGATTCTATCCGTAGTCCGCCCCAGAAGCTGCCAGAGAAGGAAAGTGACTGATTCTATCCTGGGTCTACCTTTCAGCTGCCAGAAGAGGAAGGAGACTGATTCTATACAGAGCCCAACCCCCGGAGCTGCCAGAGGAGGAAGGAGACTAATTTTAACTTAAAACTGAAACTTTTTAAGTGAGCGACTCCTGCTGGAGGAAATCAAATTGACAACTTTGCTTAACTGTCATCTTCTTGGGCAGCTTCTTGTCGGGGGCCCCGGTGTATCTTCACATCTTTACTCGCTTTTTAGGTGTTACCGTAGACAGGTCTTCATAGGACGTCCGTCAGCGTCACATGGACAGGCTTAGTACACTATGTATATGACAACAGTGATCGCGTGATCGCAGGGTCAAGTCCCCTAGTAAAAGTAAAAAACAACGCAAATAATCAACTTTTTCTACTAAAAAATGCATTGATTGGGTAATAAACCCAGAATTATGGTACAGTACAGAGAAAAATGAGACCAGAATGGCTGTTTTTGCTGTTGCTGTTGTCTCCATTAAGATGCTGCAATCATAAAGTCGCACGAATCCCAAAGTGGTGATAATAAAAAGTGCACAGTACCAATGTTATGGACCTTTGAATGCCACAGTAAAAAAAGAAGTGTTTTTATTGGGCAAAAATAGTAAAAAGTCAAAGTATCAGCTGTAATCATACTGATGTCTAGAGTAAAGATGGCTATCTGTACCGCACCTTTAAGTGAAACCCCCCCTTTAAAAATGTCAGTGGCAAGTGGTACCTCCACCAGGGAGGAATTCTAAATATTAACAGGACCCCTGGGAACCCCACAACAAGATACATTCACTGAAGCTGCCAGAGGGGGAAGGAGACTGATTCTATCCAGAGCCCACCCACTGCAGCTGCCAGAGGATGAAGAAGACTGATTTTTTTCAGAGCCCACCCACTGCAGCTGCCAGAGGATGAAGAAGACTGATTTTATTCAGAGCCCACCCACTGCAGCTGCCGGAGGAGGAAGAAGACTGATTCTATTCAAAGCCCACCCACTGCAGCTGCCAGAGGAGAAAGAAGACTCATTCTATCCAGAGCCCACCCATTGCAGCTGTCAGATTAGGGAGAGACTGATTCTATCCAGAGCCCACCCACTGCAGCTGTCAGAGGAGGAAGAAGACTGATTCTATCCAGAGCCCACCCACTGCAGCTGTCAGAGGATGAAGAAGACTGATTCTATCCAGAGCCCACCCACTGCAGTTGCCAGAGGATGAAGAAGACTACTTCTATCCAGAGCCCACCCACTGCAGCTGCCAGAGGATGAAGAAGACTGATTCTATTCAGAGCCCACCCACTGCAGCTGTCAGATTAGGGAGAGACTGATTCTATTCAGAGCCCACCCACTGCAGCTGTCAGAGGAGGAAGAAGACTGATTCTATCCAGAGCCCACCCACTGCAGTTGCCAGAGGATGAAGAAGACTACTTCTATCCAGAGCCCACCCACTGCAGCTGCCAGAGGATGAAGAAGACTGATTCTATTCAGAGCCCACCCATTGCAGCTGTCAGATTAGGGAGAGACTGATTCTATCCAGAGCCCACCCACTGCAGCTGTCAGAGGAGGAAGAAGACTGATTCTATCCAGAGCCCACCCACTGCAGTTGCCAGAGGATGAAGAAGACTACTTCTATCCAGAGCCCACCCACTGCAGCTGCCAGAGGATGAAGAAGACTGATTCTATTCAGAGCCCACCCACTGCAGCTGCCAGAGGAGGAAGAAGACTGACTCTATTCAGAGCCCACCCACTGCAGCTGCCAGAGGAGGAAGAAGACTCATTCTATCCAGAGCCCACCCATTGCAGCTGTCAGATTAGGGAGAGACTGATTCTATCCAGAGCCCACCCACTGCAGCTGTCAGAGGAGGAAGAAGACTGATTCTATTCAGAGCCCACCCACTGCAGCTGCCAGAGGAGGAAGAAGACTCATTCTATCCAGAGCCCACCCATTGCAGCTGTCAGATTAGGGAGAGACTGATTCTATCCAGAGCCCACCCACTGCAGCTGTCAGAGGAGGAAGAAGACTCATTCTATCCAGAGCCCACCCATTGCAGCTGTCAGATTAGGGAGAGACTGATTCTATCCAGAGCCCACCCATTGCAGCTGTCAGATTAGGGAGAGACTGATTCTATCCAGAGCCCACCCACTGCAGCTGCCAGAGGAGGAAGAAGACTCATTCTATCCAGAGCCTGCCCCCTGAAGGTACCAGAGGAGGGAGAGACTGATTAATTCCAGAGCCAGCTCCAAGGAACTGCCAGTGCATGAAAGAGACTGATTATATTTAGAGCTCATCCTTTTGAGCTGCCAGTGTAGAGAGAGACTGATTCTAACCTAAATCCTCCCCTTATAGCTGTCAGAGGAGGAAGAAGACTGATTCTATCCCGAGACTGCCCCCTGTAGTTGCCAGAGGAGGGAGAGACGGATTCTATCCTAAGCTCGCCCCCTGAAGCTGCCAGACGGGGAAGTACACTGATTCTATCCAGAGCCCCCCACCTGGAGCTGCAAGAGGATGAAGGAGACTGATTCTGTTTAGAGCTTGCCCCTTGGAGCTGCCAGAGGAGGAAGAGACTACATTTTTCCAGAGCCCATGTGGGGTGCTGCCATAGGAGGAAGGAGACTGATTCTATATAGAGCCCGCCCCTTGGAACTGCCAAAGAAGAAACAAGACTGATGCTTACCACCCCTGCAGCTGTGAGAGGAAAAAAAAGAGACTGATTCTATCCAGAGTTCACCCCGTGGAACTGCCAGAGGATGAAAGAGACTAAATTTATCCAGAGTCCATGACCTGGTGCTGCCAGAGGAAGAAGGAGACTGATTCTATCCAGAGCCTGCCCCTCCAGCTGTCACAGGAGGAAGGAGGCTGATTCAATACAAAGCCTACCCCTGCAGCTGCCAGAGGAGTAAGGAGAATGATTCTATCCTGAACCCTTCCATTGGAACTGCCAGAGGAGGCATAAGACTGAGTCTATCCATAGCCAGCTTCTGCAGCTGAAAGATAAGGAAGGAGACCAATTTTATCCAGAGTTCACTCTTTGGAACTGCCAGAAAAGAAAGAAGACTAATTCTAAGAGCCCAAACCTTGTAGGTGCCAGAGGATTAAGGGACTGATTCCATCTGTAGCCCACCCCAGAAGCTGCCAGAGAGGGAAGGAGACTGATTTTATCCAGAGCCCACCACAGCCAGCTGCCAAAGTAGGAAAGAGGCAGGATCTACCAGAGCCTAACCCCAAGAGCTACTAGAGGAGGAAAGAGACTAATTCAACCAGTTTTCTCCCCCTCTAGCTGCCAGAAGGGTAAAGAGACTGATTCTATCCATAGCCCACCCCTCAGAAGCTGCCAGAGGGGGAGGAGACTGTTTTTATCCAGAGCCCACCCTCTGGAACTGCCAGAGAAGGAAAAAGACTGATTCTGTCCAGACATCATGCCCTGTAGCTGCCAGAGGCGTAAAGGACTGATTCTATCCAGAGTCCACCACAGGCAGCTGCTAGAGGAGGAACAAGACTGATTTTATCCAGAGCCTGCCCTTGCAGCTACCAGAGGAGGAAGGAGACTGATTCTATCCAGAGCCCAACCTGTACAGCTTCCAGAGGAGAATGGATACAGATTTTATCCAGAGCCAGCCCTCTGGAGCTGCCAAAGGAAGAAGGAGACTGATTCTATCCATAGTCCAACCACAGAAGCTGCCAGAGGGGGAAGGAGACTGGCTCTATGCATAGGCTGCTCCCTGGTGCTGACTGAGGAGGAAAGACTGTTTCTAACCAGAGCCTATTCTTCGAAGCTGCCAGAGGAGGAAGGAGTCAGATTCTATCCAAAGCTCACCCCCAGCAGCTCAAATTAACAACAGCACCAAGAATGAATATGATGATCCCTGTAATTATAAATGACTGAGAAAGTAGGAAAATATAAATGGGTTGTGCACTACCAACTCTTTTGAAACATCGTGGAGGTTAATGGAAAATGGGTAAACCTGAACCCCTGAAAGAGTCGTCAAAACTTCCAGATGTCGACGAATTCCTTCAAAATCTCTGAAATCTTTGCTTCTAGAAGGGTCTTCCTAAAGAGGTGAGGGGGTGTGGAGGGACTGCAGAGGCAAGGAGGCAGTATGGTAGAGGTGTATTGTGAGGGTGGGCATGAAGTAACCGTCTTGTTGGTCATGCCTAAAAGTTGTCACGCCCTTTCTCTGGAAGTAGCTAACATCTCCTGCCGGGTGTTAGAAGCCCGGGAAGTTTATTTTCAGTGATAATGGAGTAGATAGCAAAAAAATATATCAAAATTCAAGGTTCCTAAAGCAATTAAGATTTATATATAGAGCAACTTATATTTAACCATTAGGATCCACATTAATGAGTTTACAGCGGCTCTTAACGCCCACGCACACGCCCACGCATGGAACTAATGGGACCCCCATCGGATCAGTGCACAATGTGCTCGGAAAGAGTTTAAGAATTAGCCACATAATATTAAATCTGTTCTGGGCTGCAGAAGATTTCCAGGCTACAAACACTATGAACTGCCTTACGATAAGTAAGAAGAGATACCGTCCAAATCCCAGGTTAAAAAACAGTACAAACATTCATTCTGCCATATAAAAAGGTAACAACGTTTCAACCTATCAAAAAGGGTCTTCGTCAGTCCAAAAGTGTATTCTGCCAGATAAAAAGGTGACAACGTTTCAACTTATCAAAAAGGGTCTTCGTCAGTCCAAAAGTGTATTCTGCCATATAAAAGGGTGACAACGTTTCAACTTATCAAAAAGGGTCTTCATCAGTCTTAAAGTGTATTCTGCCATATAAAAAGGTAACAACGTTTCGACCTATCAAAAAGGTTCTTCATCAGTCCCAAAGTGTATTCTGCCATATAAAAAGGTAACAACGTTTCGACCTAGCAAAAAAGGTCTTCATCAGTCCAAAAGGGTATTCTGCCATATAAAAAGGTAACAATGTTTCAACCTAGCAAAAAAGGTCTTCATCAGTCCGAAAGTGTATTCTGCCATATAAAAAGGTAACAATATTTTGACCTACATAAAATAGTCTTTCTATGTCTAAAGGTTTATTCCACCATAAAAAAAGGTAACTTTTCACCGTTTTGACCTGTCAAAATGGGTCTTCGTCAGACTAAAAGTTTATTCCACCATATAAAAAGCTAACAACATTCGACCTATCACAAAGGGCCTTCATCAGTCCAAACGTGTATTCTGCCATATAAAAAGGTAACAACGTTTCGACCTATCAAAAAGGGTCTTTATAAGTCCAAAAATTGAATCTGCCATATGAAAAGATCACAACGTTTCAATCTATCAAACACAGTATTTATCAGACCACAACTTTATTCTGTCATATAAAAAATTAACAACGTTTTGACCTCGAAAAGTGTCTTTGTCAGCCCAAAATTTTTTTCTACAATAAAAAAAGGTACCAACCTTTTAACTGACCCATCAATATCAGTCCATGAGTTTATTCCACCATGAAGTTATCGACTTATCAAAAGGGGTCTTCGTCAGTCCAAAAGTTTATTCTGCCATTTAAAAAGCTAACGTTTCAACCTAACAAAAGGGGTTATATTAGTCCAAAAGTTTATTCCACCATATGAAAAGCTAACAACATTTCTACCTATCAAAAAAAAGACTTTATCAACGATGAAGACCCTTTTTATAGGTCAAAACGTTGTTACTTTTTTATATGGCAGAATAAACTTTTGGGCTTTTTTTACAATGTTTTGACTTAATAAAAGGGGTTATATTAACCCAAAAGTTTATTCCATTCATAGGAAAAGCTAACAATGTTTCTACCTATCAAAAAAGAACTTTATCAGCGACGAAGACCCTTTTTGATAGGTCAAAACGTTGTTACCTTTTTTAAAGGCAAAATAACTTTTTAGATTATTCTTTCACCAGAATTTTGTGATTTTTACGGTTCCTTTTTTCCCTCTGATTTCATCAAGATTGACTCCGTCTCTTTTAAGATTCTCATGGAGGAAAAAAAATTATGTTAAAAAATAAAATTACAATAAAAGGGATAAAAATAAAAAACGTTTCTCTCAGTTCTTCGAATTTGAAGCCCGAGAGGACAAAAAAAAAGCAGAATCTGCGATCTTCATCCGTCAGAGAAGGATCGTTCCATCTCGGCACATTGACCGGCTCCTCGCTCCCCGCGGTGATGAGCTTCATCCCATCGTCCTTTAGGGCTTCAGCGTCTACGGCTCCTAGAACGTCGATGAAAGATTGATCAAAGCCAAATCCATGGAAAGTAGAAGATCGGCTATTTATAGAGGCTCCGGCACCATGATGGATTGTCCAAGAGACGCCGAGCCGAGATTCAGGAATCTTAGGTTTGTCCTTGACTCGTGGAGACAAAGACGGGAAAGCTCAAAGGACAACTACCTACATCAGTATTATAGTAGTTATATTCTTGTATATAGGAGCAGTATTATAGTAGTTATATTCTTGTATATAGGGGCAGTATTATAGTAGTTATATTCTTGTATATAGGAGTAGTATTATAGTAGTTATATTCTTGTATATAGGAGCAGTATTATAGTAGTTATATTCTTGTATATAGGGGCAGTATTATAGTAGTTATATTCTTGTATATAGGGGCAGTATTATAGTAGTTATATTCTTGTATATAGGGGCAGTATTATAGTAGTTATATTCTTGTATATAGGAGCAGTATTATAGTAGTTATATTCTTGTATATAGGAGCAGTATTATAGTAGATATATTCTTGTACATAGGAGCAGTATTATAGTAGTTATATTCTTGTATATAGGAGCAGTATTATAGTAGTTATATTCTTGTATATAGGGGCAGTATTATAGTAGTTATATTCTTGTATAATGGGGCAGTATTATAGTAGTTATATTCTTGTACGTAGGAGCAGTATTATAGTAGTTATATTCTTGTATATAGGAGCAGTATTATAGTAGTTATATTCCTGTATATAGGGGTAGCATTATAGTAGTTATATTCCTGTATATAGAGGCAGTATTATAGTAGTTATATTCTTGTATATAGGAGCAGTATTATAGTAGTTATATTCTTGTATATAGGGGCAGTATTATAGTAGTTATATTCTTGTATATAGGAGCAGTATTATAGTAGTTATATTCTTGTATATAGGAGCAGTGTTATAGTAGTTATATTCTTGTATATATGAGCAGTATTATAGTAGTTATATTCTTGTACATAGGAGCAGTATTATAATAGTTATATTCCTGTATATGAGCGCAGTATTATAGTAGTTATATTCTTGTATATAGGGGCAGTATTATAGTAGTTAAATTCTTGTATATAGGAGCAGTATTATAGTTGTTATATTCCTGTATATAGGAGTAATATTTTAGTATTTATATTCTTGTAGATAGGAGCAGTATTATAGTAGTTATATTCTTGTACATAGGGGCAGTATTATAGTAGTTATATTCTTGTACATGAGAGCAGTATTATAGTAGTTATATTCTTGTATATAGGAGCAGTATTATAGTAGTTATATTCTTGTATATAGGAGCAGTATTATAGTAGTTATATTCTTGTACATAGGAGCAGTATTATAGTAGTTATATTCTTGTATATAGGAGCAGTATTATAGTAGTTATATTCTTGTATATAGGGGCAGTATTATAGTAGTTATATTCTTGTATATAGGAGCAGTATTATAGTAGTAATATTCTTGTACATAGGGGTAATATTATAGTATTTATATTCTTGTATATAGGAGCAGTATTATAGTAGTTATATTCTTGTATATAGAGGCAGTATTATAGAAGTTATATTCTTGTATATAGGAGCAGTATTATAGTAGTTATATTCTTGTACATAGGGGCAGTATTATAGTAGTTATATTCTTGTATATAGGGGCAGTATTATAGTAGTTATATTCTTGTATATAGGAGCAGTATTATAGTAGTTATATTCTTGTACATAGGGGCAGTATTATAGTAGTTATATTCTTGTATATAGGAGCAGTATTATAGTAGTTATATTCTTGTATATATGAGCAGTATTATAGTAGTTATATTCTTGTATATAGGGGCAGTATTATAGTAGTTATATTCTTTTATATAGGAGCAGTATTATAGTAGTTATATTCTTGTATATAGGGGCAGTATTATAGTAGTTATATTCTTGTATATAGGAGCAGTATTATAGTAGTTATATTCTTGTACATAGGGGCAGTATTATAGTAGTTATATTCTTGTATATAGGAGCAGTATTATAGTAGTTATATTCTTGTATATATGAGCAGTATTATAGTAGTTATATTCTTGTACATAGGGGCAGTATTATAGTAGTTATATTCTTGTATATAGGAGCAGTATTATAGTAGTTATATTCTTGTATATAGGAGCAGTATTATAGTAGTTATATTCTTGTATATAGGAGCAGTATTATAGTAGTTATATTCTTGTATGTAGGGGCAGTATTATAGTAGTTATATTCCTGTATATAGGAGCAGTATTATAGTGGTTATATTCTTGTATATAGGAGCAGTATTATAGTAGTTATATTCTTGTATATAGGAGCAGTATTATAGTAGTTATATTCTTGTATATAGGGGCAGTATTATAGTAGTTATATTCCTGTATATAGGAGCAGTGTTATAGTAGTTATATTCTTGTATATAGGAGCAGTATTATAGTAGTTATATTCTTGTGTATATGAGCAGTATTATAGTAGTTATATTCCTGTATATAGGAGCAGTGTTATAGTAGTTATATTCTTGTACATAGGAGCAGTATTATAGTAGTTATATTCTTGTATATAGGGGCAGTATTATAGTAGTTATATTCTTGTATATAGGGGCAGTATTATAGTAGTTATATTCTTGTATATAGGGGCAGTATTATAGTAGTTATATTCTTGTATATAGGAGCAGTATTATAGTAGTTATATTCTTGTATATAGGAGCAGTATTATAGTAGTTATATTCTTGTATATAGGAGCAGTATTATAGTAGTTATATTCTTGTATATAGGGGCAGTATTATAGTAGTTATATTCTTGTATATAGGAGCAGTATTATAGTAGTTATATTCTTGTATATAGGAGCAGTATTATAGTAGTTATATTCTTGTGTATAGGAGCAGTATTATAGTAGTTATATTCTTGTACATAGGAGCAGTATTATAGTAGTTATATTCTTGTATATAGGAGCAGTATTATAGCAGTTATATTCTTGTATATAGGAGCAGTATTATAGTAGTTATATTCTTGTACATAGGGGCAGTATTATAGTAGTTATATTCTTGTATATGGAGCAGTATTATAGTAGTTATATTCTTGTATATAGGGGCAGTATTATAGTAGTTATATTCTTGTATATAGGGGCAGTATTATAGTAGTTATATTCCTGTATATAGGAGCAGTATTATAGTAGTTATATTACTGTATACCGTCACCCGGTGATGGACCTCCCTCCTCCGCTGACATGAGACCACATCATATGTTTCTCCATTTTCGATGACCTGAACCTTTGAAATTACTAAAACCATTAGTTCTGCCATCAGTCTCTCTCTCTCTCTTTCTCTCTCTCTCTCTCTGTCGCTCTCTCTGTCTCTCTCTCCTGTATCACCGCAGACATGAGTGGCAGGCAGCATACTTATCCAGATTAGAAGCTTTGAGGTCAAGTAATATGGCTCTGTTCACAATCATCCTATCACACAGATCTGTGATTATGGGACGGCTGGAGAGAGTCAGTTCCTTGGCAATTACAATATTGCAGCATTTGTATCTTTGCCTATGGCAGACATCTATTATTTAAAGGTCCCCAGAATGAGGGGGCCAATGTCAATACCCTTTAATTAAAGGCGATGTTACCATTGGGTTCCAGATGTATAAATTGTCTTTAAGTCCGCGCCGTCCTCGGCTTTCCGCCATCCAGACACGAGCTGCAGATTTATAGGACGCAGAATAAAGATCCCATTACAGCAGTCTGGACAATAAATCCACTGCCTGTGTCCTGCAGAGTATGTGGTGAGCATGCTGAAAAGGCGGAAAGGAGGGAAAGAGCGGTCTATAGGGTCCTCACTATTACAGCGCTCTCAGGGATACTGACCATTACAGCGCTCTCAGGGATACTGACCATTACAGCGCTCTCAGGGATACTGACCATTACAGCGCTCTCAGGGATACTGACCATTACAGCGCTCTCAGGGATACTGACCATTACAGAGCTCTCAGGGATACTGACCATTACAGAGCTCTCATGGATACTCACCATTACAGAGCTCTCAGGGATACTCACCATTACAGCGCTCTCAGGGATACTGACCATTACAGCGCTCTCAGGGATACTGACCATTACAGCGCTCTCAGGGATAATGACCATTACAGAGCTCTCAGGGATACTGACCATTACAGCGCTCTCTGGGATACTGACCATTACAGCGCTCTCAGGGATAATGACCATTTCAGAGCTCTCAGGGATACTCACCATTACAGCGCTCTCAGGGATACTGACTATTACAGAGCTCTCAGGGATGCTGACCATTACAGAGCTCTCAGGGATACTGACCATTACAGAGCTCTCAGGGATACTGACCATTACAGAGCTCTCAGGGATACTCACCATTACAGTGCTCTCAGGGATACTGACCATTACAGAGCTCTCAGGGATACTCACCATTACAGAGCTCTCAGGGATACTGACCATTACAGAGCTCTCAGGGATACTGACCATTACAGCGCTCTCAGGGATACTGACCATTACAGCGCTCTCAGGGACACTGACCATTACAGCGCTCTCAGGGATACTGACCATTATAGAGCTCTCAGGGATACTCACCATTACAGAGCTCTCAGGGATACTGACCATTATAGAGCTCTCAGGGATACTGACCATTACAGCGCTCTCAGGGACACTGACCATTACAGCGCTCTCAGGGACACTGACCATTACAGCGCTCTCAGGGATACTGACCATTACAGAGCTCTCAGGGATACTGACCATTAGAGAGATCTCAGGGATACTCACCATTACAGTGCTCTCAGGGATACTGACCATTACAGCGCTCTCAGGGATACTGACCATTACAGCGCTCTCAGGGATACTGACCATTACAGTGCTCTCAGGGATACTCACCATTACAGAGCTCTCAGGGATACTGACCATTACAGAGCTCTCAGGGATACTGACTATTACAATGCTCTCAGCGATACTCACTATTTCAGCGCTCTCAGGGATACTGACCATTACATAGCTCTCAGGGATACTGACCATTACAGAGCTCTCAGGGATACTGACCATTACAGCGCTCTCAAGTACACTGACCATTACAGCGCTCTCAGGGATACTGACCATTACAGCGCTCTCAGGGATACTGACCATTACAGCGCTCTCAGGGATACTGACCATTACAGAACTCTCAGGGATACTGACCATTACAGCGCTCTCAGGGATACTGACCATTACAGAGCTCTCAGGGATACTGACCATTACAGCGCTCTCAGGGATATAGACCATTACAGCGCTCTCAGGGATGCTGACTGTTACAGAGCTCTCAGAGATACCGATCATTACAGTGCTCTCAGGGATACTGAATATTACAGCGCTCTCAGGTATACTGACCATTACAGCGCTCTCAAGTACACTGACCATTACAGCGCTCTCAGGGATACTGACCATTACAGCGCTCTCAGGGATACTGACCATTACAGAACTCTCAGGGATACTGACCATTACAGCGCTCTCAGGGATACTGACCATTACAGAGCTCTCAGGGATACTGACCATTACAGCGCTCTCAGGGATATAGACCATTACAGCGCTCTCAGGGATGCTGACTGTTACAGAGCTCTCAGGGATACTAACCATTACAGAGCTCTCAGAGATACCGATCATTACAGTGCTCTCAGGGATACTGAATATTACAGCGCTCTCAGGTATACTGACCATTACAGCGCTCTCAGGGATACCGACCATTATAGAGCTCTCAGGGATACTGACCATTACAGCGCTCTCAGGGATACTGACCATTACAGCACTCTCAGGGATACTGACCATTACAGAGCTCTCAGGGATACTGACCATTACTTAGCTCTCAGGGATACTGACCATTACAGCACTCTCAGGGATACTGACCATTACAGAGCTCTCAGGGATACTGACCACTACAGAGCTCTCAGGGATACTGACCATTACAGAGCTCTCAGGGATACCGCCCATTACAGTGCTCTCAGGGATACTAACCATTATGGTACATTTACACGCGGCCACAGGAAGGTAGGAACAGGCAGGCATCGGACACAAGTTGTGCCTGTTGCCTTGAAAAGACAACGATGTGGCTGTGTGTAATTCAGGACTTTCCTTCCTGTGTCTTCCTTGAAGGAAGGAAACTCCTGAATTACACACAGCCACATCGTTGTCTTTGCAAGGCAACAGGCACAATTTGTGTCCGATGCCTGCCTGTTCCTACCTTCCTGTGGCCGCGTGTAAATGTACCATTACAGAGCTCTCAGGGATACTGACTATTACAGAGCTATCATGGATACTGACTATTACAGCGCTCTCAGGGATACTGACTGTGGAGACCCGGGGGTCAGGGGGCGCTCTCGTCCGCAGGCCCAGCCGCCTTTACAAAGACAGCGTGGACCAGGGCTCATCCCCAACTGAACGCCCGAGCTCCTTAACCGTGGGCGGAACACTACTCAGACAACACAGGGTGAGGGAATCACAATATCAAGGCTTTATTGGATCCCCAAACACTTAACAGCATATAACGCATAACCAAGCACAACACATAAATGTAACAGGCAACAGAGTCTCACCCTTCCGCTGGCTCACCAGGGATTAGAATGTAGCACGGCAAAGTCTGTAGCCAGGTGACTGTATCGTCCCAATCTGGGTTGCTTCCTTGTCCTTAAGTATCTTGTGCAGTCTTTATCACAGTCGTATCCGCTAATCCGATGCTGAAGTCCTTGTGGTTCTTTTAGTCCGTGTTCTGAGCCCCTTGGTCGGCACCGAAATGCCTAGGCCTGGGGTTATGGCTAGCTAATCGGATCCGAAGACCCTCGATTAGCTGCCTGTATCCAATCCAGTGACCTCTAGCCGGGACCGAAAATCCCTAGACTGAGGCCACTAGACAGAATATAACTCCAAAACTACTGGTTAAAGTGAACAGTCCTCCTTATATACCCTCAGCCCTCATTGTAGGATATTGGGGACGTCATGATTGGTGCAATAACACAGTCTTTTCATTCGCTGAACTCCAATCCTCGTTTAACATATTTTAGGTACTATTGCAATCCAAATGCTGATTGATATAGCACCTTACAATGGAATGTTAGTCTGAGACAATCAGTCTGCAAACCATGACAATAACACCATAGTGGCTGGAGCCTCAATCCACATTCACAGGGTAATAGACAATGGACGATTAGCATAATTAAGTTCTCTGGCCTTCAATGACAAACAGGTTAGATAATTACATTACCAAGCTAAACTTTAACCACAGAAATCTATGACAATACTGTAAGAAATTCTCTTTGACCATTACAAGTTTACAAACCTATATACAATATGATATGTCTGGATGAATAAGAAATCCTCCTACATTATATATTAAAGGGTCCATTTCGTCACACTGACCATTACAGCGCTCTCAGGGATACTGACCATTACAGTGCTCTCAGGGATACTGACTATTACAGAGCTCTCAGGGATGCTGACCATTACAGAGCTCTCAGGGATACTGACCATTACAGAGCTCTCAGGGATACTTACCATTACAGTGCTCTTATGGATATTGACTATCACAGAGCTCTCATGGATACTGACTATTACAGAGCTCTCATGGATACTGACTATTACAGAGCTCTCATGGATACTGACTATTACAGTGCTCTCAGGGATACTGACCATTACAGCGCTCTCAGGGATACTTACCATTACAGAGCTCTCAGGGATACTGACCATTACAGCGCTCTCAGGGATGCTGACCATTACAGAGCTCTTAGGGATACTGACCATTACAGAGCTCTCAGGGATACTTACCATTAGAGAGCTGTCAGGGATATTCCTCAATAGAGAACTCTCAGAGATACGTAACATTACAGGGCTCTCAGGGATACTGACCATCATATTGTACTACTGGTGCCACTACCACTACACAGTTGGACATCTCCTGCCAGGACATCATGCTCCATACTATACTGCTGCTGCCACTACCACTACACAGTGGGACATCTCCTGCCAGGCCATCATGCTCCATACTATACTGCTGCTGCCACTACCACTACACAGTGGGACATCTCCTGCCAGGCCATCATGCTCCATACTATACTGCTGCTTCCACTACCACCACACAGTGGGACATCTCCTGCCAGGCCATCATGCTCCATACTATACTGCTGCTTCCACTACCACTACACAGTGGGATATCACCTGCTAGGCCATCACTTTCCATACTATACTGCTGCTGCCACTACCACTATACAGTGGGATATCTCCTGCCAGACCATCATGCTCCATACTATACTGCTGCTGCCACTGCCACTACACAGTGGGACATCTCCTGCCAGGACATCATGCTCCATACTATACTGCTGCTGCCACTACCACTACACAGTGGGACATCTCCTGCCAGGCCATCACTTTCCATACTATACTGCTGCTGCCACTACCACTACACAGTGGGACATCTCCTGCCAGGCCATCACGTTCCATACTGTACTGCTTCTGCCACTACCACTACACAGTGGGACATCTCCTGCCAGTCCATCATGTTCCATACTGTACTGCTGCTGTGAAGGAATCCATGCACAACATACATAATACACCAGATATGTTTGATTGGGAGAAGTGTCATTTTATGCCAGCTAAAGGAAGCTGTGTTTGCAATACAGAGAGTAGAAGGGATTGGATACAGTCCAGGAGACCTCAGAGCGCCGTACACATCTTTTCAGGGAAATTCGAGGCTTTGGAGTATCTCCAACTCATGCTGAATCAATCGGGGAATTGTTCTCCTCCCTAGCATGCACCTGTTCTACAGTCTGTCTCTCTTCTCCCCTGTTTGAAGTGGCTGATAACAGAGAGCAGTGCACCTGTTCATAGTCAAACTATAGATTGCACCTTTTCTTTCCATTCTCTTCACCCCTGTTTGAAGTGGCTGATAACAGAGAATAACAGTTTGCATGCACCTTGTCTCTTTTCTACTCTTCTTACAATGGCTGATAACAGAGAATAATATTCTCCGGCTCATACTTCACCATCGATTGCACTTGGTCCAGGCTGTATTTATGTAGTTGCATTCTTTGCTGTTACTGTGGCTTAGGCGCTTGTTCCTTGTGTCATCCCACGTCCAAGCGGAGCCCAGATGTCTAAAGACATGATAGTGATAGAAACCACCAGCCACCTGGGCTATGATGGCCACCAGTCTCCAGGACATGTTTGGATCATGTGGTGACATGTTAAGGAACCTAAGTCGTCCTTCAGCTTTCTCAAGGATGAAGTTTGGTTTTCTACTCAATACCTGTCTGCTGTCAGAAAGCCGCTTGTAAATGATCGGCGTTTGTATTTCCTAATGTGTTACGGGAAGTCACCCAATTTCCATGAATCATTGAAACTGTTATATTAATCCGGAACATAATGTAACGATTCATTGTGATCCATCGTCACCAGCGCCAGGTTCTATAATGAGAGGAATCTCGTCCAATTACTCATTGCAGGAAAATAAATGAAATTCAATGTATCAGTGAGTTATCGCTGCCAGACGAGACTTTCTGCTGCCATCGTGAAATTCTACCTCCGATGACTTCTTATGGCTTTTAATATCGGGATTGGGTTTCTCTCAAGAAGACTTAAAGGGTCTCCACTAGTGATAAGTGAACACTACCATGCGTGACTGCTCGGTACTCGAAACGCACAGGTCAGGCTCGACTCGAGTGCCGAGTATAAGAAATTCAATGGGAAACTCGAGCATTTTTCAGAAAGACTCTTCCCTACCCACTGTTATGACCCCTGTGATTGAGGATGACGCTCATATTTGCAGGGGGTTATTGTGGTTAGTAGTGATGAGTGTGCACTACAATGCTCAAGTGCTTTGTACCCGAAACGCGCCGGTCGGATGCTTGGATGAGAAGTCAATGGGAAACTCAAGCATTTTTCAAGAAGACTCTTCCCTACCCCCATTATGATCATTGTGATTAAGGATGACATTCATATTTGCAGGGGGTTACGGTGGTAAGTAGTGATGAGCGAGCACTACAATGCTCGAGGGCTCGGTACTCGAAACGAACAGGTTGGACACTCAGACTGGCTCGACTCAAGCACTGAGTATAATACAAGTCGGTTGACTTACTTATACTCAGTACTCAAGTCGAGCCAGTCCAAGCATCCGCAACCCAAAACCAATACGTCTCCGTCACTTCTCCACCCTAGCGGGGGCTTGAGCTATCCGTTGAGGTGTCCATTTCTGACCCTTTGTAGGCCAACTGTTTGTCCACATGGACTTAAGCCAAGTTCCTGAGGTATAGGTGCCTGTCAGGTTTCTGAACCCCTTGTTTTTAAGAGGGGACAGACCAACACTGGGACCTTCCAGGAAATAGGGGACCTCCTGAACTGTATGAGGAGTCACCAAATCTCCCAGGACCATGGATAGTTTCCTGATCCTAATGTTCCTTCTCCTTCAGGGAGGACTTCCGATAAACCCCATGCTTGTTGTGAAGAAAGGTCCGGCTATGGTGTTGTTTCCATCCACCATAACGTTTTCTGCTCTAGATGATGAGATGCGTTATTACCGGGGACCTCGAGAGTAGACAATTCCCGATACAGTCATGGGAGTCATTCCACATTGTAATTTGCGATTAGACCTTAAATATCATCTGCCTCTTTGTCCCACTCCCCTACTGATTCCACCCTTAGGGTACCTTTACACGCCGCTACTGGAGGATGGATACAACCCGCTACTTCACGTGCACGAGCACGCTCAAACGGTTACAAACGGTAAACGCACCTCCTTTACACGCCGCCACAAGGTGCGCTACGCTACGCAACATCTATAGCTAGATACATCGCCGGGTGTCTCAAGTAGCCATCTGTAGCTCATCTTAGCTCATTTACACACCGCTACAACCAGCTACTATGGGCGTACCTGGTGCAGCAGGGACAGCACATAGGCGTGCCACAATTGTGGATTACGAGACGTCCGTACGCTGATAGGACAAAGCAATAATACCATGATTGGGCAGGCATCGCAGGAGGCTGATTAATACTTGACGCTCGAGCAATTGTGTAGTGTGACTGGTCAGCTCCTTAAATATGCCGCCCTGTGCGGCGACAACCAATCGCAACGCAGGAGCTTCCTCCAATGATCGCTGAAGGGGGCGCGGTAACCCGGACCCTGTGTCACGCCCCAGCTACATAGCATGGTGTAGAAACAACCCTTCTGTTCCTTCTTTACACGCCGATACAGCTCGCTACAATCGGCTTTGTAGCCATCTGTTTTCGAGCAGTGCTTGGAAACAGATGTATCTGTTGCCGGCTGTCACGTCCCGTCTTCACACGCCGCTACTACGGGCTATATTGACGCTACAAGCTACATTTGTAGCCTGTAGCGGGTTGTATCCATCCTCCAGTAGCGGCGTGTAAAGGTACCCTCAGAGAACATTTCGAGAGCTGAAACCTGCATAAAACATAGTAACGGTAAAGGTTTTGGAGAATATTTCTTAAATTACTCAACTATTGTGTTTTATTAGGGGATTGTGGAGCCCCGAGATAAATAGATTTTGGTTTCCGAGAACTTTCAGAATTTGCTGATATTATATAATTTCTGGGTTAAACCACCATGTAGGAGGCACAATGTAATTTACAAGATTTCCACGAAAAACCCTACGGACCAAAGTCTATCAATGTAGCGACACGGGAAATTAAGAATCTAAACTGTGTTAAAACTGGAGCCAATTAGTAAAGAAGGGAGATGACATCGGGGGCGGCGGTGAAAATAGAGGAAATTAGATGGAAGTCAATAAAAGGACGTTCAGTAAAAGCAAAAGGCAAGAAGATAAAAGTGAGTGAAAATGGTCAACAGCATCTCTGCTGGGGACAGAAGACCTTGGTCTCCTAATCATAAAGATGCCCGGACATGTGACATGGAAGGTGGCCAAACAAGACAATTTTGGCAGACCCTAATGACCACTGTTGGCCATAATGGTCAATTTTGGCTTCGCCTAACGACTATTGTTGACCAAACTGGCCAATTTTGGCAGGGCATATCGACTACTGTTGGCCAAACTGGCTAATTTTGACAGGGCCTAACAACTTGTTGGAGAAACTGGCCAATTTTGGCAGGGCCTAACGACTACTGTTGGCCAAACCGGCCAATTTTGGCAAGGCCCAACAACTGCTGTTGGCCAAACTGGCTAATTTTGACAGGGCCTAATGACTACTGTTGGCCAAACTGGCCAATTTTGGCAGGGCATATCGACTACTGTTGGCCAAACTGGCTAATTTTGACAGGGCCTAACGACCACTGTTGGCCATAATGGTCAATTTTGGCATGGCCTAGCAACTATTGTTGACCATACTGGCCAATTTTGGCAGGGCATATCGACTACTGTTGGCCAAACTGGCTAATTTTGGCAGGGCCTAACAATTTGTTGGAGAAACCGGCCAATTTTGGCAGGGCCTAACGACTACTGTTAGCCAAACTGGCCAATTTTGGCAGGGCCTAAAGACTACTGTTGGCCAAACCGGCCAATTTTGGCAGGGCCTAACGACTACTGTTGGTCAAACCATCCAATTTTGGCAGGGCCTAATGACTACTGTTGGACAAACCCATCATGGCTAGGATGTAGGGGTCACTAGAATCGATGTTGGACATGTCAGATGATTAGGTGGACCGCCACTCTCAGGCGACTTTCACATCTAAGTATTTTAAATCAGGCAGAATCCTGCCTTTTTTTTTTAACAGGATTAGGATGGCAACATTGCGTTAGCGACAAATGCATTACTATGGACTTCCGGTAATGTACGTTGTCTTCTGCTTGCACCTTTTTTCTGCCATATCCAGCAAAATCGGGCACTTCAGGCATTTCTTAAAGCGCAAACAGCAGGGTTTTTCTGTCTGGCAAAAAAACCCATATTGTGACGGATCCATCATAATGCGGCATACACTGCAATGCAAGTCAATGGGTGCCAGATCTATTTTTGCCGAATGTCGTCACATCCGGTAGAGACAGACCTGGCACACCTACTGAGTAGGCCAGAATGCTGGAGCCACTACAACACTGTCTACATATAGCATGTGGGTGGTCAGTGAAATATCAGATTTGGGGGGAAAAAAAGCACAATACCGCATGCGGCCGCTTGTGGCCAGTCAGGTTTTCTTCCAGATCCGACCGTCAGATTTGGAGGAAAACCTGACCCGTTACCATCAGCATTTTTACAAAAACAGAAACAGTTAAAATCTGGTTTATAGAGTACAAACGGATTTACAAAAAATGTTTATGTAAAGGTAGCCTAAGTCTCTTACTCTGGGTCTTTTTAGCTTTGTGCCTACAACCATCCTGGAAACCTTCTATAGATCACCTTGGAGAGGGCTATGTGGCCATCGTCTGTCTCATTCACATCAATTACTTTCCGGGGTAACATTCTAATTTTGGGTGGGGAAACCCTAGGTGGAAGCTAGGAAGATGGACTGTTGCCCTAAGTTACAGCAAGAGAAGGTGAGTTTTGGCTCTCAACCCCTGTGTGGTCTTCTCAGATTAGGTGGGCCTCCCTTGCCAGAATCTGATGGCGGGTTTACACGTCCCGATATAGGCGTCCAACTCCGACCAAAAGTCACGTGGTTCGTGCGTTGGACCCGATATCGTTCGTGCGTTGTATGGTGTGAACGTCCAATACGATGCACGAACGATGTCAATCCGATATCGGGGGTCGAATGAGCGTGCTATTCAACGGCCCGATATCGGATGCCGGTTGGAGCCGGATCGTCCTGTGTGACAGCCCAACTCCGATGTGCAGTACAACGTCACCCATTCACTCCCATGTTAGATGGTCGTTCCTGGGTCGGGGGGCGTACACATCGTAGGGACGTTGTATCCCGATATCGCGCTGTGTAAACCGCCGATGCGATTCTTGGAAAACCGGGCACAAAAAGCGCGCTCCCGCGCCGTCGGATCCAATATCGGACCGACGTTGGAGCGTGTAAACCCACCATTAACTCTTGGTCTTCTTTTAACTTTGTGCCTAAAACCATCCTGGAAACTTACTCTAGATCATCTTGGAGAGGACTATGCGGCCATTGCGTTTTTCTTTCCCGTCAATCCCTTTCTGGGGGTAGCTTTCTAATTTTGGGTGGGGAAACCATTGGTGGAGGCCAGGTGAACAGAATGTCCTCCTATGTTACAGTAAGAGATGGTGAGTGCTCGCTCTTAACCCCTCTGTGGTCTTCTCAGAAGATTAGGTGGACCCCCCAGGTAAAACTCTTAATTTTGGTCTTTTTTAACTTTGTGCCGAGAACCACCCTGGCAACCTTCTATAGATCATCTTGGAGAGGACTATGTGGTCATCGTCTTTCTTATTCCCATCAATCTCTTTCTGGTGGAAGCCAGGAAGAGAGAATGTCCTCCTACGTTACAGCAAGGGAGGGCGAGTGCCGATTTTCGGTTAGAGTCTAGTGAACGTCAAATGTCCTCAACCAATGGCTGAAAAGACCACACAAGGGTCAATTATTAATTTTTAGGTTCTGCTTAACTACTGCACTAGACTCCTCAAGGTGGCTCCTCTTGACCTCAGAGGATCACAACATCTGGGCGCCAAGTATTTTTGACCTAGTTGTTTTCGTTACTCCATGTGATTCTGTACTTTGAGCGGCGTTCTTTTCGATCTACGTCATCTCTTCGGCATTCATCTACCAGTGATGACCCCAGGGTTCGACCCTCTCCATCAATGTCTACATCTCTCTACGGTTCCTAGGCAGAACATTCTTGTTACACCAGTTCTTTACATTTCTACTTGACTTGCATATAAACAAAAGTGACCTTTGATGGTCCCCGAGGGCGAGAACACAATGTTGTGATAGAACTATAGAGTTATAATGTCTAACAGCGCCGGCAACCCTAAATGACAAAGTCCCCGTCACTTCTCTACCCAATCTATGACAAGGGGGGGGGGCTTGGGCTATAAACAACAAATTATTTTTCGGTTTTTGCAAAATTGGTGTGCAAGATCTCAAATTAGTTGTAGGTCAACCGATTGTCCACATGGACGTACGGGACGTTCCACAACCTGAGGTCTAGGTGTCTGTCACGCTCCCCCTTGTTTTTAAGTAGGGACAGACCAAGACTGAGGCTCACGACCAACAATGGGGCATGAGGTTTCCCCGAATTACGGGAAGAGTCACCAAATCTCCCAGGACCATGAATGGTTTCCTGAACCTGATGTCCTTCTCCTTCAGGGAGGCAGCCACTCATTGGTCACCTATCCTCCATGTACTGACGGGACATGGGGACCTGCATGGCTTTGTCCATGGCACATCTCCACTTCAAAAATGATAGGTACAATTTGATTGGCTGCCTCTCTTGGAACCTGATTGTCCATATGTAGAGTCTGATTGGTTGCCATCACTTACAACTTCTTTGAATGTCAGTACCTGGAATCTGATTGGTTGCCATTACCCTTGACAGCCAATCAGAGAGAAAATAAGAGCAATAATCTAATTCTAATTGGTTTCCTTCTCTTTGTCCCTTTGAATTTCATTGGTGCAGATCTTAAATGTGATTCCTAGTTTCATTCATGTAGATTCTGATTGGAGGCCATCCTGTGGAATCTGATTGGTGCACATCCTGTGGATTCTGATTGGAGGCCATCCTGTGGATTCTGATTGGTGGCCATCCTGTGGATTCTGATTGGTGCACATCCTGTGGATTCTGATTGGAGGCCATCCTGTGGATTCTGATTGGTGGCCATCCTGTGGATTCTGATTGGTGGCCATCCTGTGGATTCTGATTGGTGGCCATCCTGTGGATTCTGATTGGTGGCCATCCTGTGGATTCTGATTGGTGATCATCCTGTGGATTCTGATTGGTGGCCATCCTGTGGATTCTGATTGGTGGCCATCCTGTGGATTCTGATTGGTGGCCATCCTGTGGAATCTGATTGGTGCACATCCTGTTGATTCTAATTGGTGGCCATCCTGTGGAATCTGATTGGTGGCCATCCTGTGGAATCTGATTGGTGGCCATCCTGTGGATTCTGATTGGTGACCATCCTCTGGAATCTGATTGGTGGCCATCCTGTGGAATCTGATTGGTGGCCATCCTCTGGAATCTGATTGGTGGCCATCCTGTGCATTCTGATTGGTGGCCATCCTGTGGAATCTGATTGGTGGCCATCCTGTGGATTCTGATTGGTGGCCATCCTGTGGAATCTGATTGGTGATCATCCTGTGGATTCTGATTGGTGGCCATCCTGTGGATTCTGATTGGTGGCCATCCTGTGGATTCTGATTGGTGGCCATCCTGTGGATTCTGATTGGTGGCCATCCTGTGGAATCTGATTGGTGATCATCCTGTGGAATCTGATTGGTGGCCATCCTGTGGAATCTGATTGGTGATCATCCTGTGGAATCTGTTTGGTGATCATCCTGTGGAATCTGATTGGTGGCCATCCTGTGGAATCTGATTGGTGGCCATCCTGTGGATTTTGATTGGTGGCCATCCTGTGGATTCTGATTGGTGGCCATCCTGTGGAATCTGATTGGTGGCCATCCTGTGGATTCTGATTGGTGGCCATCCTGTGGATTCTGATTGGTGGCCATCCTGTGGATTCTGATTGGTGGCCATCCTGTAGAATCTGATTGGTGGCCATCCTGTGGAATCTGATTGGTGCTCATCCTGTGGATTCTGATTGGTGCTCATCCTGTGGATTCTGATTGGTGCTCATCCTGTGGATTCTGATTGGTGCTCATCCTGTGGATTCTGATTGGTGCACATCCTGTTGATTCTAATTGGTGGCCATCCTCTGGAATCTGATTGGTGCTCATCCTGTGGATTCTGATTGGTGGCCATCCTGTGGATTCTGATTGGTGGCCATCCTGTGGATTCTGATTGGTGGCCATCCTGTGGATTCTGATTGGTGGCCATCCTGTGGATTCTGATTGGTGGCCATCCTGTGGAATCTGATTGGTGCACATCCTGTGGATTCTGAATGGTGGCCATCCTGTGGAATCTGATTGGTGATCATCCTGTGGAATCTGATTGGTGATCATCCTGTGGAATCTGATTGGTGCACATCCTGTGGAATCTGATTGGTGCACATCCTGTTGATTCTGATTGGTGGCCATCCTCTGGAATCTGATTGGTGATCATCCTGTGGAATCTGATTGGTGGCCATCCTGTGGAATCTGATTGGTGATCATCCTGTGGAATCTGATTGGTGCACATCCTGTGGAATCTGATTGGTGATCATCCTGTGGAATCTGATTGGTGCACATCCTGTGGAATCTGATTGGTGGCCATCCTGTGGAATCTGATTGGTGGCCATCCTGTTGATTCTGATTGGTGGCCATCCTCTGGAATCTGATTGGTGATCATCCTGTGGAATCTGATTGGTGGCCATCCTGTGGAATCTGATTGGTGCACATCCTGAAGTTTCTGATTGGTGGCCATCCTGTGGATTCTGATTGGTGGCCATCCTGTGGAATCTGATTGGTGCACATCCTGTGGAATCTGATTGGTGCACATCCTGAAGTTTCTGATTGGTGGCCATCCTGTGGATTCTGATTGGTGGCCATCCTGTGGAATCTGATTGGTGCACATCCTGTGGAATCTGATTGGTGCACATCCTGTTGATTCTGATTGGTGGCCATCCTCTGGAATCTGATTGGTGATCATCCTGTGGAATCTGATTGGTGGCCATCCTGTGGAATCTGATTGGTGCACATCCTGAAGTTTCTGATTGGTGGCCATCCTGTGGATTCTGATTGGTGGCCATCCTGTGGAATCTGATTGGTGGCCATCCTGTGGAATCTGATTGGTGGCCATCCTGTGGATTCTGATTGGTGACCATCGTGTTGAATCTGATTGGTGATCATCCTGTGGAATCTGATTGGTGATCATCATGTGGAATCCAATTGGTGGACATCCTGTGAATTCTGATTGGTGGCCATCCAGTGAAATCTGATTGGTGGCCATCCTATGGATTCTGATTGGTCGCCAAACTGTGAATTCTGATCGGTGGCCATCCTGTGGATTCTAATTGGTCGATATCCTGTGGACCCTGATTGGTCGACATTCTTTGGATTCTGATTGGCTTCCTCACATCTTCAGCTTGGACCTCTCTGATGACGAGCGCTGCAGACAGTGATTGTACGGTCCGGTTGCCGCACTCTTCTATAATCCTGTAACGCGGCTGATTTCTCCATTGTCTTAGTGAGGGTAAACCCCTCGTTAATCCAAATGCTATCGATTTCACCAATTAAGTGCGGCGCGCCCTCGCCAGCTTCACCCTGCGCCTCCATACCGGAATACATTTTATAGGATTACTGTAGGACAATAATAGGATGTAAGAGGCTTAACCCGGATTAATGTGGAGCGGGAAAGTAAAAGGTTTACAGCGAACAACCAGATATAGGACCCCGAGTACGAGGCTTAAAGGGCCACACACCGCTCCACAGCTCTGGAGTATAATACAGGAGGGAACTCAGGATCAGAAATGTAATGTATGTGCACAGTGACTGCTCCAGCAGAATAGTGAGTGCAGCCTTGGAGTATAATACAGGAGGTAACTCAGGATCAGTAATGTAATGTATGTACACAGTGACTGCACCAGCAGAATAGTGAGTGCAGCTCTGGAGGATAATACAGGAGGTAACTCAGGATCAGTAATGTAATGTATGTACACAGTGACTGCACCAGCAGAATAGTGAGTGCAGCTCTGGAGGATAATACAGGAGGTAACTCAGGATCAGTAATGTAATGTATGTACACAGTGACTGCACCAGCAGAATAGTGAGTGCAGCTCTGGAGTATAATACAGGAGGTAACTCAGGATCAGTAATGTAATGTATGTACACAGTGACTGCACCAGCAGAATAGTGAGTGCAGCTCTGGAGTATAATACAGGAGGTAACTCAGGATCAGTAATGTAATGTATGTACACAGTGACTGCACCAGCAGAATAGTGAGTGCAGCTCTGGAGTATAATACAGGAGGTAACTCAGGATCAGTAATGTAATGTATGTACACAGTGACTGCACCAGCAGAATAGTGAGTGCAGCTCTGGAGTATAATACAGGAGGTAACTCAGGATCAGTAATGTAATGTATGTACACAGTGACTGCACCAGCAGAATAGTGAGTGCAGCTCTGGAGTATAATACAGGAGGTAACTCAGGATCAGTAATGTAATGTATGTACACAGTGACTGCACCAGCAGAATAGTGAGTGCAGCTCTGGAGTATAATACAGGAGGTAACTCAGGATCAGTAATGTAATGTATGTACACAGTGACTGCACCAGCAGAATAGTGAGTGCAGCTCTGGAGTATAATACAGGAGGTAACTCAGGATCAGTAATGTAATGTATGTACACAGTGACTGCACCAGCAGAATAGTGAGTGCAGCTCTGGAGTATAATACAGGAGGTAACTCAGGATCAGTAATGAATGTATGTACACAGTGACTGCACCAGCAGAATAGTGAGTGCAGCTCTGGAGTATAATACAGGAGGTAACTCAGGATCAGTAATGTATGTATGTACACAGTGACTGCACCAGCAGAATAGTGAGTGCAGCTCTGGAGTATAATACAGGAGGTAACTCAGGATCAGTAATGTAATGTATGTACACAGTGACTGCACCAGCAGAATAGTGAGTGCAGCTCTGGAGTATAATACAGGAGGTAACTCAGGATCAGTAATGTAATGTATGTACACAGTGACTGCACCACAGAATAGTGAGTGCAGCTCTGGAGTATAATACAGGAGGTAACTCAGGATCAGTAATGTAATGTATGTACACAGTGACTGCACCAGCAGAATAGTGAGTGCAGCTCTCAGACAGTAATGTAATGATGTATACAGTGACTCCACCAGCAGAATAGTGAGTGCAGCTCTGGAGTATAATACAGAGGTAACTCAGGATCAGTAATGTAATGTATGTACACAGTGACTGCACCAGCAGAATAGTGAGTGCAGCTCTGGAGTATAATACAGGAGGTAACTCAGGATCAGTAATGTAATGTATGTACACAGTGACTGCACCAGCAGAATAGTGAGTGCAGCTCTGGAGGTCACTCAGGATCAGTAATGTAATGTATGTACACGGAGACTGCACCAGCAGAATAGTGAGTGCAGCTCTGGAGATATACAGGAGTAACTCAGGATCAGTAATGTAATGTATGTACACAGTGACTGCACAGCAGAATAGTGAGTGCAGCTCTGGAGTATAATACAGGAGGTAACTCAGGATCAGTAATGTATGTACACAGTGACTGCACCAGCAGAATAGTGAGTGCAGCTCTGGAGTATATACAGGAGGTAACTCAGGATCAGTAATGTAATGTATGTACACAGTGACTGCACCAGCAAATAGTGAGTGCAGCTCTGGAGTATAATACAGGAGTAACTCAGGATCAGTAATGTAATGTATGTACACAGTGACTGCACCAGCAGAATAGTGAGTGCAGCTCTGGAGATAATACAGGAGGTACTCAGGATCAGTATGTAATGTATGTACACAGTGACTGCACCAGCAGAATAGTGAGTGCAGCTCTGGAGTATAATACAGGAGGTAACTCAGGATCAGTAATGTAATGTTGTACACAGTGACTGCACCAGCAGAATAGTGAGTGCAGCTCTGGAGTATAATACAGGAGGTAACTCAGGATCAGTAATGTAATTATGTACACAGTGACTGCACCAGCAGAATAGTGAGTGCAGCTCTGAGTATAATACAGGAGGTACTCAGGATCAGTAATGTAATGTATGTACACATGACTGCACCAGCAGAATAGTGAGTGCAGCTCTGGAGTATAATACAGGAGGTAACTCAGGATCATAATGTAATGTATGTACACAGTGACTTACCAGCAGAATAGTGAGTGCAGCTCTGGAGTATAATACAGGAGGTAACTCAGGATCAGTAATGTAATGTATGTACACAGTGACTAACCCAGAATAGTGAGTGCAGCTCTGGAGTATAATACAGGAGTAACTCAGGATCAGTAATGTAATGTATGTACACAGTGACTGCACCAGCAGAATAGTGAGTGCAGCTCTGGAGTATAATACAGGAGGTAACTCAGGATCAGTAATGTAATGTATGTACACAGTGACTGCACCAGCAGAATAGTGAGTGCAGCTCTGGAGTATAATACAGGAGGTAACTCAGGATCAGTAATGTAATGTATGTACACAGTGACTGCACCAGCAGAATAGTGAGTGCAGCTCTGGAGTATAATACAGGAGGTAACTCAGGATCAGTAATGTAATGTATGTACACAGTGACTATACCAGCAGAATAGTGAGTGCAGCTCTGGAGTATAATACAGGAGGTAACTCAGGATCAGTAATGTAATGTATGTACACAGTGACTTACCAGCAGAATAGTGAGTGCAGCTCTGGAGTATAATACAGGAGGTAACTCAGGATCAGTAATGTAATGTATGTACACAGTGACTGCACCAGCAGAATAGTGAGTGCAGCTCTGGAGTATAATACAGGAGGTAACTCAGGATCAGTAATGTAATGTATGTACACAGTGACTGCACCAGCAGAATAGTGAGTGCAGCTCTGGAGTATAATACAGGAGGTAACTCAGGATCAGTAATGCAATGTATGTACACAGTGACTGCACCAGCAGAATAGTGAGTGCAGCTCTGGAGTATAATACAGGAGGTAACTCAGGATCAGTAATGTAATGTATGTACACAGTGACTGCACCAGCAGAATAGTGAGTGCAGCTCTGGAGTATAATACAGGAGGTAACTCAGGATCAGTAATGTAATGTATGTACACAGTGACTGCACCAGCAGAATAGTGAGTGCAGCTCTGGAGTATAATACAGGAGGTAACTCAGGATCAGTAATGTAATGTATGTACACAGTGACTGCACCAGCAGAATAGTGAGTGCAGCTCTGGAGTATAATACAGGAGGTAACTCAGGATCAGTAATGTAATGTATGTACACAGTGACTGCACCAGCAGAATAGTGAGTGCAGCTCTGAAGTATAGCTCAGGCTCTTTCCCTTTAACTGCACAGACAGAGGTAATCCTGGGTGATCTGGTGGATGATATATTTAGGGAATTTTGTTGAGCAAAGAAGAACAAAGTGGTGACCGGAACAAAAGACGCCGAGATGAAAAAATGAAGAAGCCGCGTTCTCTGCAGGGAGCAGTCAGACGCTGCGGCGTTTTCTTTATCCCTTTGTGTCGTCTTCATTAATATTCGCAGATGTTTGGTTTTATTTGTGATTTATCTCAGAACGTTTCCAGGACTATGGGGCGAGATAGCGGAGAATGCAGCGCTCAGGACTGTAATGTCCCCGATGCCACAGATAAGACACAAGATAGAAGAAAGGGAACCGGGGTGAGATGAGGATTCACTGAGGAGCCAGTGATCATCTACAGCAGCACAGAGGATGTCAGGAGAGGAGTCACAGAGATACATAGAGGAAGGAGCAGGTCCCAGCAGCACAGAGGATTTCAGGAGAGGAGTCACAGAGATACATAGAGGAAGGAGCAGGCCCCAGCAGCACAGAGGATTTCAGGAGAGGAGTCACAGAGATACATAGAGGAAGGAGCAGGTCCCAGCAGCACAGAGGATTTCAGGAGAGGAGTCACAGAGATACATAGAGGAAGGAGCAGGTCCCAGGAGCACAGAGGATTTCAGGAGAGGAGTCACAGAGAAACATAGAGGAAGAAACAGGACCCAGCAGCACAGAGGATTTCAGGAGAGGAGTCACACAGATACATAGAGGAAGGAGCAGCTCCCAGCAGCACAGAGGATTTCAGGAGTGGAGTCAGAGATACATAGAGGAAGGAGCAGGTCCCAGCAGCACAGAGGATTTCAGGAGAGGAGTCACAGAGATACATAGAGGAAGGAGCAGGTCTCAGCAGCACAGAGGATTTCAGGAGAGGAGTCACAGAGATACATAGAGGAAGGAGCAGGTCTCAGCAGCACAGAGGATTTCAGGAGAGAAGTCACAGAGATACATAGAGAAGGAGCTGGTCCCAGTAGCACAGAGGATGTCAGGAGAAGAGTCACATAGATACATAGAGGAAGGAGAAGGTCCCAGCAGCACAGGGGATTTCAGGAGAGGAGTCACAGAGATACATAGAGGAAGAAGCAGGTCCCAGCAGCACAGAGGATGTAAGGAGAGGAGTCACAGAGATACATAGAGGAAGAAGCAGGTCCCAGCAGCACAGAGAATGTCAGGAGAGGAGTCACAGAGATACATAGAGGAAGGAGCAGGTCCCAGCAGAACAGAGGATTTCAGGAGAGGAGTCACAGAGATACATAGAGGAAGGAGCAGGTCCCAGCAGCACAGAGGATGTAAGGAGAGGAGTCACAGAGATACATAGAGGAAGGAGCAGGTCCCAGCAGCACAGAGAATGTCAGGAGAGGAGTCACAGAGATACATAGAGGAAGGAGCAGGTCCCAGCAGAACAGAGGATTTCAGGAGAGGAGTCACAGAGATACATAGAGGAAGGAGCAGGTCCCAGCAGCACAGAGGATTTCAGGAGAGGAGTCACAGAGATACATAGAGGAAGGAGCAGGTCCCAGCAGAACAGAGGATTTCAGGAGAGGGATGATATTTTGAATGGTACATTGGCATTGGAGCTGCTGATAAATCATGATGGCAGCTCGTCCCTCCCCTCACTAATAGCGGGCGGATGGTCACTGGCTGCTGCGTCCCTCCTACCTACCCGCCATCTACAAAGTCTTTATTATATATGAGAAGGGGGAGGCGGTGCAGACCCCCTCCATTACCCATCACTGCCTCACACGTCCATACTCATTACTGGACCAATTAGTCTGTGTGCGGAGGAAAACTACCAGTAAGGAACTGATGGAGGATAATGAGTATATGGACATTGTTCCTAGGAAAGCTGGGTGATATCACAGAACCTCTTCCATACAGACATGGTACTTCTCACAGCTGAGGGTTTGTTACAATTGTAAATGAGACTCCTCTGATCCTGTGAACCTATAAGTGTTTGGATCAGTACTGAGCATGTGTGACCATTGCTCCTCTACACAGTGGTCGCACATGCTCAGTACTCATCCGGTCACACCCAGGACCTCTGTTAATTGACATTGAGGGTCCGGCACGTCAGACCCCCAGAAATTATTCATATATTAACTATTTTATGTAGGGTATATGGAAACGGCATCTATATTCCCTTTTGTGTCTTATTTGGAGGTATATTATATACTAAGGGAGGACATTATGCACCACCCTCATCCAGTCTATACCATACACCTCGTCCAGACAGCAGTAAATTAAAATAAACCTCAAAAATCCGGAACGTGGCTGACAGCGCTGAGCGATGGCGCCCGTACGGTGCGACACATTCAGAGATCATAACTTCAGTAAACAAGGCTGGGAGCTCGCAGAGGTTTTAATCACGGTGACAGAATTATCCCCGGAGATCAGCAGCCGCCGGAGAACATTCATTAATGGATACATCAAGGTCTCCTCCACGACTGTCACGGATGAACGGAATAGGAAAATAGACGAGAAGCCGCGTAATTCCGAATAGAGAGGATCAAAAAGATCCGCAGTACCCAGGTCCAGCGTAAGTCCATGGCCGCCAGACCAGAGCACTATGGACCTCCTCCCTAGAGACTTTACGGTTGGGACCTCCGGGATGATGTCACGAGTGTCGCACTGTCGTGGTGACCCTACTAATCACACCCTTCTGATTAGTAGGGTCATCACGATGCTGCGACACCCGTAACATCACACCGGAGGTCCCAACCGTAAAGTCTCTAGGGAGGAGGTCCATAGTGAGGCCGGAAGGAGAAGGTTCATAGAGATCTGGTCCGGCAGCCATTGGGTTACCAAAATGCTACCGTGGTGCAGCAGGTTCAGCTGCACCAGGGCCCCGACTGGCTAGGGGGCCCCTCAAGCCTGCAGGGGGGCACCCAGCCAACCCCATGAACCTGTGTAAGAGGAGAGGAAGGTAACTGAGGGAAGCTTCCTGCTTCCCCTGGCTGATCCCGCCCCTCCTCTCCTCTTCTGCCCCGGCTCCCAGGACTTCAGAGCGCGGCCCGGCGCAGCAGGTAGGAGCCGCACCGCCCACAGCACCCCCACCCCAACGTTCACTAGCGCACCGCCCCCCCCCCCGCTCCTCACCAACGTTCACTAGCACCCTCCCGCTCCTCACCAGCAGCTGCTGCACCAGGGCCCTCCGGAGTCAAGGTCCTCCACTGCTAAAATCAATTCTCCATAGCCAGTAGATAAAGGATCTACATTAAGGATTAACCCCTTTTATGGCAGCACCTGTCATCAGATTCGATCCCAACTTAAAAAAAGTCAATGGCAATCCTATCACTTAGTTTACTGATTGGGTTGTATTTTATCATTGGATAATAGGGAGGTCATGGTACACTATCAAGCTGAAGGCCAAGTCTGTTGGGCCTGAACCTCAAGGAAAATTACTCTTAGGAACGATCCTACAACCCTTAGCTGTAATTTACATTAAAATTGTTTTTTTTAAACGTTTTATATACACTATATTATATAATAGGGGACATAATGCACCATCAAGCTGAAGGCCAACTCTTCTAGGGCCAACTCTCAAAGTTAGAGTCTCATAGGATCAATGCCCCTTAGCTGTAACTTATGTCCAGCCCTCAAATTGGGTTGTTTTTTAACATTTTATGGACAATACATTGTATAATAAAGGAGGACGTGGTGCACCAATCTGCTGAAGGTCATCTATGTTAGGGCAGACCCTCAAAGACAACGGCTCTTAGGAATAATCCTAAAAGCCCTTACCTGTAATTTACATCCTACCCAATAATCTCACCTTCATCCAGACTGTTTCACCCTTGTCCCATGAACATACATATATAAGGAATTATAATTCCAACCTTACTCTAACCACAGACAATCTCAGTCTTAACCCTAGCTCTAACCCCAGCATGAACCTTAGCTCTAACCGCAACAAGAACTTTATCTCTAACCCTAGCTCTAACCTCAACAATAACTTTATCTCTAACCCTAGCTCTAACCTCAACAAGAACTTTATCTCTAACCCTAGCTCTAACCTCAACATGAACCTTAGCTCTAACCTTAGCTCTAACCGCAACAAGAACTTTATCTTTAACCCTAGCTCTAACCTCAACATGAACATTATCTCTAACCCTAGCTCTAACTTCAAAATGAACCTAATCTCTATCCCTAGCTCTGACTTTAACATGATTTTTAATGAAGTAGAGAAAAACTGCACTCACCGGTTTACCTCAGGCGTGTACTTTAATGTTATCAGCCCGTACTGCTGGTGCCTCATTTCCTGCAAATAAGATTGTAACTTCAACATGAACTTAATCTCTAACCCTAGCTCTATCTTCAACAAAAACATTATCTCTAACCCTAGCTCTATCCTCAACATGAACCTAATCTCTAACCGCCTCAACAAGAACATTATCTGTAACCTTAGCTCTATCCTCAACTTGAACCTTATCTCTAACCCTAGCTATAACCTCAACATGAACATTATCTCTAACCCTAGCTCTAACTTCAACATGAACCCAATCTCTAACTCTAGCTCTATCCTCAACAAGAACAATATCTCTAACCCTAGCTATAACTTCAACATGAACCCAATCTCTAACCCTAGTTCTATCCTCAACATGAACAATATCTCTAACCCTAGCTGTAACCTCAACATGAACCCTATGTCCACCCAAAGCTCTAACGTCAACAAGAACCTTATTTCTAACCCTAGCTCTAACTTCAACAAGGACTTATCTCTAACATTAGCTCTAACCTCACCGAGAATCTTATATCCAACCCTAACTGTAACCTCAACATGAACCTTATCACTAACCCTAGCTCTAACCTCAACATGATGCTTATCTCTAACCAAAGCTCTAACCTCAACAAGAACCTTATCTCTAACCCTAGCTCTAACCTCAACAAGAACGTTTTCTCTAACATTAGCTCTGACCTCAACAAGAACCTTATCTCTAACCCTAACTGTAACCTCAACATGAACCTTATCACTAACCCTAGCTCTAACCTCAACATGAACCTTATCTCTAACCAAAGCTCTAACCTCAACAATGACCTTATCTCTAACCCTAGCTCTAACCTCAACAAGAACCTTTTTTCTAACATTAGCTCTGACCTCAACCAGAACCTTATCTCTAACCCTAACAGTAACCTCAACATGAACCTTATCACTAACCCTAGCTCTAACCTTCACATGAACATTATCTCTAACCCTAGCTCTATCCTCAACATGAACCTTAACTTTAACCCTAGCTCTAACCTCAACATGAATCTTATTGCCATCAATAACAGATAAGTGAGGTCCTGCACTTGTTTCAAGACAAACAAAAGCACTGCTCTGGAGGGGGTACCAGGTGTCAGACCCCCTTCGATCTAATGTTGACTACCTATCCTATCAATATCATAATCCTGTTAACCTCTTTAATCCCAATCTCTAATTCTAGCCTTACTTCCAACTTTAACACCATTGTAACCTTAGCCTATACGACAAACCTTAACCCCCAACCATCTTTTCTAAACTCCACCATCTGTGAAAGGTTACAGCTATTATCCGTAAGGAATTTTTACGAGCTGCATCAGCTAATAGAGACGATGTGTGGAACACTCGAATTGTAATCCTCCGATAGAAAAGGTCATATTTGCATTCCCGATCTCACACTGAGCATTTGTACAGTACACAGATCATGATTCATTATCACTGAACGTAAAAATCCCAATAATCCTTTGTCAAGTCCGGTGACAGATAAGGTGATCTGCGCCGTGTCTCCCAGGGTAATGACTGACTTGATTATCTCTTCTAAAAGCCCCAATAAAACTCCCCGCTTCCTCCCATACTTGGGAAGCTCCTTCTCCCAACGGCTAATTTCTTGTTAAATTATAGGCCTGCAGGTTGTAATTCACTCACACAATGGCAATTAGCCACCACATTTATCCCTTGTGTCTTCTGTGCCAAGGAAGACGAGGTAATATTTATGTTTGATTTTTAATTATTGCCTTTTAACGAACCAATCATGGCGATTAAAGGGAAACACCGTCTATGTGGATTCCACGCCAGTGGCCTTAATAATAATTAGCGTGTTTCCTCAAATCAAGTCTTTAAATTGGCCAAGTTTTGTTAATACAGTACTTCAAGTGTTTGAAAAAGTTAGGTAATTACCAACATCTCTTTAATAAAATAGGAGTATCCTTTCCAAGGTCGAAAAGCTTGGAAGATGTGATGATGGGGCTCCACCAACAATGTTCAAAACTCAATGATCTCCCTTCTCCGTGACCCTACCTCCCAATGTTTTGAGTAACCACCACCAAAACATGGAAGAAGACCCTTTGTTCTTCCCAACCACTGCCAATGTTCAACCAGTCTTTTAAAGTTGAGATTGACATTGAGGACATCTCTGTTTCTGTTTAGCTACATCCCAACGTTTTGAGTACTCACCACCAAAACATGGAATAAGACACTTTGTTCTTCTCCACCATCACCACCACCAATTTTTAACCAGTCTCTCAAAGGAAAACCCTTTTAAGATTGAGATTGACATTGAGGACATATCTGTTTCCATCTTTAGCACCTCATCAGGGCAAGGTTGGATTGGAACGATTGATGAGCCTAGATTTTTAGAGATTCTAATGTTGAAGTTGAGTAAATTGTAAAATTATTTTATGTTTTGGTTGGCTTACCAACCAATACTTACAATACTTACCATAGGTATAAAATTACAATTAACAATACTTACAGCATTTTTTGCACAATTTCGAGCAGTTGGCTTGCTTTAGATCAACAGTTCCAAAATTTACAATAGTCATCCAATTACAGTTTACCATAGTCACCACATTTTTTGCCCAATTTTGATCAGTTGGCTTGCTTTAGACCAACATTTACAACATTACAATAGTTGTAAAAATACAACTTACCGTACATTTTTTTGCACAATTTCAAATATTTTTAGGCCATTTCCTATTTTCATAGCCATGTTACTTTTCATAACTGTCTAAAATTGTCTAAAACTCTTATTAAATCTGGCAGAAGGCCCATTTTTGGCACAAATTTGAGCCAAATTTGCCATTGAAGACCAATGTTGTGGTGGGTTTTAAAGGTATTGCGATCTTTTTGGTTGAGTAGATTTATGGTTATTGCAGATTGTATTGTTTTCTGGTGGATACATATTCCAATATATCAAAACAATTTTGTCAAAATTTAGATCTACAATTCGCGAAATTCACCAGATCTTTGCCTTGAGCTAATGACGTAAATGACCAAAAATAAAGGTATTCTGTGGTCTTCAAAGTCAATGTTTTAAGACTTTGGGTAGCCATGTTGTTTTCCTTCTTGAAGACCAATATCAGGGTGGGTCTAAAATGTATTGTGGCTTAGTAGATTTATGTTTTTTGGAGATTACATTGTTTTCTGGTGGGTACCTTTTTCAATAGATCAAAACAATTTTGGCAAATCACGAAGCTAACCAGATCATTGCCTTGTAGACGACCGAAAATAAGACTTCTTCTTAATTGAATTACCAGGTAGCAATGTTGTTTTCTTCCTTGGAAGAATTTGGGGAAGATCCACAGATTTGGACATTTGTTCTATCTTTAAGTGTCATTGCTCCTCAATCCAACATACGTAGACTCAAAATAGGCAGAAGAACAGTAATGACTTTCATGACATCCAACCATCATCAACTTCATCATCCGAACATATATTTATTTATAGACTACATTCTATTTTCTTTTTAGGTGACCATCAGCAAAATTATAATCACCTCGTGCTCAATAATGCCTCCCAGACACCCACAAACGGTAAGACCCTTTCTAGGTTTTAGGTCTATAAACAATTTTCCCTACAGCCCTGATGGCCCCCAAACTGCAAATAGGGTTGTGGAGGTCCCATCTGCATCCAAGACCGTTGGCCACCATTCCACATAAGAGAATATGATATGACGGATCAGTCGGTAGATTGTAAGATCACATGGCGAGGGCCACGACACTTCATGTATACTATGTTACTCTTGTCCTGTACTGTATTTTGCTTTGTTTTACCGCATGTGTTCATCACAGGTGTACAGTCCATAATACTATTAGGGTATGTCAGTTCACTGCAGTACAATTATAACCGATTCTAATGCATGGAGTATAAAATATATATACGGTATATGTATACCTCTGTACTGTCACTGCCCAGCTCCACAATAACCCAACAAAAAATATTGCGGTTTATAGGGCAATAGGAGCGAAGCTATTCAATTTTATATATTTATTCCAAATGATAGGCAGCGGTTACAAAAATACACAAAAGATGTTAAAAAGGGAACAAAACAGTAGAGTATAGTATTACATCAAATAAAAAGGAGTAACAAAAGAGAATGAGTAAACCTGTGTCATAGCAAAGTCATCAAAGATTAGAGGTGGTTACTTCTCCTATACCAAAGTGCATCGAATCATATTATATTGTGCCATTTGCTTTTATTAACCTCCATTACAGCCACATACCTCCCCACTGGTGACGTATAAGAGGGCCGGGCATTGCATGTGGCCTCAGTTTTCAGAAAATTATGAAATTCCACCTTCCACTATATCTTTGACCCTGGAGGTCGTAGACAAGAGATTTTGTAATGTTTCTTATTGTCCTCCAGCTGCCAGAAATAAATTTGGAGCTCATGGGCATGTATCACAATTGTGAAACAATGTGTGTTACGTTCTGTCACGATGCTGAAAATGTATATCCCATAACTGTAGGATCTATGATAACCCTAACATTCATCACTGACCACTGGTGCCCAAATATCCACCAAATACACTTTGAAATTCAGCAGTTCTGTCATTCTGACACTTCATGTCTGGACTGGTACAGTTGCTAGATAGTAATTACCTGTCCACACCAGGAGGCCCTATCTCTCTACTTTTGTTTTATTTAGTTTCTTCTTAGCTATAATTATGAGACATTTTCTAGATTTGTAATCATATCCATAACACCCACCATTGAAATAAACTGGTGAACCCGATATGTTTGGGGTTTGCATATAACAAATAGACTCATTAAATAAGTTGTTAATCAATGGATTGGGAAAATTAGGAGAATGGCTTCAAAGTCAGTCACACGTAATCAACTTTGGTTTTGCCGGTTTGGAAAAGATCCTCATTTTTAGGAAGGTTGGTAAGAATTGTTGAGTTTTCTAGTCAAATTGATCTTTTTGGGTCGGTGGCTATGGGAGCATGTAGGGGTGTGTGAACAGTGTGATAAGAATTTTCATGAGTTCAATGGAATGAATCCATCAGAGAAGGAAAAATAAGGGCACTCGCCCATAAATTGTGCAAAACAATCGCCTTTATTCCGGATCCATTATACAGGTGGCAGGGAAGGGAGTGGAGAACGGTAGACAATGGCCTGTTTCGTGCGTTTCTGGCAGGTCAACTTCAATAGGACCAGTTGAAGTGCCAGACATGCATGAAACAGGCCGTTGTCCACTATTCTCCACTTCCCTCCCTCCCACCTGTATAATGGATCCGGAATAAAGGTGATGGTACAACTTATGCTTGAGTGCCCTTATTTTTCCTTCTCTGATAGATTTGTTATAATGGACTTCTGAAGTGAGCACATCCAGTGCACTCACACAGTGCCAGACCGGTGCATATAAGAAGGTTCTTTATGTTTGTAGTGGTGCCCGGCTTATTTTTGTTATTAATGTGGAATGGGTTTGACTGGTTTAACAATGAGAAGATGAGTCAAGTTGTTATTGCCATCTGGTCCTATTATTCTTCAAAGTTCTTGGAGCCATGGAGACTTCCAACCTAAATTTGAGAAGATTCACCGTCAATGTAGGATATTTGTGAAGTAGGTGATCTTAGGTGGTCATTAGAGGTCTCTAGAAGTCTCATTCAATGGTCATCAAGCTTGTCTTCTGATTTGTTTCTATGACATACCCAAAGGTGGAACTTCCCTTAAGTTCTACCGTAGCAAATGCTGATAATGAAAATCGGTGAAGGTCAGAACTACGACTGGCCCCGGACGTGACTTACATTGTATTAGGTCGCTTGGCACCGCTCCCCAGCTCACCTCTCCTGGGTCTGCATCCTCTGCTCCTCTACCCGATCGGGCATCCGGCATCCAGGCGTGCTGTGTCTTGGAGCCATCGCCGGGTCCCCTTCCTGTCTGCTGACCACCGGGTTCACACATCAGCACAGTCATGAATCTAATCAGCGGTGCACTAGGCGTGGCCGCGCTCCTCCCCTGTGAATCTAAGGGCTGGCACAGCTCAACCTCACACTCCCCTTGGCCAATAGCTGTCCATCCTCCGATATATCAGGCCACCTCCACTGCTGGGAGATGCCTGATTCTTGAGTTGGTTAAGCTTCTGCTTCTCTGGCTGCTAGTCAGGCCTTCCTTGTGCTCTCTCTGGTAGAACCTGTTCCAGATCTCTTCTGCCCGGGCTCTGGTGCCTCCTTCCCTGTTTGGCCTTACCGTAGTATAGGCTAACCCTACGAGCTGCCCCCCTGGTACTAGCAGCTGTGGTATTTAGACCCCCTGGGCTTGCCCTGACAATCTCCGTATAGGAGTTGGTTAAACTAGGACCAGCTCACCCAGGGGTTCGATACCACGGCTCCCCCGGAAGTGTGACACATTGTTTCATAAATTGACCAAAGTTCCAACTTGACATTCACTACTACTAGGTGGTTGGAACTCATTATTGATGAAACTGTACCAGAACACCTAGAAGGAAAAATCATGAAATTATGGAAATCACCGGGTAGATGGATATGTTAATGCTATGCAAATAATGAAAAAAGGGATAATCCCAGGAGTAGGACTGGTGTGGAGCTCGCTTAAGAGGACAGACCTCCATTCCAGTCTCCATTATTGTCTTGCTTTGCACTATGGTGGCCTTTTAGAGCTGTGACTTGAGGTCAATGAAAAAGTCTTCATGAGGGAACTTGACACCAGTCCTCCTCCCAGGATTATGGTGTGGGGAGGCATAATGTACCTTTGTTGGACCCCTCTAGACTTTATTCCAGGTGCACTAACAGCTCAGCAATACATTGATTTGGTCAGGGAACCAGTGGTCCAGATGATTCTCCAAAGTGACCTATAAGCTGTTTTTGAATAACACAAACCTTAACATGTTAGTGACACTACTGTGGGCACAGCATACAGGACCTAAACCTGTTCCCATGGCTGCAGTGTCTCCAGACGTGTCTCTCATCCTACAGTGTCTCCAGACTTGTCTCTCATCTCTACAGTGTCTCCAGACTTGTCTCTCATCTCTACAGTGTCTCCAGACTTGTCTCCCATGGCTGCAGTGTTTTTGAACATGTCTCCCATGGCTGCAGCATCTCCAGATATGTCTTCCATGTCTCCAACATCTCCAGACTTGTTTCCCATGGCTGGAGCATCTCCCAACGTCTCTCACATGGCTGAAGCTCTCTGGACTTATCTCCAACAGCTTCATGATTTCCAGACTTGTCTCCCATTGCTGCAGCATCTCTGAACTTATCTCCCATGGCTGCAGGATCTCCAGACTTGTCTCCTATGGCCACAGTGTCTTTGGACTTATCTCCCATAGCTGCAGCATCTCCAGACTTGTTTCCCATGGCTGCAGTGTCTCCAGACTTGTCTTCCATGGCTGCAGCATCTCCAGACTTGTCTTCCATGGCTGCAGCATCTCCAGACTTGTCGCCCATGACTTTAGCATCTCTAGACTTTTCTTCCTTGTCTACAATATTTCCAGACATGTCTGTCATACCTGCAGCATCTCCTGACTTGATTCCCTTTGCTTCAACGTCTGGACTTGTTTCCCATGGCTGCAGCATCTCCAAATGTCTCTCCCATGGCTGCAGTATCTCCAAATATGTCTACAATGGCTGCAGTGTCTCTGAACTTGTCTTCCATGGCTGCAGCATCTTCTGACTTGTCTCCCATGGCTGCATTATCTCCAGACTTGTCTCCAGGGGCTGCAGCATCTCCGGTCTTATCTCCCATGGCTGCAGCATCTCCAGACTTGCCTTCTATGGCTGCAGCATTTCCGGACTTGTCTTTTATGGCTGCAGCATTTCCGGACTTGTCTTTCATGCCTGCAGCATCAATGGACTTGTCTCCAATGGCCGCAGCATCTGCAGACTTTTCTCATATAGCTACAGCATTACTAGAGGTCTCTTATAGCAGCCTTGTCTCTAGACCTGTCTCTTATGGCTGCAGCATCTCCAGACTTGTCTCTTATGGCTGCAGCATCTCTATACTTGTCTCCCTTGGCTGCAGTATCTCTGGACTTGTCTCCCATAGCTCCAGCGTGTTTGCACTTGTCTCCAATGGCTTCAGCATTAATAGACTTGTCTCCCATAGCTGCATTGTCTCCAGACTTGTCTCCCATGACTGCAGCATTAATAGACTTGTTTCCCATAGCTGCATTGTCTTTAAACTTGTCTCTTCTGGCTGCAGCATCTCCAGACTTGTCTCCCAAGGCTGCAGTGTCTCCAAATATTTCTCCCATGGCTGCAGCGTCTCCAGACTTATCTTCCATGGCTGCAATGTCTCAAGACTTGTCTCCCATAGCTGCAGCATTAATAGGCTTGTCTCCCATGGATGCAGTATCTCCAGACTTCTCTCCCAAGGCTGTAGTGTCTCTAGACGTGTCTCTGCTGGCTGCAATGTCTCTATACTAGTCTTCCATGGCTGCAATGTCTCCAGACTTGTCTCCCATGGCTGCAATGTCTCCAGACTTGTCTCCCATGGCTGCAATGTCTCCAGACTTGTCTCCCATGGCTGCAATGTCTCCAGACTTGTCTCCCATGGCTGCAATGTCTCTGGACTTGTCTCCCATGGCTGTAACATTTCCAGACTTGTCTCCCATCGAGCCCGTCAGTGACATCATTTATCGGCAATTACACAAGAGCTGCCAACAATAAATCTTGATGATTTTCCCAAGTTCATTCATTGGCAGAACCTTCCATGTAGGGTGGTTCATCCATGGAGATGAGTGAAGAAGCCCATAGAAGAGGACAGCCCAGAGCTTCCTACTACATTTGGGCCTCTGAATTGCTCAAAAGTCAAGAATCCTGGATTGGGTTTCTCATATCTTACAATGTTTTCTGAGTTCTAGACTTCTCCTTATATCTAGAAGCTCTAAACGTTGCATCATTCCGAGAAACTGCAGTTCTGGGAGGAAAGTTCCTCCAGGGAGAAGAGTGAATGTGGTCCTCTGAGCTCCGGGAGACGTCTATTTGTAGATCACACAATTAGAGCGCGCGGGTGATTGACAGTGACCTCAGCTCAGCGGAGACTGCAGCCGACCGCAGAACATACATCTCCTGCTGCGGAGTTTACTCTTATAACATATGTAAATGAAACGCCGAGAAACCAAGACGATCAGATGTGAGACTGCCGGCGAAACCGAACAGACACCGCGTCTATGAAAATGATTATATACAGGACATGCCCCAGGTTATACCGGCTGTACATATATAATTTTATACAGGACATGCCCCAGGTTATACCGGCTGTACATATATAATTATATACAGGAGATGTCCAGGTTATACCGGCTGTACATATATAATTATATACAGGAGATGTCCAGGTTATACCAGCTGTACATATATAATTATATACAGGAGATGTCCAGGTTATACCAGCTGTACATATATAAGTATATACAGGAGATGTCCAGGTTATACCGGCTGTACATATATAAGTATATATACAGGAGATGTCCAGGTTATACCAGCTGTACATATATAATTATATACAGGAGATGCCCAGGTTATACCGGCTGTACATATATAAGTATATACAGGAGAAGCCCAGGTTATACCGGCTGTACATATATAATTATATACAGGAGATGCTCAGGTTATACCGGCTGTACATATATAATTATATACAGCAGATGCCCAGGTTATACCGGCTGAACATATATAATTATATACAGGAGATGTCCAGGTTATACCGGCTGTACATATATAATTATATACAGGAAATCCCCAGGTTATACCGGCTGTACATACATAATTATATGCAGTAGATGCCCAGGTTATACCGGCTGTACATATATAATTATATACAGGAGATGCCCAGGTTATATGCCCAGGTTATACCGGCTGTACATATATAATTATATACAAGAGATGCCCAGGTTATACCGGCTGTACATATATAATTATATACAGGAGATGCCCAGGTTATACCAGCTGTACATATATAATTATGTCCAGGTTATCCTGGCTGTACATATATAATTATACACAGGAGATGTCCAGGTTATACCGGCTGTACATATATAATTATATACAGGAGATGTCCAGGTTATACCAGCTGTACATATATAATTATACACAGGAGATGTCCAGGTTATACCGGCTGTACATATATAATTATATACAAGAGATGTCCAGGTTTATACCGGCTGTACATATATAATTATATACAGGAGATGTCCAGGTTATACCGACTGTACATATATAATTATATACAGGAGATGTCCAGGTTATACCGGCTGTACATATATAATTATATACAAGAGATGTCCAGGTTATACCGACTATACATATATAATTATATACAGGAGATGCCCAGGTTATACCGGCTGTACATATATAATTATATACAGGAGATGTCCAGGTTATACCCGCTGTACATATATAATTATATACAGGAGATGCCCAGGTTATAACCGGCTGTACATATATAATTATATACAGGAGATGCCCAGGTTATATACCGGCTGTACATATATAATTATATACAGGAGATGCACAGATTATACCGGCTGTACATATATAATTATATACAGGAGATGCCCAGGTTATACCGGCTGTACATATATAATTATATACAGGAGATGCCCAGGTTATACCGGCTGTACATATATAATTATATACAGGAGATGCACAGATTATACCAGCTGTACATATATAATTATATACAGGAGATGCCCAGGTTATACCGGCTGTACATATATAATTATATACAGGAGATGTCCAGGTTATTCCGGCTGTACATATATAATTATATACAGGAGATGTCCAGGTTCTACCGGCTGTACATATATAATTATATACAGGAGATGTCCAGGTTATACCGGCTGTACATATAATTAAATACAGGAGATGTCCAGGTTATAGCAGCTGTACATATATAATTATATACAAGAGATGTCCAGGTTATAACCGGCTGTAGATATATAATTATATACAGGAGATGTCCAGGTTATTCCGGCTGTACATATATAATTATATACAGGAGATGTCCAGGTTCTACCGGCTGTACATATATAATTATATACAGGAGATGTCCAGGTTTATACCGGCTGTACATATAATTAAATACAGGAGATGTCCAGGTTATAGCAGCTGTACATATATAATTATATACAGGAGATGCCCAGGTTATACGGCTGTACATATATAATTATATACAGGAGATCCCCAGGTTATAGCAGCTGTACATATATAATTATATACAGGAGATCCCCAGGTTATAGCAGCTGTACATATACAATTATATACAGGAGATGTCCAGGTTATACCGGCTGTACATATATAATTATATACAGGAGATGTCCAGGTTATACCGGCTGTACATATATAATTATATACAGGAGATGTCCAGGTTATACCGGCTGTACATATATAATTATATACAGGAGATGTCCAGGTTTATACCGGCTGTACATATATAATTATATACAGGAGAAGCCCAGGTTATACCGGCTGTACATATATAATTATATACAGGAGATGCTCAGGTTATACCGGCTGTACATACATAATTATATGCAGTAGATGCCCAGGTTATACCGGCTGTACATATATAATTATATACAGGAGATGCCCAGGTTATATGCCCAGGTTATACCGGCTGTACATATATAATTATATACAGGAGATGCCCAGGTTATACCGGCTGTACATATATAATTATAACCAGGAGATGCCCAGGTTATACCAGCTGTACATATATAATTATATACAGAAGATGTCCAGGTTATACCGGCTGTACATATATAATTATATACAAGAGATGTCCAGGTTATACCGGCTGTATATATTATAATTATATACAGGAGATGTCCAGGTTATTCCGGCTGTACATATATAATACAGGAGATGTCCAGGTTATACCGGCTGTACATATATAATTATATACAGGAGATGCCCAGGTTATACTGGCTGTACATATATAATATTCCCAGGTTATACGCTGTACATATATAATTATATACAGGAGATCCCAGGTTATACGGCTGTACATATATAATTATATACAGGAGATGTCCAGGTTATACCGGCTGTACATATTATATATATTATACAGGAGATGTCCAATTTTACCGGCTGTACATATATAATTATATTACAGGAATGTCCAGGTTATACCGCTGTACATATATAGTATATACAGGATATTCCAGGTTATACCGGCTGTACATATATAATTATATACAGGAGATGTCCAGGTTATACCGGCTGTACATATATAATTATATACAGGAGATGTCCCAGGTTATACCGGCTGTACATATATAATATATACAGGAGATGCCCAGGTTATACCGGCTGTACATAATAATTATATACGGGAGATGTCCAGGTTATACCAGGCTGTACATTAATATATAGTTTATACTACAATTATCGAGATGCCAGGTTATACCGCTGTACATATATAATATATACAGAATTCCAGTTATGCGCTGTACATATATAATTATATACAGAGATGTCCCAGGTTATACCGGCTGTACATATATAAGTATATACAGAATATTCCCAGGTTATACCGGCTGTACATATATAATTATATACAGGAGATGTCCAGGTTATACCGGCTGTACATATATAATTATATACAGGAGATGCCCCAGGTTATACGGCTGTACATATATAATTATATACAGGAGATGTCCAGGTTATACCGGCTGTACATATATAATTATATACAGGAGATGCCCCAGGTTATACCGGCTGTACATATATAATTATATACAGGAGATGTCCAGGTTATACCAGCTTTACATATATAATTATATAGAGGAGATGTCCAGGTTATACCGGCTGTACATATATAATTATATACAGGAGATGCCCAGGTTATACCGGCTGTACATATATAATTATATACAGGAGATGCACAGGTTATACCGGCTGTACATATATAAGTATATACAGAATATTCCCAGGGTATACCGGCTGTACATATATAAGTATATACAGAATATTCCCAGGTTATACCGGCTGTACATATATAAGTATATACAGAATATTCCCAGGTTATATCGGCTGTACATATATAAGTATATACAGAATATTCCCAGGTTATACCGGCTGTACATATATAAGTATATACAGGAGATGCCCCAGGTTATACCGGCTGTACATATATAATTATATACAGGAGATGCCCCAGGTTATACCGGCTGTACATATATAATTATATACAGGAGATGCCCAGGTTATACCGGCTGTACATATATAAGTATATACAGAATATTCCCAGGTTATACCGGCTGTACATATATAAGTATATACAGAATATTCCCAGGTTATATCGGCTGTACATATATAAGTATATACAGAATATTCCCAGGTTATACCAGCTGTACATATATAAGTATATACAGAATATTCCCAGGTTATACCAGCTCGCTCTTATCACCCCCTTTTCTTTCTTTCTTTTTACAGAGAAACCCCGTGTTAACAACATCCTGACCTCCGCGACTGAGCCGTACGACCTGTCCTTCTCCAGATCCTTCCAGAACTCTCCCACCTCCCTCCGTCCTATGAGTCGGCCGTCAAGACCAATCCAAGTAAATATATCTGTCTGAAGAAATTGAGTAGGTGTCTTTCACTCCATTTCACCTTCATTTCCTGGGGCCGGTGGTTGATGTCATTGTCCGGTCTATACTGTGCCCTGACGCCTTTCAGGCACGTTGTGTTTTGGTATCTTGTTATGTGTTTGATAACTCTGTGAGAAGTGGAGACTCCATTTTCATCATGGACCTTAAATCTGGTGTGAACTTGGATGATGATGAAGATTGTTCACCACCAACATAACCTCTTCCTTACTAACCCCAATATTCATGAGGCTTTAGATGAAGCTCCTCTTAGGCTCTGCCTGGATTAAGATCGCTCTCCTCACCCTGTGATTTGGGAGGTCTACCCCGCACTCTGGTGGTCCCCCCTTTACTGGCATGGACTTTCCTTTTCTCTCTTTTAATCCGGACTCATTTTTAAGAAATATGTAGAAACCACTAGAGAAGTAAAGGGTGAAGAAGACAGACCAACACCAAGATGTATAAATGAGTACAACCACACTACTCCACAATTTATCACTGACTACGACCTTAAGATATATCACTGACCACAACCATACTACACCAAGATATATCACTGACTACAACCATACTACACCAAGATACATCACTGACCACAACCATACTACACCAAGATACATCACTGACCACAACCATACTACACCAAGATAATCCTGACACAACCATACTACACCAAGATAATCACTGACTACAACCATACTACACCAAGATATATCACTGACTACAACCATACTACACCAAGATATATCACTGACCACAACCATACTACACCAAGATATATCACTGACCACAACCATACTACACCAAGATATATCACTGACCACAACCATACTACACCAAGATATATCACTGACCACAACCATACTACACCAAGATATATCACTGACTACAACCATACTACACCAAGATACATCACTGACCACAACCATACTACACCAAGATACATCACTGACACAACCATACTACACCAAGATGTATCACTGATTACAACCATACTACACCAAGATATATCACTGACTACAACCATACTACACCAAGATATATCACTGACTACAACCATACTACACCAAGATATATCACTGATACAACCATACTACACCAAGATACATCACTGATTACAACCATACTACACCAAGATACATCACTGATATACAACCATACTACACCAAGATATATCACTGACCACAACCATACTACACCAAGATATATCACTGACTACAACCATACTACACCAAGATACATCACTGACCACACACCATACTACACCAAGATATATCACTGACCACAACCATACTACACCAAGATACATCACTGACCACAACCATACTACACCAAGATATATCACTGACCACAACCATACTACACCAAGATACATCACTGACTACAACCATACTACACCAAGATACATCACTGACCACAACCATACTACACCAAGATATATCACTGACCACAACCATACTACACCAAGATATATCACTGACCACAACCATACTACACCAAGATATATCACTGACTCACAACCATACTACACCAAGATATATCACTGACCACAACCATACTACACCAAGATACATCACTGACCACAACCATACTACACCAAGATACATCACTGACCACAACCATACTACACCAAGATAATCACTGACTACAACCATACTACACCAAGATATCATCACTGACCACAACCATACTACACCAAGATATATCACTGACACAACCATACTACACCAAGATATCATCACTGACCACAACCATACTACACCAAGATATATCACTGACTACAACCATACTACACCAAGATAATCACTGACCACAACCATACTACACCAAGATACATCACTACCACAAACCATACTAACACCAAGATTATCACTGACCACAACCATACTACACCAAGATACATCACTGACCACAACCATACTACACCAAGATTATCACTGACCAACCATACTACACCAAGATACATCACTGACTTACAACCATACTACACCAAGATATATCACTGACACAACCATACTACACCAAGATACTCACTGACCACAACCATACTACACCAAGATATATCACTGACCACAACCATACTACACCAAGATATATCACTGACTACAACCATACTACACCAAGATACATCACTGACCACAACCATACTACACCAAGATACATCACTGACCACAACCATACTACACCAAGATATATCACTGACCACAACCATACTACACCAAGATATATCACTGACTACAACCATACTACACCAAGATACATCACTGACCACAACCATACTACACCAAGATACATCACTGACCACAACCATACTACACCAAGATACTATCACTGACCACAACCATACTACACCAAGATACATCACTGACCACAACCATACTACACCAAGATATATCACTGACCACAACCATACTACACCAAGATAATCACTGACCACAACCATACTACACCAAGATATATCACTGACTACAACCATACTACACCAAGATATATCACTGACCACAACCATACTACACCAAAGATACATACACTGACCACAACCATACTACACCAAGATACATCACTGACCACAACCATACTACACCAAGATACATCACTGACCACAACCATACTACACCAAGATTACATCACTGACCACAACCATACTACACCAAGATACATCACTGACCACAACCATACTACACCAAGATACATCACTGACCACAACCATACTACACCAAGATATATCACTGACTTACAACCATACTACACCAAGATATATCACTGACTACAACCATACTACACCAAGATAATCACTGACTACAACCATACTACACCAAGATATATCACTGACTACAACCATACTACACCAAGATAATCACTGACACTGACCACAACCATACTACACCAAGATACATCACTGACCACAACCATACTACACCAAGATACATCACTGACCACAACCATACTACACCAAGATACTATCACTGACCACAACCATACTACACCAAGATATATCACTGACCACAACCATACTACACCAAGATACATCACTGACCACAACCATACTACACCAGATATATCACTGATTACAACCATACTACACCAAGATACTATCACTGACCACAACCATACTACACCAAGATATATCACTGACCACAACCATACTACACCAAGATATATCACTGACCACAACCTTACACACCAAGATATATCACTGACCTACTACCAACACTATACTACTACACCAAGATACATCACTGACCCACAACCATACTACACCAAGATATATCACTGACCACAACCATACTACACCAAGATACATCACTGACCACAACCATACTACACCAAGATATATCACTGACTACAACCATACTACACCAAGATATATCACTGACCACAACCATACTACACCAAGATATATCACTGACCACAACCATACTACACCAAGATACATCACTGACCACAACCATACTACACCAAGATTATATCACTGACTCACAACCATACTACACCAAGATATATCACTGACTACAACCATACTACACCAAGATACATCACTGACCACAACCATACTACACCAAGATATATCACTGACCCACTACAACTCATGACTACACCCCAAGATATATCACTGACCACAACCATACTACACCAAGATATATCACTGACACAACCATACTACACCAAGATACATCACTGACACAACCATACTACACAAGATATATCACTGACCACAACCATACTACACCAATTATATCACTGACCACAACCATACTACACCAAGATACTATCACTGATTACAACCATACTACACCGAGATATATCACTGATTACAACCATACTACACCGAGATATATCACTGACTACAACCATACTACACCAAGATACATCACTGACCACAACCATACTACACCAAGATATATCACTGACCACAACCATACTACACCAAGATATATCACTGACCACAACCATACTACACCAAGATATATCACTGACTACAACCATACTACACCAAGATACATCACTGACTACAACCATACTACACCAAGATATATCACTGACCACACACCATACTACACCAAGATATATCACTGACCACAACCATACTACACCAAGATATATCACTGACTACAACCATACTACACCAAGATACATCACTGACTACAACCATACTACACCAAGATATATCACTGACCACAACCATACTACACCAAGATACATCACTGACCACAACCATACTACACCAAGATATATCACTGACCACAACCATACTACACCAAGATATATCACTGACTACAACCATACTACACCAAGATACATCACTGTCTACAACCATACTACACCAAGATATATCACTGTCCACAACCATACTACACCAAGATATATCACTGACCACAACCATACTACACCAAGATATATCACTGACCACAACCATCCTACACCAAGATACATCACTGACCACAACCATACTACACCAAGATATATCACTGACCACAACCATACTACACCAAGATATATCACTGACCACAACCATACTACACCAAGATACATCAGTGACCACAACCATACTACACTAAGATATATCACTGATTACAACCATACTACACCAAGATACATCACTGACCACAACCATGCTACACCAAGATATATCACTGACTACAACCATCTTACGCTAAGATACATCACTGACCACAACCATACTACAACAAGATATATCACTGACTACAACCATACTACACCAAGATATATCACTGACTACAACCATACTACACCAAGATATATCACTGACTACAACCATACTACACCATGATATATCACTGACCACAACCATACTACACTAAGATATATCACTGATTACAACCATACTACACCAAGATACATCACTGACCACAACCATACTACACCAAGACATATCACTGACCACAACCATACTACAACAAGATATGTCACTGATTACAAACATACTACACTAATATATATCACTGACTACCACCATAATACACCAAGATACATCACTGACTACAACCATACTACACCAATATATATATATATATATATATATGACCACAACCATACTACACCAAGACATATCACTGACCACAACCATACTACACCAAGATATATCACTGACCACAACCATACTACACCAAGATATATCACTGACCACAACCATACTACACCAAGATACATCAGTGACCACAACCATACTACACTAAGATATATCACTGATTACAACCATACTACACCAAGATACATCACTGACCACAACCATGCTACACCAAGATATATCACTGACTACAACCATCTTACGCTAAGATACATCACTGACCACAACCATACTACAACAAGATATATCACTGACTACAACCATACTACACCAAGATATATCACTGACTACAACCATACTACACCAAGATATATCACTGACTACAACCATACTACACCATGATATATCACTGACCACAACCATACTACACTAAGATATATCACTGATTACAACCATACTACACCAAGATACATCACTGACCACAACCATACTACACCAAGACATATCACTGACCACAACCATACTACAACAAGATATGTCACTGATTACAAACATACTACACTAATATATATCACTGACTACCACCATAATACACCAAGATACATCACTGACTACAACCATACTACACCAATATATATATATATATATATATGACCACAACCATACTACACCAAGACATATCACTGACCACAACCATACTACACCAAGATATATCACTGACCACAACCATACTACACCAAGATATATCACTGACCACAACCATACTACACCAAGATATATCACTGACTACAACCATACTACACCAAGATATATCACTGACCACAACCATACTACACCAAGATATATCACTGACTACGACCATACTACAACAAGATATGTCACTGATTACAAACATACTACACCAAGATATATCACTGACCACAACCATACTACACCAAGATATATCACTGACTACGACCATACTACAACAAGATATGTCACTGATTACAAACATACTACACTAATATATATCACTGACTACCACCATACTACACCAAGATATATCACTGACTACAACCATACTACACCAAGATATATCACTATGACCCTACTACATCAATATATATCACTGATTACAACCATACTACACCAAGACATATCACTGATTACAACCATACTACACCAAGATATATCACTGACCACAACCATATTACACCAAGATATATCACTGACTACAACCATACTACACCAAGATACATCAGTGACCACAACCATACTACACCAATATATATCACTGACTACAACCATACTACACCAAGATATATCACTATGACCCTACTACATCAATATATATCACTGATTACAACATACTACATCAAGGTATATCACTGATTACAACCATACTACACCAAGATGTATCACTGATTACAACCATACTACACCAAGGTATATCACTGATTATAACTGTACTACCAGCAACCTATACTAATGACTATGACCATAATACCACCAACTTTCACCACAGACTATGACCATACCACCACTAACTTACACCACTCTCCTCGACCAGACTACTACCAACTTACACCATTGACTAAGACCATACCACCACCAAATTACACCACTGACTACAACCATACCACCAACAACCCACATCACTTATTACGACCATACTATCACCAACTTACACCACTGACTACAACCATACTACCATCAACTGACAACACTAACTACCACCATAGTACCACCAGCTTATGCCACTGACTACAACAATCCCACCACTAACTTACACCCCTTACTATGACCATACAACCACCAACATAAACCACTGACTACAACCATACTACCCTTAACTTGTACCTCTGACGATAACCTCACCACCACTAATTTACACCACTGGCTACAACCATACTACCACCAACTTACACCTCTGACTATGACCATACCACCAACAACTTAAACCACTGATTAAAACCATACTACCACCAACGTACAGCACTTACTATGAACATACTACCACTAACTTACACAATTGACTGTGATCATACTACCATTACCTTACACAACTGACTACAACCATCCCACCACCAACATACTTACACTATCTTACACCACTGTCTACAACTATACTACCACCAACTTACACGGACAACAATAATACTACCCCCAAATTACACCACTCTCTTTGACCACACTACCACCAACTTACATCACTGGTTTGGACCATATTGCCTCCAACTTACACCACTGACTATAACTACACTATCACAACATTAAGCTACTATTACCCTACCATCACCAACTTACACCATTGTCTTCGACCATAGGTACACCAACTTACACCAGCTATACCACTGACTATGACCATTCTACTACCAACTTACACACCCTGACTACAACCATTCCACCACAACCTTACACTACTGACTATAACTATCCCACTACCAACCTACACCGTTGACTTGGACCAGACTACCACCAACTTACTCCACTTACTACAACCATCCCACTACCAACTTACACCGCTGACTATGACCATCCCACTACCAACTTACACCACTGACTATGATCATCCCACTACCAACTTACACCACTGACTATGACCATCCCACCACCAATTTACGCCACTGACTACAAAAATCCCACCATCAACTTACACCATACTCACCACCACTGACTATGATCATCCAACCACCAACTTATACCACTGACTATGAACAACCCACCACTAACTTACAAGTCTGAATAAGACCATTCTACCACCAACTTAGACTCCTGACTATGACCATCACACCACCAACTTACACCACTGACTATGACAATCCCACCACCAACTTACAACTCTGGCTACGATCATTCTACCACCAAATTATACCCCTGACTACGACTATCCCACCACCAACTTACACTACTGACTACAACTATCCCACTACCAACTTACACCATAGACTCGGACCAGACTACCACCAACTTACACCACTGACTATGACCATCCCACCACCAACTTACACCACTGACTACAAAAATCCCACTACCAACTTACACCACTGACTACCTCTATACTACCACTGACTACGGCCATCCAACCACCAACTTACCCCACTGACTATAACCATACTACCACTGAGTTACACCACTGACTACGGCCATCAAACCACCAACTTACACCACTGGCTATGACCATCCCACCACCAACGTACACCACTGACTTTGATCATACTACCACCAAGTTACGCCACTTTTTAAACCCAAAGGTCACAGATGAAAGCCGACTCCACCCTCTCGTTTAGCACCGAACAGGAACGCCGCTGGACGCACCTTCCTCCCTTCCTCTGTCATCTTTGCCCGTTTTTGTATCGGGGGAAAAAACAGGCACGGATGACACCAGAGGGGAAATGGACAGACAACTCGCGAGTCCGCTCATTTTACCTTTCCCGAAAGCTCCCGAGGCGGCAGTAGACACAAACACCGATGGCGGGAGGACGGGGAGGCCTAGTTCTGCCAGGAGAATGCAAATGAATATTCCTCACTTCCGAAAACAAATTCCTCGATTTGCAGAATTACTTTTTATTTTTTTACATTAATTGCTTTTCACTGTCACTTCAGAGTTTTTAGCATGCCCCCCTCCTCCTCCTCTCTCCGCCGGCACACGAGAAGCCATCATTTACCGAGCAACCGGTTTAGCAAAGAAACAAATTGCTCATTTTGTGGTGACACACCCAATCTGCGGAGAACACAGAAAGAGCAGAATTCATCAATGTCAGCTCCGGGGGCTGGAGGCCTGCTCTGCATATGTATGAATGGAGAGAGACCACCACTCCGTCTCCGCGAGGGATAGTAGGCCCGCCATTGGGGTAGGAAAGGGCCGGAGCGATCGCCTGATCATCCGGGAACATTTCTGCTTAATTTCTTCTGCAAATAAAGCAACATTTTTCTCGGAAAGACAAAAAAAAATGGTTCCCGGAGCTTCGGTGAATATTTATTAACATTTTATCTCCGATGGCCGAGACCATAAATCACTCGGTGGCAGATCCGCGGACGTCAAGGAAGGGGCAAGGCCGGGGTTATCGCAGCTTTCCATTAAAGGGCCCATCCCACAAAGACACTTTATTTACAATTTTGCATCATGATTCCCAATTCCAAGGTAGCGAAGGGGGAAGATGTGGAGAAATGCGCTAAAAGGTTATTCCCACAGTAGATCCTTCTGATAGCGGGGGCTCTGATGGCGGGGACCCCCAATGTGAAGACACACGAGCGCCGGTCTAGGCTACTCCATTCTGACTTGGCATTCCGGACCCAGTGGTCAGACCCCCGCAATCAGCAAGTTAGGTAGGATAGTTTGTGTACCCCCTTATGTTGGATGTCCAAAAAGGGTCCATCACCCCCCCACAGCCCACACTGTCATCCCCCCACAGCCTCCACTCACTCAACCCCCCACAGCCTGCACTCAGCCCCCCACAGCCTTCACTCACTCAGCCCCCCACAAGCCTGCACTCACTTACCCTCTCAACCTGCACTCACACCCCCCACAGCCTGCACTCACACCCCCACAGCCTGCACTCACTGACACCTCCCCACAGCCTGCACTCACTGACACCCCCCTACAGCTTGTACTCATTCACACCCAACCCCACAGCCTGCACTCACTGACACCTGCCCACAGCCTGCACTCACTGACACCCCCTATAGCCTTCAGTCACCCCCCACAGCATGCACTCATTCACACCCAACCCCACAGCCTGCACTCACTCATCCCCTCTCAGCCCAGCCAGCACTCACCCTCCACAGCCCTCACTCACACAGCCCCCATAGCCTTCACTTTTTTAGCCCCCCACAGCCTTGACTCATTCACAACTCCCCACAGCCTGCACTCACTCAGCCCCCCACAGCCTGCTCTCACTCAGCATGTCCTCACTCAGCCCGCATCACGGTCAGCCCGCACTCATTCAGCCTGCACTCAGCCCACACTATAGTCATCCCACACTTACCCTGCACTCACTCACCCTGCACCACGGTCATCCTGCACTCAGCCTGCACTACAGTCACCCCGCATTCACCCCACACTACATCAGCTTGCACTACGGTCACCCCTCACTCACTCAGCCCGCACCATGGTCACCCTGCAGCACTGGGAGGGCAGAGATGAGGCAGCACTGGGGGGGGACAGAGAGCAAGGGGGAACAAACAGTGGGCAGGGGGAGAGGCGAATGCTGCCCCCAGTGCCATAGAGCCCACCCTCATCGTGATGTCACCGCTATCGCATCGGGCACCCATCTAGTAACTGATATAATGGCCTCATCCTGGATCCTTCCTTTAATAATGTCCCTATCCTGAACCCTTCCTATAATTATATATAGTTAGATAGATGATAGGATAGATAGATAGATAGATATAGATAGATAGATAGATAGATTATAGGATAGATAGATAGATAGATAGATAGATAGATAGATAGATTATAGGATAGATAGATAGATAGATAGATAGATAGATAGATAGATAGATAGATAGATAGATAGATAATACATAGATAGATAGATAGATAGATAGATAGATAGATAGATAGATAGATAGATGGATGGATAGATAGATAGATAGATGGATGGATAGATATGGAAATATGGTTGCTATTTCCCCAGGAGCACCAGTTCCTCTGATTGAGCCGGTGTAATTTTGTTCTTCGCCTTTCTCTGCTTTCGTTGTGGGATACGGAATCAACGAGCTGGAAAATATTCAGTAAACAACAGCTTGATGTCTTTAAATATCAAATGTAGACAATTCTCAACCTCTGAGCGGTGTAGGAGGAAGGCGGCAGGAGGACCCCGGAGCCCCCTCTCAGGTGCCGCTGGTAGAACAATCTAAAAATAACGTCTTTCCCTTGTCAACTTTATCCAAAGAAGTGTTCTTTCCGAGAGGTTCAGATCTTACAGCAAGAACAAAGGAGCCCGACGTCTCTACTGCTCTCTGGAGCTGCCAAGGTTGTGTCATCACTGTAACCCAACAACGTGCATGAAAGGCCCCATAGTGTGGGGTGAATACTGGATGGATAGATAGATAGATAGATATAGATAGATAGATAAAGATAGATAGATAGATAGATAGATAGATAGATAGATAACAGATAGATAGATAGATAGATAGATAGATAGATCGGTCTCGATCTGGTTGGACCTGGGATCAGATCAGGATCTCCTCCATACATGGATTGGCTACATAGAGTAGTACAATGCCATCCACGATGATCGACTCGACCATAAACTCTCCCTTCAAGGTGTCCCTTCCAGGTATTTTCGTTGTCACGTTACTTGATACTTTTTGGTGTCTCCCTTCAAGTTCTGTCTTCCAGGTTTCTTCTTCATCTCAACGACTCATTGTTTCCTAGACCAAATAATCTGAAGCCCCTTCTTAGTATATACAGGAGCTTCCCAATATTAAAATATCATCAAAAAATAATTTATTTCAGTAATTCAATCCATAAAGTGACACCCATATATTATATAGAGTCATTACACACAGAGGGATCTATTTCATGTGTTTATTTCTGTTAATGTTGATGATTATGGCTTACGGCCAATAAAACCCAAAAGGTCATTATCTCAGAAAAATTCCCAAAACATCTGCAGAGGCTTACTAAGGGTTCAAAATGGTCCCTTATTCTGGTTCAGTAGCTACACATTCATGGGGAAGACTGCTGACTTGACAAATGACCTGAAGGCAGTTACTGACACACTCCACGAGGAGGGTAAGCCACAAAAGGTCTTTGGAAATCAAGGTCCCAGAGACTGGAGGAAGAGTGGAGAGGACACAATCCAAGATACTGGAGGAAGAGTGGAGAGGCCACAATCCAAGAGTCCGGAGGAAGAGTGGAGAGACCACAATCCAAGAGTCTGGAGGAAGAGTGGAGAGGCCACAATCCAAGAGTCTGGAGGAAGAGTGGAGAGGCACAATCCAAGAGTCTGGAGGAAGAGTGGAGAGGCCACAATCCCAGAGTCTGGAGGAAGAGTGGAGAGGCCACAATCCCAGAGTCTGGAGGAAGAGTGGAGAGGCCACAATCCAAGAGTCTGGAGGAAAAGTGGAGAGGCCACAATCCAAGAGTCTGGAGGAACAGTGGAGAGGCCACAATCCAAGAGTCTGGAGGAAGAGTGGAGAGGCCACAATCCAAGAGTCTGGAGGAAGAGTGGAGAGGCCACAATCCAAGAGTCTGGAGGAAGAGTGGAGAGGCCACAATCCAAGAGTCTGGAGGAAGAGTGGAGAGGCCACAATCCAAGAGTCTGGAGGAAGAGCGGAAGAGGCACAATCCAGAGTCTGAGGAAGAGTGAGAGGCCACAATCCAAGAGTCTGGAGGAAGAGTGGAGAGGCCACAATCCAAGAGTCTGGAGGAAGAGTGGAGATGGCCACAATCCAAGAGTCTGGAGGAAGAGTGTGAGAGGCCACAATCCAAGAGTCTGGAGGAAGAGTGGAGAGGCCACAATCCAAGAGTCTGGAGGAAGAGTGTGAGAGGTCACAATCCAAGAGTCTGGAGGAAGAGGAGAGAGCAAAATCCAAGAGTCTGGAGGAAGAGTGGAGATGCCACAATCCAAGAGTCTGGAGGAAGAGTGGAGAGGACACAATCAAGAGACTGGAGGAAGAGTGGAGATGCCACAATCCAAGAGTCTGGAGGAAGAGTGTAGAGGCCACAATCCAAGAGTCTGGAGGAAGAGTTGGAGAGGCCACAATCCAAGAGTCTGGAGGAAGAGTGGAGAGGCCACAATCCAAGAGTCTGGAGGAAGAGTGGAGAGGCCACAATCCAAGAGTCTGGAGGAAGAGTGGAGAGGCCACAATCCAAGAGTCTGGAGGAAGAGTGGAGAGGCCACAATCAAAGAGTCTGGAGGAAGAGTGGAGAGGCCACAATCCAAGAGTCTGGAGGAAGAGTGGAGAGGCCACAATCCAAGAGTCTGGAGGAAGAGGGAGAGGCCACAATCCAAGAGTCTGGAGGAAGAGTGGAGAGGCCACAATCCAAGAGTCTGGAGGAAGAGCGGAGAGGTCACAATCCAAGAGTCCGGAGGAAGAGTTAGAGGCCACAATCCAAGAGCTGGAGGAAGAGTAGAGAGGCCACAATCCAAGAGTCTGGAGGAAGAGTGGAGAGGCACAATCCAAGTCTGGAGGAAGAGTGGAGAGGACACAATCCAAGAGTCTGGAGGAAGAGTGGAGAGGCCACAATCCAAGAGTCTGGAGGAAGAGTGGAGATGCCACAATCCAAGAGTCTGGAGGAAGAGTGTAGAGGCCACAATCCAAGAGTCTGGAGGAAGAGTGTAGGGTCACAATCCAAGAGTCTGGAGGAAGGGTGGAGAGATCAAATCCAAGAGACTGGAGGAAGAGTGAATGCCACAATCCAAGAGTCTGGAGGAAGAGTGTAGAGGTCACAATCCAAGAGTCTGGAGGAAGGGTGGAGAGATCAAATCCAAGAGTCTGGAGGAAGAGTGAGAGGACACAATCCAAGAGTCTGGAGGAAGAGTGGAGAGGACACAATCCAGAGACTGGAGGAAGAGTGGAGATGCCACAATCCAAGAGTCTGGAGGAAGAGTGTAGAGGCCACAATCCAAGAGTCTGGAGGAAGAGTGAGAGGCCATAATCCAAGAGTCTGGAGAAGATGGAGAGGCACAATCCAAGAGTCTGGAGGAAGAGTGGAGAGGCCACAATCCAAGAGTTGGAGGAAGAATGGAGAGGCCACAATCCAAGAGTTGGAGGAAGAGTGGAGAGGCACAATCCAAGAGTCGAGGAAGAGTGTAGAGCACAATCCAAGAGTCTGGAGGAAGAGTGGAGAGGCCACAATCCAGAGTCTGGAGGAAGAGTGGAGAGGCCACAATCCAAGATTGGAGGAAGAGTGGAGAGGCCACAATCCAAGAGTCTGGAGAAGAGCGAGAGGCCACAATCCAAGAGTCTGGAGGAGAGTGGAGAGCCACAATCCAAGAGTCTGGAGGAAGAGGAGAGGTCACAATCAAGAGTCGGAGGAAGAGTTTAGAGGCCACAATCCAAGAGTCTGGAGGAAGAGTGAGAGGCCACAATCTAGAGTTGGAGAAGATGGCGAGACCACAATCCAAGAGTCTGGAGGAAGAGGGAGAGGCCACCAATCCAAGAGTCTGAAGGAAGAGTAGAAGAGGCCACAATCCAAGAGTCTGGAGGAAGAGTAGAGAGGCCACAATCCCAGAGTCTGGAGAAAGAGGGAGAGGCCACAATCCAAGAGTTGGAGGAAGAGTGGAGAGACACAATCCAAAAGTCTGGAGGAGAGAGAGGCCATAATCCAAGATCTGGAGGAAGGTGGAGAGGCCACAATCCAAGAGTCTGGAGGAAGAGTGGAGAGGCCACAATCCAAGAATGGAGGAAGAGTGGAGAGGACCACAATTCAAGAGTCTGGAGGAAGAGTGGAGAGGCCACAATCCCAGAGTCTGGAGGAAGAGTGGAGGGGACCACAATCCAAAGTCTGGAGGAAGAGTAGAGAGGCCAAATCCAAGAGTCTGGAGGAAGAGTGAGAGGCCACAACCCAAGAATGGAGGAAGAGGGGAGAGGCCACAATCCAAGAGTCTGGAGGAAGAGCAGAGAAGCCACAATCCAAGAGTCTGGAGGAAGAGTGGAGAGGCCACAATCCAAGAGTCTGGAGGAAGAGTGGAGAGGACACAATCCAAGAGTCTGGAGGAAGAGTGGAGAGGCCACAATCCAAGAGCCTGGAGGAAGAGGGGAGAGGCCACAATCCAAGAGTCTGGAGGAAGAGCAGAGAAGCCACAATCCAAGAGTCTGGAGGAAGAGTGGAGAGGCCACAATCCAAGAGTCTGGAGGAAGAGTGGAGAGGCCACAATCCAAGAGTCTGGAGGAAGAGTGGAGAGGCCAAAATCCAAGAGTCTGGAGGAAGAGTGGAGAGGCCACAATGCAAGAGTCTGGAGGAAGAGTGGAGAGGCCACAATCCAAAAGTCTGGAGGAAGAGTGGAGAGGCCACAATCCAAGAGTCTGGAGGAAGAGCGGAGAGACCACAATCCAAGAGTCTGGAGGAAGAGTGGAGAGGCCACAATTCAAGAGTCTGGAGGAAGAGTGGAGAGGCCACAATCCAAGCTCCTTGAGGTCCTTGTGAAGTTTCCACAATCAGTGATGGTTTGGGCCATGTCATCTGCTGGTGCAGGTCCACTGTGTTTTATCAAGACCAAAGTCATCGCTGCCGTCTACCAGGACATTTTACAGCACTTCATGGTTCCCTTTCCCGACAAGCTTTCTAGAGATGTAGATGTTCTTTTCTAGCAGGTCTTGGCACCTGTTCACACTGCCGAAAGTACCAGTACCTGGTTTACTAACCACAATATCACTGTGCTCGATTGGTAGCAAACTGGCCTGACCTAAACCCCATAGAGAATCTAGGAGAAACACCAGACCCAACAATGCAGACAAGCTGAATGCTGCTATCAAAGCAACCTGGGCTTCCATAACCCCTCAGCAGCCACAGGCTGATCGCCTCCATGCCACGCCGCATTGATGCCACAGGCTGATCGCCTCCATGCCATGCCGCATTGATGCCACAGGCTGATCACCTCCATGCCATGCCACATCAATGCCACAGACTGATCGCCTCCATGCCACGCCGCATTTATGCCACAGGCTGATCGCCTCCATGCCACGCCACATCAATGCCACAGACTGATCGCCTCCATGCCATGCCGCATTGATGCCACAGGCTGATCTCCTCCATGCCATGCCACATCAATGCCACAGACTGATCGCCTCCATGCCACGCCGCATTTATGCCACAGGCTGATCTCCTCCAGGCCATGCCACATTGATCCCACAAGCTGATCGCCTCCATGCCATGCCGCATTGATGCCACAGGCTGATCTCTTCCATGCCATGCCGCATTGATGCCACAGGCTGATCTCCTCCATGCCATGCCACATCAATGCCACAGACTGATCACCTCCATGCCACGCCACATTGATTCCACAGGCTGATCTCCATGCCATGCCGCATTGATCCCACAGGCTGATCTCCTCCATGCCATGCCGCATTGTCCCAGGTGATCCCCCATGCACGCCGCATGATCAACAGTGATCTCCTCCATGCCATCGCCGCATTGATCCAACAGGCTGATCTCCTCCATGCCATGCCGCATTGATCCCACAGGCTGATCTCCTCCATGCCAGTCGCATTGATCTACACAGACTGATCTCCTCCATGCCATGCGCATTGATCCACACAGGCTGATCTCCTCCATGCCACGCCGCATTGATCCAACAGACTGATCTCCTCCATGCCAGCCGCATTGATCCCACAGGCTGATCTCCTCCATGCCATGCCGCATTGATCCCACAGGCTGATCTCCTCCATGCCAGCCGCATTGATCCAACAGGCTGATCTCCTCCATGTCATGCCGCATTGATCCCACAGGCTGATCTCCTCCATGCCATGCCGCATTGATCCAACAGCTGATCTCCTCCATGCCATGCCGCATTGATCCACAGGCTGATCTCCTCCATGCCATGCCGCATTGATCCCACAGGCTGATCTCCTCCATGCCACGCCGCATTGATCCAACAGGCTGATCTCCTCCATGCCATGCCGCATTGTCCACAGGCTGATCTCCTCCATGCCATGCCGCATTGATGTAGTAATTCATGCAAAAGGACCCGACCAAGTATTGATGGCATTTACTGTGCAGACTTATCATTAGGACATTTATGAATTACAAATCATTATTTCAGTTGGTCTTATATAATAGTCTAATTTTCGGAGATAATGACGTTTGAATTTCATTGGCTGTAAGCCATAATCATCAACATTAACATAATTAAACACATGACATAGATCCCTCTGTGTGTAATGACTCTATAAATTATGTCTGTCACTTTATGTATTGAATTACTGAAATAAATTAACTTTTTGATGATCCCATATGACCTCATTCTGGCCCTGTCCTATAATAATGCCCCCAATCTAATAATTACCTTGTGGCATCCTCACTTCCACCCTCAGGATGTCTAGGAATCCCAGAATTCCTTGCATCGGCCGCAGCCCTACTGGCACACCCAAGTGATGGGTGTACAAATATGGTGTCCACTGGCGGTATGGGACAACCAGCAGTACCGTCAATAGCCAACACTGACACCACCCATAAACGCACCCCCACAAACCCGCCACAACAGCTTGACACCAAACATCCGCCCACCACCGATAAGCTCAGATGGACATACAGGACCTGTGGTGATGTCATGGTCATGGACGGAGCCAGGGGCACGTGACTGATGACATGACTGGGACATCATCACAGGACCTGTAATGCAGAGAGAGCTGCAACCACACAGAGAGCAGCCAGGTACTGCACCCTGCTCACCACCCAGCCCGCTCACCCTACTCACCCCGCAGCCCACTTACTACACAGCCCACACACCTCACAGCCCACTCATGCCACACACCTCACAGCCCACTCACCCCACTCACTCCTCAGCCCACTCACCCCACTCACCCAACTCACCCTACAGCCCACTCACCCCACTCACTCCTCAGCCAACTCACCCCACTCACTCCACAGCTCATTCACCCCATAGCCCACTCACCCCACAGCCCATTCACCCCACAGTCCACTCACCCCACAGCCCACTCACCACACAACCCATTCACCCCACAGTCAACTCACCACACTCACTCTAAAGTCCACTCTCCCAACACACCTCACAGCCCACTCACTCCATACCCCACTTACCCCAAAGGCCAATCACCCCACAGCCCAATCACTCCGCAGCCCATTCATCTCACTCACTCCACAGCACACTCATCACACACACCTCACAGCCCACTCACTCCTCAGCCACTCACTCCACACCCCAGTCACCCTATAGCCCATTTTCCCCACAGCCCACTCACCCCACAGTCCACTCACTCTACAGCCCACTCATCCCACAGCCTACTCACCCCTCAGCCCACTCACCCCACAACCCACTCACCACACAGTCCACTCCCAACACTCACTCCACAGCCCACTCACCCCACAGCTCACTCACCCCACAGCCCACTCGCCCCACAGCCCACTCACCCCACTCACTCCTCATCCCACTCACCCCACTCACTCCACAGCCCATTCACCCCATAGTCCATTTTCCCCACAGCCCACTCACCCCACAGTCCACTCACTCTATAGCCCACTCATCCCACAGCCCATTCATCCCACATCCCACTCACCCCAAAACCCACTCACCACACAGTCCAATCCCAACACTCACTCCACAGCCCACTTACCTCACAGCCCACTTACCTCACAGCCCACTTACCTCACAGCCCACTCACTCCACAGCTCACTCACCCCTTAGCCCACTGACCCCTCAGCCCACTGACCCCTCAGCCCAATCACCCCACAGCCCGTTCGCCCCACAGCCCGCTCACCCCACAACTCACTCACCCCTCTCACTCCACAGCCCATTCACCCCACTGCCCATTTGCCCCACAGCCCACTCCCCAACCAATTCACCCCACAGTCCACTCACCTCACTCACTCCACAGCCATTTCACCCCACATCCCACTCACCCCACAGCCCACTCACTCCACAGCCCACTCACTCCACAGTCCACTCACCCCACAGCCCACTTATCCAACAGCCCACTCACTCCACAGCCCACTCAACCACAACCCACTCTACCACAACCCACTCACCCCACAGGCCATTCACCCCACAACCAACTCACCACACAGTCCACTCACTCCACAGTCCACATACCCCACAGTCCACTCATCCAACAGCCCACTCACCCCACAGCCCACTCAACCACAACCCACTCTACCACAACCCACTCACCCCACAGGCCATTCACCCCACAACCAACTCACCACACAGTCCACTCATTCCACAGCCCACTCACCACCCAGCCCACTCACCCCACAGCCCAATCACTCCACAGCCCACTCACTCCACAGCTCACTCCCCCCACTCACTCTACAGCTAACTCAATCCACAGACCACTGACCTCACAACCCACTCACCCCACAGCCTACTCACCCCACAACCTACTCACCCCACAGCCTACTCACCCCACAACCTACTCACCCCACTCATTCCACAGCCCATTTCCCCTAAAGCCCACTCACCCCGCAGCCCACTCATCCCACTCACTCTACAGTCCGCTCACCCCACAGCCAACATACTCCATAGCTCGCTGGCCCTACCGCTCACTCATCCCGCTCATCCTACTGCCCGCTCACCTCATAGCCCACTCACCCAGCTCACCCCGTAGCCCACTCACCCCACAGCTCACCGAATGAGGAACTGAACCAGTTCCTCTTGCCACCGTTAACTTCCTCATGCTGCCGCATGAGAGTGAGCACAGGGGGGGTGAAGAGCACTGCGGGAGAGCAAAGAGCATACACAGTGGGGACAGGGAGGCAGCATAGAGGGGAGCAAGAGCGAGGGGGAAAAAACGCCAGACGGGGAGACCGCACAGAGGGAAAAGGTGGCTGCCACTCCCAACGCCACAGAGCCAGCCCCCATCATGATGTCACTCTCCACCCAATGCGATAACATCGGGCTCCCATCTAGTCTTTTAATAATGTCTTTATTCTGACCACTATCTATAATAATTTCCCCATTTCTGGCCCCTTCCTGTAATAATCACCCTCATCCTGGCCCCTTTCTGTAATAATGTTCCCCATTATGTGCCCTTCCTGTAATAATGTCATTCCATTATGACCTCCTTCCTATAATAATGTTCCCCATTCTGGGCCATTCCTTTAATAATGTTCCCCCTGTCTTGGCCCCTTCCTCTAATAATGTCCCCCATTCTGGGCCCTTCCTGTTAACATGTCTTCCATCCTTGGCCTCTTCCTGAGATAATATCCCCCATCCTAACATAGTTTGTCGTTCCAGCAATAAGTAAAAAAAAAGGTATTGATTGATGTTTTTGCGAGGAACTGGATTGTATTGGGATTGGCTCAAAATTTCACATTGAGCATGCTTTCGCTTTGACATAGGTCACTGTGGATCTCTATACTGGTGGGACTTGGCATCTGATCAGGATCTCCTCCAGAACTAGATTTTCTAGATAGAGTAGTATGATGCCATCTGCGATGATCGACTCAACCAACCAACCAAAAGCTCTCCCTTAGAGGTGTCTCTTCCATGTATCTTGGTTGTCAATGTATTTTTGATACTTTTTGTCTTCCAGGTTCCATCCCCATTTCAGCTCCAAAATACATGTCAACGACTCATTGCTTCCTAGACCAAAAGATCTGAAGATCTATGATCGTCGAAAGCTCGAAAGGATTGTAGAGTCTAACCATCTGCATTTCTTCTCTTCTCTTTTTACAGCTGACAAAGAAGCCGATGAATATTATATGAGAAGACGGCATCTCCCCGATCTGGCCGCCAGAGGGACGCTCCCCCTCAACGTCATAAAAATGACTCAGGATCAGGCGAACTATAGAGAGAGGCCCAGAAGACCTGTGCGTGCCATGTCTCAGGACCGAGTCTTGTCTCCGGACAAGAATATGCCGGAAGAGGGGTACGGGATGCCATACGACCGAATCCTTTCCGATGAGCAGCTTCTATCTGCCGAACGGCTACACTCTCAAGATCCTCTCCTGTCACCAGACAAGGCCATGACCCTCAAGAGGTCCGACTTCCAAGAGAAGTCCATGTCAAGAGCCATTTCCCAAACGGATGTCTTTGTTTCCACTCCCGTGTTGGATCGTTACCGGATGACAAAAATGCACTCTCATCCCAGTGCCTCAAATAACTTGTACAATACGTTGAGTGTAAACCAAACTGCTGCCAAACGCCAAGCCTTCGCTTCCCGGAGGCACAACACGGTGGAACAACTTCATTATATTCCCGGACACCACCAACAGTACCGCACAGCTAGCAAAACAGAAGTGACTGTTTGATTTACGTCTTGTGATTCGTAGATAATCGTTACAAACTGAAGCAGTCCCAGGATACCACACTAAAGTGGCCTTGTGGGCCAAGAAGACCGCCGATTTCACGTCACACCGGTCAACCTCATGCCCATCGTTCATTCTTGTCTGTGTCATGAGTGGTCAGAAGAAGCTAGATCTGAAAGATAGGTGTCGTTGAGGGAGTTTACTAAGGGCTTACCTTTGCTAACATGCTTGGGTTTATCGATGATATCATCAAGAAGGAGACTTTTTTGTAGTCAAACATGACCCTCTATGGGACGTAATACCAACATGGCCAACTATTATTTCTATATGTAGCATGTAGTCAACTCCTTAACATCCTTCATTGGTCCAACCGGTAGGTTACCGGCATCTCTCTCGGTGGTAAGGTCGTAAAAAAAAGTCAACTAGTGTGGTGGAGAGGACTTAATCTGGAAGAAGGGTCATCTTTTTACGAAATATTTATTAGTGCCTATAAATCGTCTGCTCTCTTAACGTAGGAAATTAGTTGGGGTGCGTCTCAACAAGCACAAAGCTATAGCCCATCGTCCATCCATCCGATTTTTATCTTTGTAAATAGATGTGGTAGGCAAACCGGGGGGCAGGGAACTTCTTCTTCTAGACGGAGCCTGTAAAAACACGTGTGAACTACTCCCGACCTCACGGCGAAACGTCTACCGGCGAAACATCTCCGGTGAAGATGAAAAGTTGGAAACGTTTGCCACCGTTTTTCCACCGTTTCTTTTTTTATTTACGACTCGTGATGTTGGGCATATGTAGAATATTCATGTTGTAAAAAATAAGCGTATCTTAAAAAAACAAAAAAAATAATAAATCAAAAGTGTAATTATCCTGTTATGACCTTATATATTATCCGTGTGAAAAATAAAACAAAAAAAACCTAAGCTTACGGGAAAGAGGCCATTCTACGACTGTAGATTTTACTAAATAAGTGACCCATATTAACATACTTGTGCCATATATTTCTAAAAAAAAAGATAAATAAGTCTCATTTGCAGTTTTTTTCTATGTTTTTTAAGATAAAAAATTTAAAAATAAATATTTAACCTTAGGTATTACAGTAATACCACACCCCAGGCTTGTTACATTTTTACAAATATTTATCTATATATTCAATATAAATATTCAGCGTAATTCCGGTCATCTCGTCCTAAACATTTTTTTAGTGCTGCGTGGTCGACATCATTTTATAGACGACATGACATTTTGTATAACAAAACTGTATAAAAAAAAAAAGAGAAAAAAAATCCCAATTTTTACCCCTGCAGGCCACCAGAGGTATTACAGTCTGTAAAAATAAAGCGAAAATAATCATTGTGAAATTTTTTTTAAGTTAAAAAATTCTGCAATATTTTCATTGCGTTTACAATTTTTTTAATAAATTAATTTTGCAATTGTTCGCATTTACAGGCCTCCAGAGTTATTGTAAAAATAAATATGGAAATAATGTCAATTTTTTTAAGTTTAAAAATTCTACATATTTTCATGAATTTATTCATTTTAGAATTTATTAAATTCCCAATTATTTGTGGCCCCGGGTTGCATCATTTGTGAATTTTTTTTTCAGTAAATAAATTTTGCAAAATATTTATAATTTTTATGATTTTTTTAAAGATAAAATTCTGCGATATTTTCATTATTTTTATTTATTAATTTATTTGCATGTATTCAAATATTTCATTATTTACTTTTATTTTTTCATTATTTATTATTTGTTATAGTTATAAAAATTTTATTGAAAATTAAATATTTTAATTTATTATTAGCAAATTTATTATTTTTAATTTTTTACTTATTAATTCCATTATCGCTCAGTTTAAATAATGAAATATATTTATTTTTTTATTAATTTGTATTTTATTGATTTTTATTTAATATTTTTATTTTATTTATTTAATTTTTTTTTTAAATATAAATTCTGCAATATTTTATTTATGAATTTTATTTAAAGATATGATTTTTATTTTGCATTTATTTTATTAATCTTTTAATTTATTTATTAATTATTACAGGCCTCCTATTTTTGAATTATGTTTTTGATTTTTTTTTATTAATTTTTTATTTTATTTTATTTTTTTCTATAAGTATTTTATTCATTTATTTTCAATATTTTTCATTAATTTTTCATTTATGATATTTTATATCTTATATGATTTTTTTAAAGATATAAATTCTGAATATTTTCATTAATTTTTTAATTTTATATTAAATTCCCAATAATTCAACTCAGGCCTCAGAGTATTACAGTCGTAAAATAAAAAAAATAATCATTGTGATTTTTTTTATTTAATTTTATTTTTATTATTTTTATTTTATTTATTTATTTTATATTTTAAGTATTTTTATTAAGAATCTCATTTAATTGCAATATTTTCATTAATTTTTATGATTTTTTTAAAGATACAAATAATCGTAAATTTCAAATATCAATCTTTTAATTGTTATTAATATTACTCCTTTCTATATATATCGAATTTATTTTATTTTTTTATTTTTTATTTTTTTTTTTTATAAATTTTTTATTTTAATTTATTTTTATTAATTTTCATGCATTTTTTAAAGATATAAATTCATGTAATTTTTATTTGATTCCATTTTTAAATGTATTAAATTCTCAATTATATTTTTATCGCAACTTTCCAGGCCTTAGGGGTATTACAGTAGGTAAAAATAAATAAAAATAATCATTGTGATTTTTTTATTAAGTATTTTTTTATTTTATTTTATTTTTATTTTTTATTTTATTTATTTTTTTTATTTTAATATTTTTTTATTAAGTATTTTCTTGCATTTAATTGCAATATTTTCATTAATTTTTGATTTTTTTTAAAGATATAAATTCTGTAATATTTTCAATAATTTTTTCAAATTTTTTAATTTATTATAATTCCCAATTATTCACAGGCCTCCAGAGGTTTACAGTGGTAAAATAAATTGAAAATAATCATTGTGAGTTTTTTTATTAAGTATTTTTTTATTTTATTTTTATTTTAGTTATTTTATTTTTTATTTATTATTTATTAAGTATTTTATTGCATTTAATTGCAATATTTTCATTAATTTCTAGGATTTTTTTTTTAAAGATAAAAAATTTGCAATATTGTTCATTAATTTTTTTTAATTTTTTAATTTATTAAATTCCTAATTATTCACACCTGCAGGCCTCCAGAGGTATTACAGTCAGTAAAAATAAATCGAAAATAATCATTGTGATTTTTTTTTTTATTTTTTAACTTAAAAAATTCTGCAATATTTCATTTAATTTTGCAATTTTTAAAACATATTCAAATCGTTAAAAAAAATTTTATTTTTTTTTATTTTATACTGGAAAGAAATCGGGCAAAATTGCACAAATAAAGTGTCTTAGGTTATAAAATAATGAAAAAATAATTAAATTCTTGGTTGATTTTAGCCTTTAGGATAGTGACTATTTTTCTCGTCTGTCCGGACAGGGTTTACATTTTAAGCGTGATGTGATTAAATTGTAAAAAAAAAATTAAAAACTTTAAAAAAAAATCTAAAATATATATATATATAATTATGGATTTCACACAAAAAATAAATAAAAAAAAGGCCAAAAAGCTTCAAATTAAAATACCTTTGGTGTGGCAACACATATAATATAATAGGGGGGTCATTTTCATCAAAACCAGCAATAAAATATTATTTTTTAATTTTTTTTTGTTAAATTTGTGGCTGTAAAATAAAATCTTATTTTTTAAGTTCTAGTGAAATAATAAAAAAATAATAAATAAAAATAAATAAATCGGGGAAAAATAAATGTAATAAAATAAACCATAATTTACAATAAATACAATAAATAAATCTTTTATTCTGCCTTATTTTCGGCTCGTTTTAGAGGAAGAGGAAAATTAAAATTGCCTATAGATTTTTTTCGTTGGCGTTTGCTATGCGTCGTCTGTTGTTCTGCTTGTCATATATTACACTGGCATCTTAATTTCATGGTATACTAAACTTCAGACATAAAATGTACATTAGAGGAAGCGAAAATGTTTTTGTAAGGTGTGTAATAAATTATGTATGAAATAAAGGTGAAATGTTTTTAACCCTGGAGACTTCGTCAGCTGGGGGGGGGGGAGGGGGAGGTAGATAAGGCAATGGTTTACTGTTGACATCGTACTTTGAAATAAAGGATATTTACCCTTTGAAATCTTTATGGTCTTTTCGTATTATTGTGATTTTTTTTTATGAAAAATTTAACGTAAATGGTTTACTGTTCACAATCACACTTTGAAATCTTTATGGTCTTTTCGTATTATTGTGATTACTATGAAAAATTTACGGAAATTTTTTACTAACCGATATCTTGTAGAGATGGACCCATGATACAATTAGCTGGTAGAAGCTGAGGGGGAGGGGGATGGTAGATAAGGCAATGGTTTACTGTTCACATCATACTTTGAAATCTTTATGGTCTTTTCATATTATTGTGATTTTTCGAAAAATTTACGTACATTTTTGACTAACCGATATCTTGTAAGATGGACCCATGATACTATTAGCTGGTAGAAGCTGAGGGGGGAGGGGGAGGTAGATAAGGCAATGGTTATGTTTGACATCGTCTTTGAAATAAAGGATATTACCTTGAAATCTTTATGGTCTTTTCGTATTATTGTGATTTTGTATGAAAAATTTACGTAAATTTTTCACTAACCGATATCTTGTAGAGATGGACCCATGGTACAATTAGCTGGTAGAAGCTGAGGGTGGAGGGGGATGGTAGATGAGGCAATGGTTTACTGTTCACATCATACTTTGAAATCTTTATGGTCTTTTCGTATTATTGTGATTTTTCGAACAATTTACGTAAATTTTTCACTAACCGATATCTTGTAGAGATGGACCCATGTACAATTAGCTGGTAGAAGCTGAGGGTGGAGGGGATGGTAGATAAGGCAATGGTTTACTGTTCACATCATACTTTGAAATCTTTATGGTCTTTTCGTATTATTGTGATTTTTTATGAAAAATTTACGTAAATTTTTCACTAACCGATAAACTTGTAGAGATGGACCCATGACACATTAGCTGGAAAAGCTGAGGGTGGAGGGGATGCTAGATGAGGCAATGGTTTACTGTTCAACATCATACTTTGAAATCTTTATGGTCTTTTCGTATTATTGTGATTTTTCAAAACTTTACGTAAATTTTTCACTAACCGTAATCATTGTAGAGATGGACATGATCAATTAGCTGTAGAAGCTGAGGTGGAGGGGGATGGTAGATAAGGCAATGGTTTACTGTTCACAAACATAATTTGAAATCTTCATGGTCATTTTGTATTATTGTGATTTTTTATGAAAAATTTACGTAATTGTTCACTAACCAATATCTTGTAGAGATGGAACCCATGATACAATTAGCTGGAAGAAGCCTGGAGGGGGAGGGGGATGGTAGATGAGGCAATGGTTTACTGTTCACATCAATACTTGAAATCATTATGGTCTTTTCGTATTATGTGATTTTCAAAAACATTTACGTAAATTTTTCACTAACCGAATAACTTTAGAGATGGACCCATGATACATAGCTGGTAGAAGCTGAGGGGGGGGGGGAAGTTGAGATAAGGCAATGGTTTATGTTCACATCATACTTTGAAATCTTTATGGTCTTTTCGTATTATTGTGATTTTTCAAAAAACTTACGGAAATTTTTCACTAACCGATATCTTGTAGAGATGGACCCATGATACAATTAGCTGGTAGAAGCTGAGGGGGAGGGGGATGGTAGATAAGGCAATGGTTTACTGTTCACATCATACTTTGAAATCTGTATGGTGTTTTCGTGTTATTGTGATTATTTGAAAAATTTACGTAAATTTTTCACTAACCGATATCTTGTAGAGATGGACCCATGATACAATTAGCTGGTAGAAGCCGAGGGTGGAGGGGGATGGTAGATAAGGCAATGGTTTACTGTTCACATCATACTTTGAAATCTTTATGGTCTTATCGTATTATTGTGATACTTTGAAAAATTTTCATAAATTTTTCACTTATTTTAAGCACTTATACCTTCTAGAGATGGAGCCATGGTATGGTCAACCGTAGAAGCTGGGGGGGGGGGGTAGATAAGGCAATGGTTTACTGTTGACATCACACTTTGAAATCTTTATGGACTTTTTGAATTATTGTGATTTTTCGAAAAATTTACATAAATTTTTCACTTATTTTAAAACACCGATATCTTGTAGAGATGGACCCAAAGTAGAATCAGCTGGTAGAAGATGAGGGGGGGAGGAGGATGGTAGATAAGGCAATGGTTTACTGTTGACATCACACTTTGAAATCTTTATGGACTTTTCAAATTATTATGATTTGTCAAAAATTTACATAAATTTTTCACTTATTTTAAATTGTCACATCAGTGAGGAAGTGAATGAACTCTAGCGCCACCTTTAGGTAGCAATCCTCAAAGTCATAATCGACTGTTTAACAAGCCTTTTAATATGACCAAGGACTTGTCCCAGAACCCCAAACTGCAGATGTTGTATTTTGGAAGGGGGGGCTGCCCCTCATCAGTGTAGTGTATGAGAGTTCTGATGTGCCTGTATGAAAGGTTCAGACGAGGTCTGGGGAACTAGCTATTTTCCTCATGGAGAGGAATCTGTCTGCCAGCATAACGAGACCGATGAGCTGATAAGGAGACTTTTAGCTGCAATGCTCCTCTGGGAAATATGCAAATTGTCACTTCAGTGAGGAAGTGGACGAACTCTAGCACCACCTTTAGGTAGCAATCCTCAAATTTGCATATTTCCCAGAGGAGCATTGCGGCTAAAAGTCTCCTTATCAGCTCATCTGTCTCCTTGTGCTGGCAGGCAGATTCCCCTCCATGACGAAAATAGCTAGTTCCCCAGACCTCACTTATTTTAAGCACTTATACCTTCTAAAGATGGAGCCATCAGCTGGTAGAAGCTTGAGGGAAGGGAAGGGGGGTAGGTAGGTAGATAAGGCAGTGGTTTACTGTTTACATATTTTGAAGTCTTGATGGACTTTTTGTATTTTTGTGATTCTTCCCAAACATACGTAAATTTTTCACTAATTGTAAAACACCTAAATCTTGTAGAGATGGTCCCATGGTATAATCAGCCTGTAGAAGCTGGGGAATAGGGCAAGGTAGACAAGGAAATGGTTTATTGTTCACTTTGTACTTTGAAATTTTGATGGACTTCATATTATTGTGATTTTTTCAAAAATTTACGTAAATTTTTCACATATTTTAAGCACTTATACCTTCTAGAGATAGAGCTATGGTATAATCAACCAGTAGAAGCTGGGGGGGAGGAGGTAGATAAGGCAATGGTTTACTGTTTACATACTTAGAAATCTTGGTGGACTTTTCGTTGAAAAATTTACGTAAATTTTTCACTTATTTTAAGCGTCTATATCTTGTAAAGATGGCCCCATGGTAAAATCAGCCGGTAGAACGATGGGTGAGATGTAGATAAGGCAATAGTTTACTGTTCAATCGAACGTTCAGATAAAGGATATTTACTCTCTGAAATTTTGATGGACTTTTCGAATTATTGTGATTTTTTCCAAAATTTACGTAAATTTTTCACTCTTGACCTCGTTCAGATGGCTCTTCACGTCTATAATATTAATGTTACTGTAATCTGGTGTCTATGGAACTTGCTGTCTAGAGATGGGGGATCGATTCACAGATCAAGTTCGAGGTCCAATTTCCTGAATTTTACAGCTCCAGATTCAATCTTAGATTTGTAAAATTTGCACAGATACGATCTTTGTGAACTATTTAGGGCCGGAAAATGGTATAAGCAGAAAAACTAATACTCACCTCTCTGGCCACCCTGACCTCACTGGTCACCATAATCAGGCCAAAATTCTTAGGCTATAGGGAACAAGACGTACAATGCCAGAAAGAAGACCAGGTGGACGTCTGCGAGCACGATGGGGGATATATATGCCAGGTTGGGGATATATATAGCAGGATGGGGGACATATATGCCAGGTTGGGGATATATATAGCAGGATGGGGGACATATAAACCAGGATGGAAGACATATATACCAGGATGGGAGTTATATATGTGGTGCCCTTGCGGACTGGTCGCCACTAGATAGCGCAGCAACCGGGATTGGTAAGTCCAGTCACCCACACACACCCAACACACTCCAATCCCAAGACTAGGGACTCTATGCCCAGCAACGGGATGGTGGGAGGAGACAAGTGGAGGGTGGGGAGTTAGACAGGAAACGATCAGGAAGGAGGGAAACAAAAACCAAAAAACACACAGGAAGGAGTCAGACGTTAGTCAGAAGTGAGTCAGTCTGGTCAAGTCAGAGGGAGAGGAGAGAACACCATCACCACACGGGACTGAAAGGGCACGGACCTGGCGACCTGTACCACCATGAGGCTTGTCTGGGTCAAGACCGTAGAGAGAGACAGAAGGAGTCCTAGGGGTATAGATAGTGAGCAATTCATCTGTATACCCGAATTAGCGGGAAAGCTGAAGGACTGGGTAGAAACCAGGGTGCCGGCTCTGAGCTTGCCAGGAAGCTCCACACTCCAACCAAACCCGGCACAGCGAAGAGAAGGCCACCGGACTAGAAGACCAGGCAGGTCACCCACCAAAAGCCTGTGGCCGCTGGATCGCAGCTTTGCGCGTGGAAGTGAGAGAAAGGGGGCCCATGGAAAGGTACTCAAAAGGGTATGATCTGGATGAGCCATCCCGGCTGCTGGGAGACTACCGAAGCCACCGCTGCACTGTATTGTAAATTAAACATCTGCCGAGAAAGCGAAGTAAACCGAGTTGAAGCTCAGCACTATGTGAGACTGTCATTTCTGCGCTTGAGGAGAGGTAGACTGAATCGCCGAGCCGGCAGCCTGCCTGAGAGTGACTCTGATCGTTGACGTTCACTAAATCATCACAACACACGGTTGCTCTGGGGACCTGCTCTTCCCGTGGAGAGCTAAACCATCATAGATACTACTCCCATCATCCCCAGAGGTCCCGTCTGCAGCAGCGGCTATACCGGCCACATTCCACAGGTGGCGTCACGACAGAGCAACTCATATATACCAGGATGAAGGATAAATAGAACGGGAGATATATGCCAGTATGGAGACATATATACCAAGATGGAGACAAATATATCAGGATGGGGAACAAATATACCAGAATGGGGGACATATATACCCGGATGGTGGCAAGGTGGCTCAGTGGTTAGCACTGCAGACTTGCAGCACTGGTGTCCTGGGTTCAAATCCCACCAAGGACAACATCTGCAAGGAGTTTGTATGTTCTATCCGTGTTCGCGTGGGTTTCCTCCGGGCACTCCAGTTTCCTCCCAATTTCAAAGACATACTGATAGGATATTTAGATTGTGAGCTCCAATGGGGACAGTATTGCAAATGTATGTAAAGTGCTATGGAAACAATAGCTCTATATAAATAATTATATTATTATATTAAATAGAATGGGAGATGTATGCCAGTATGGGGACATATATACCAGGAAGGGGACATATATACCAGGATGGCAACATATATAGCAGGATGAAGGATAAATAGAACGGGAGATATATGCCAGGATGGCAAATTATAGCAGGATGAAGGATAAATAGAACGGAATATATGCCAGGATGGAGACATATATACCAGGATGGCGACATATATACCAGGATGGCAACATATATACCAGAATGGGGGACAAATATACCAGGATGGCGACATATATACCAGGATGGCGACATATACACCAGAATGGGGGACAAATATACCAGGATGGCGACATATATACCAGGATGGCGACATATATCACCAGAATGGGGGACAAATATACCAGGATGGCGACATATATACCAGGATGGGCGGACATATATACCAGGATGGCGACATATATACCAGGATGGGGACATATATACCAGGATGGAGGACATATATACCAGAATGGGGGACAAATATACCAGGATGGCGACATATATACCAGGATGGAGACATATATACCAGAATGGGGACAAATATACCAGGATGGCGACAATATATACCAGGATGGGACATATATACCAGAATGGGGGACAATATATACCAGGATGGGGGACAAAATACCAGGATGAGGGATGAATAGAACATGAGATATATGCCAGTATGGGGATATAAATACCAGGATGGGGGACATATATACAAGGATCGGGGACATATATACCAGAATGGGACATATATACCAGGATGGGGGATGAATAGAACGGGAGATATATGCCAATAGGGGACATTACTAGATAATGAAGGGGAGGTGGGAACATTTGTAAGTCTTTATAGTATTTCGAAAGCTACAAGGATCCATACATCAGACCAATGTGCTGTGGGGTTGGGGGCCCATCACACTCTGGTTTGACCTTAGGCTATATACAGTATCTTCACCCTCGTATGAGTATTAGCATCGCCCTTGTTCCGCTCACGTTTTCTCAGCCCAGTGTGAGAATGTGACAACCACAGATAGGGAGAGGAGCCCGTCACATTATCCGTCTGTGTCACTTGTGCCCCAGTACACTAATGTAATGTGACGGCCCCGATATGAAAGATGGCGAGAAAAGAATACATCCCTCAGAAGGAAAAGCTTTTGTGTCCCTACGAGAAGACGCCCGAGACCTGAAGCTTCTCGGAAAACAACTTACGGCGTCCGGGGAATTATAATAACCCGAGAACAAGAACCCGAAACAATGAAACTGCATTTAGCAAACAGTTCTAGGAATGTAGAAACCTGATACAACGCGGGAGACACAGAATGTCACTTTACACAATGCTGTATTATAGACGTACTATACCACTGCACATAGGGGCAGTATTATACTGTTATGTTCTTGTACATAGAGGGCAGTATTATAGTAGTTATATTCTTGTATATAGGGGCAGTATTATAGTAGTTATATTCTTGTATATAGGGGCAGTATTATAGTAGTTATATTCTTGTATATAGGGGCAGTATTATATTAGTTATGTTCTTGTACATGGAGGGCAGTATTATAGTAGTTATATTCTTGTATATAGGAGCAGTATTATAGTAGTTATATTCTTGTACATAGGAGCAGTATTATAGTAGTTATATTCTTGTATATAGGGGCAGTATTATAGTAGTTATATTCTTGTATATAGGGGGCAGTATTATAGTAGTTATATTCTTGTATATAGGGGCAGTATTATAGTAGTTATATTCTTGTACATAGGGGCAGTATTATAGTAGTTATATTCTTGTATATAGGGGCAGTATTATAGTAGTTATATTCTTGTATATAGGGGCAGTATTATAGTAGTTATATTCTTGTATATAGGGGCAGTATTATATTAGTTATGTTCTTGTACATAGAGGGCAGTATTATAGTAGTTATATTCTTGTATATAGGGGCAGTATTATAGTAGTTATATTCTTGTATATACGGGCAGTATTATAGCAGTTATATTCTTGTATATAGGGGCAGTATTATAGTAGTTATATTCTTGTATATAGGAGCGGTATTATATTAGTTATGTTCTTGTACATAGAGGGCAGTATTATAGTAGTTATATTCTTGTATATAGGAGCAGTATTATAGTAGTTATATTCTTGTACATAGGAGCAGTATTATAGTAGTTATATTCTTGTATATAGGGGCAGTATTATAGTAGTTATATTCTGGTATATAGGAGCAGTATTATAGTAGTTATATTCTTGTACATAGGAGCAGTATTATAGTTGTTATATTCTTGTATATAGGGGCAGTATTATAGTAGTTATATTCTTGTATATAGGAGCAGTATTATAGTAGTTATATTCTTGTATATAGGGGCAGTATTATAGTAGTTATATTCTTGTATATAGGGGGCAGTATTATAGTAGTTATATTCTTGTATATAGGGGCAGTATTATAGTAGTTATATTCTTGTATATAGGGGGCAGTATTATAGTAGTTATATTCGTGTATATAGGGGCAGTATTATAGTAGTTATATTCTTGTACATAGGGGCAGTATTATAGTAGTTATATTCTTGTATATAGGGGCAGTATTATAGTAGTTATATTCTTGTATATAGGGGCAGTATTATAGTAGTTATATTCTTGTATATAGGGGCAGTATTATATTAGTTATGTTCTTGTACATAGAGGGCAGTATTATAGTAGTTATATTCTTGTATATAGGGGCAGTATTATAGTAGTTATATTCTTGTATATAGGAGCAGTATTATAGTAGTTATATTCTTGTATATAGGGGCAGTATTATAGTAGTTATATTCGTGTATATAGGAGCAGTATTATAGTAGTTATATTCTTGTACATAGGAGCAGTATTATAGTAGTTATATTCTTGTATATAGGGGCAGTATTATAGTAGTTATATTCTTGTATATAGGAGCAGTATTATAGTAGTTATATTCTTGTATATAGGGGCAGTATTATAGTAGTTATATTCTTGTATATAGGGGGCAGTATTATAGTAGTTATATTCTTGTATATAGGGGCAGTATTATAGTAGTTGTATTCTTGTATATAGGGGCAGTATTATAGTAGTTATATTCGTGTATATAGGGGCAGTATTATAGTAGTTATATTCTTGTACATAGGGGCAGTATTATAGTAGTTATATTCTTGTATATAGGGGCAGTATTATAGTAGTTATATTCTTGTATATAGGGGCAGTATTATAGTAGTTATATTCTTGTATATAGGGGCAGTATTATATTAGTTATGTTCTTGTACATAGAGGGCAGTATTATAGTAGTTATATTCTTGTATATAGGGGCAGTATTATAGTAGTTATATTCTTGTATATAGGAGCAGTATTATAGTAGTTATATTCTTGTATATAGGGGCAGTATTATAGTAGTTATATTCTTGTATATAGGGGGCAGTATTATAGTAGTTATATTCTTGTATATAGGGGCAGTATTATAGTAGTTATATTCTTGTATATAGGGGGCAGTATTATAGTAGCTATATTCGTGTATATAGTGGCAGTATTATAGTAGTTATATTCTTGTACATAGGGGCAGTATTATAGTAGTTATATTCTTGTATATAGGAGCAGTATTATAGTAATTATATTCTTGTATATAGGAGCAGTATTATAGTAGTTATATTCTTGTATATAGGGGGCAGTATTATAGTAGTTATATTCCTGTATATAGGAGCAGTATTATAGTAGTTATATTCGTGTATATAGGGGCAGTATTATAGTAGTTATATTCTTGTACATAGGGGCAGTATTATAGTAGTTATATTCTTGTATATAGGAGCAGTATTATAGTAATTATATTCTTGTATATAGGGGCAGTATTATAGTAGTTATATTCTTGTATATAGGGGCAGTATTATAGTAGTTATATTCTTGTATATAGGGGTAGTATTATAGTAGTTATATTCTTGTATATAGGAGCAGTATTATAGTAGTTATATTCTTGTATATAGGGGCAGTATTATAGTAGTTATATTCTTGTATATAGGGGCAGTATTATAGTAGTTATATTCTTGTATATAGGGGTAGTATTATAGTAGTTATATTCTTGTATATAGGAGCAGTATTATAGTAGTTATATTCTTGTATATAGGAGCAGTATTATAGTAGTTATATTCTTGTATATAGGGGCAGTATTATAGTTGTTATATTCTTGTATATAGGAGCAGTATTATAGTAGTTATATTCTTGTACATAGGGGCAGTATTATAGTAGTTATATTCTTGTATATAGGGGCAGTATTATAGTAGTTATATTCTTGTATATAGGAGCAGTATTATAGTAGTTATATTCTTGTATATAGGAGCAGTATTATAGTAGTTATATTCTTGTACATAGGAGCAGTATTATAGTAGTTATATTCTTGTATATAGGAGCAGTATTATAGTAGTTATATTCTTGTATATAGGAGCAGTATTATAGTAGTTATATTCTTGTATATAGGAGCAGTATTATAGTAGTTATATTCTTGTATACAGGGCAGTATTATAGTAGTTATATTCTTGTATATAGGGGCAGTATTATAGTAGTTATATTCTTGTATATAGGGGCAGTTTTATAGTAGTTATATTCTTGTATATAGGAGCAGTATTATAGTAGTTATATTCTTGTATATAGGAGTAGTATTATAGTAGTTATATTCTTGTATATAGGGAGCAGTATTATGGTAGTTATATTCTTGTATATAGGAGCAGTATTATAGTAGTTATATTCTTGTACATAGGAGCAGTATTATAGTAGTTATATTCTTGTATATAGGGGCAGTATTATAGTAGTTATATTCTTGTACATAGGAGCAGTATTATAGTAGTTATATTCTTGTATATAGGAGCAGTATTATAGTAGTTATATTCTTGTATATAGGGAGCAGTATTATAGTAGTTATATTCTTGTATATAGGGGCAGTATTATAGTAGTTATATTCTTGTACATAGGAGCAGTATTATAGTAGTTATATTCTTGTATATAGGAGCAGTATTATAGTAGTTATATTCTTGTACATAGGAGCAGTATTATAGTAGTTATATTCCTGTATATAGGGGCAGTATTATAGTAGTTATATTCTTGTATATAGGAGCAGTATTATAGTAGTTATATTCTTGTATACAGGGGCAGTATTATAGTAGTTATATTCTTGTATATAGGGGCAGTATTATACTGTTATATTCTTGTACATAGAGGGCAGTATTATAGACTGTCTGTAGGCAACACGGTATGGTTAACGTCTTAATCCCCAGTCGGAACAGAAGACATGTTAATTAGCAATACCAAATAATTAACCAATTGACATCTTCTGTGTTCCCCCCTTCCCTATAAAGGGGGGAAGAAACCACACAACATGTATAATCTCCAAGCAATTGCTGAAGGCTGAGCCCGCAGAGGCCGAGATGTCCATGAATGTACATGAAGTTGACCACAGATGTGATCCAGTGGAACATATGCCTTTTCAGCCCATGAGGTGGATGGAGCGCGAGTAGAATGCGCTCTTACTGACAATGGTGGTTCTAGTTGGTTTGATACATAGGTCTCGCAGAAGACTGATCGGATCTATCTAGCTAGGGTGCTCTTGCTAGCTTTTCAGCTGCAATTCGGCCCTGAGAACTGAAGAAATAGGTTTTCGTCCTATCTGGACTTCAGTGTTCTGAAGATAAATCAGGACCATCCTCCTTATGTCCAATAAGGCAAGACCTTGTTCATTAGCATCGTCTGGATCCTCGCCGAGCACCAGGAGAATAATCTCCTGGTTGATATTCACGGAACCCACTTTTGGCAAGAACACTGGTGTAACAGGGTCCTCCTCCGGTATCCCACAATCAACAGAGAACAGAGAACGTGTGAACAGCCCAAGAACTTTTTCTGTTGAAAACATAAAAATCCATAAACAATCCATCAGAAAAATCCTTAAAACAATCCAGAAGTATACTGTATATCCAGGTAATCCAGGTGTCTCTCCAGCGTCTTTGGAGAGCTGACCTCCGATTCAGAGTCCCACACAAAACACTGAAATCGCACTGCCTCTCCTCCCCAACCACCTTCCAATATCCAAACCATGGGACGGCAGACAGGTCTGGAATGACCCAGTAAGGATATGTCCACAGGACTTCAATTGTCAGACCCTCTGGAGTGTAATAAGTAAACAGAAAGGGGGAGAGAATACACAGTATAGGAACAGCACTTGTAAAATCCAGTAAAATATAACCCACCATAACATGATTCTCAAGACTATATGATCGGAGGCAATGTGGAGATATGGGTCCCTGGAAGATAATGCTTGGAATTCTCCAATTCTCCTAGCTGATGTAATTGCTACAGGAATAGAGTCTTCCAGACGTGCTTGATTGAAGCCTGCCCTGCTGGCTTCTATGGAGGACCTTAAAGAGGTTTATGAAGGAGCGAGAGATCCCAGCAAGGAACTGGTGGAACAAAGGGAGGCCTCAAATTTCTCACCTCCTTGAAAAACCGAGACATCCATCGGTGGATATCTAGACATCGTACCATCCAAGTTGATCGCTGAAAACTAAGTCTTTAGAGTGTTTAGCTTCAGACCTTTATCAAACCTAGTCTGTAGGAACTGTAGAATGGAGACCACCGTACTCCTGCCATGACTCTCCGAGGAACACCATGAGTTGTAAATCCTCCATAACCTGGAGCATACCTGCAGAGTAGCTAGTCTTTTAGCGGCTACAAGCATAGAGATGACGCTATCTGGGAGCCCACATGAGATTAGATTCTCCCTGACAATCTCTATTGGCTGGGTCCAGGTGGAGAATATCCCCTTGTGACAGGAGATCTGGTCTGATTGGAAGCCTCCACAATCTTCCTCTCGAAAGCTGCCACATGAGCGGAAATCAATCTCTTCAAGGCCAGAATGGGAGATATATTTTCAGAATCGTGACGCAGGGCCGAACATAACACATTGCATCACTCGGCAGCCCATTAGCCCAGAATTAATATTAACCAGGTGGATAATGTTGTATATGCTTGATCTCATATGTTTAGAAAGCTAAAATCATGATAGGAAATATGGCGTTAATATCTCCCGCCTTAGATCTCTGGAGGGGCGGGGGGCAGATATGCCATGTCTCATATGTAGAAGGCTAAAATTGTGATAGGAAATATGGCAGTAATATCTTTCGCTTGACACCTCTGGGGGGAAGATATGCTGTGTCTCACATCTTTAGAAAGCTAAAATCATGATAGGAAATATGGTGTTAATATCTCCTGCCTGAGACCTAGAGGGTGGTAAATATTTTGTGTCTTATAGTAGAAAGCTAAAATCTTTATAAGAAATATGGCATTAATATCTCTGACCTGAGACCTCCAGGGAGGCAGATATACTGCATATCTTTAGAAAGCTAAAATCGTGATAGGAAATATGGCATTGGTATCTCTCACCTGAGACCTCAAGGGAAAGTGGGGGTGGGCAGATATGGCGTGTCCCATATCTTTAGAAAGTTAAATCGTCATAGGAAATATGCCATTAATATCTCCACCTGAGACCTCCAGGGGGGCAGATATACTGCATACCTTTAGAAAGCTAAAACCGTGATAGGAAATATGGCATTGGTATCTCTTGACTCAAGGGGAGTGGGCAGATATAGCATATCTCATATCTTTAGGAAGCTAAAATTATAATAGCAAATATGGCATTAATTTCTCCCACCTGAGATCACCAGAGGGGGGTCAGTTATCGTTAAGATCGGGGTAACTCATCATTTTTGGTACCTGAGCCGTATCTCTTTTACCCGTCCCCATCTGAGGTCACCGGTGGAGGGAGGTGGGAGCGGCCGGTACCTTCTATAAGGATGAGACCTCAATAACAGTTCAGTTCTGGGTAATACAGTTCGCTGTCAGGTCTGGGCTATGGTGAGAGTTCTTAGAATTGTAAAAACATCTCGTCATGCTGCAAGTTTGCTGATTGTTTCTTTCCTGGGACTTTCCCTCTCAGAAAGTCACAGCCTCGAGTGCCAATCAGTCACCTGTAGCACGTACTTAACCCCATCAGTCTCATTGTTCTTGTGACGGACAGCGGAGCGGATCCCGAGGGTCTTCAGCACAAAAGAGAGACTGAAACATTGTAGCAAAGCACCAGATATTTGTGTACAGTATCTGTGTCTTTTCGGACCCTCGGGGTGACCCCTTATTAAACGGTCAAGGGAAATAATTACAGTAGGTAGAGGGCCATCCAGAAGCATAACTACAGTAGGTAGAGGGCCATCCAGAAGCATAACTACAGTAGGTAGAGGGCCATCCAGGGGCATAACTACAGTAGGTAGAGGGTCACCCAGGGGGGTAACTACAGTAGGTAGAGGGCCATCCAGGGGAGTAACTACAGTAGGTAGAGTGCCATCCAGGGGTGTAACTACAGTAGGTAGAGGGCCATCCAGGGGCATAACTACAGTAGGTAGAGGGTCACCCAGGGGGGTAACTACAGTAGGTAGAGGGCCATCCAGGGGAGTAACTACAGTAGGTAGAGTGCCATCCAGGGGTGTAACTACAGTAGGTAGAGGGTCATCAAGGGGCATAACTACAGTAAATAGAGGGTCACACAGGGGGGTAACTACAGTAGGTAGATGGCCATCCAGTGGCATAACTACAGTAGGTAGAGGGTCACCCAGGGGGTAACTACAGTAGGTAGAGGGCCATCCAGGGGAGTAACTACGGTAGGTATAGGGCCATCCAGGGATGTAACTACAGTAGGTAGATGGCCATCCAGGGGCGTAACTACGGTAGGTGTAGGGCAACCAAGGATGTAACTACAGTAGGTAGAGGGTCATCAAGGGGCATAACTACAGTAAATAGAGGGTCATCCAGGGAGGTAACTACAGTAGGTAGAGGGCCATCCAGGGGCGTAACTACAGTAGGTATAGGGCCATCCAGGGATGTAACTACAGTAGGTAGATGGCCATCCAAGAGCGTAACAACAGTAGGTTGAGGGCCATACAGGGGGCGTAACTACAGTAGGTAGAGGGCCATCCAAGAGTGTAACTACAGTAGGTAGAGGACCATCCAGGAGCGCAACTACAGTAGGTAGAGGACAATCCAGGGGCGTAACTACAGTAGGTAGAGGGCCATCCAGGGGCGCAACTACAGTAGGTAGAGGGCCATCCAGGGGTGTAATGTCGAGCCCCAGGCCCTGGGGTACTCGGGTATCAGGCTCTGAAGGCTTCGCGGGGATGTCACGGGTGGCGGTGCCTGAGCCCATGGCCTGGGTGACACTTCAATAGAGGGGTTATGTACAGGGGAAAAGAGTTATTGTCACGTGATGCCACCTGTAGAACCTGGTGATGGGTCACCAGCGCCGCCACAGTCCTCCGGAGGGCGATGGTATCATGGCAAGGGTGGCAAAGCTTCCTACAGGTGGAGCTGGTCCTCCGGGGCAGCGTTGCTGTAAGCAAAGAGGTCGATGATAAATGGCACAAAGACACAGAGGCAAATTCACTTTCCCGGGTACTTTACTGTAAACAGTCATCAGCATACAAGTCCACAGTTCAGCAAAAGTTGTTAAATAAACAGGTAGCTCTACGGGTGGCTGCAAGTGGATGCCAGGAGGTATGGTCGTACCCGTGGTATGCCTTAGTTGACGAACCCGTGTCCTTTCTTCCCCACCTAGGATGAGTCTATACCCAATTACTCCTTGAAGGTAGTCTTAAGGCTCCCCTCCCTCAAAGTGAAGAAGCAGGCAGACTGTTTCGTCTGGCAGGGTGCCGCAGCCGGTGAACAGACCGCAGCAGCCGGTTGACGACTTCAGAGGTGGAGTCTGGCCATTTCCCGTGGTGGACTGGGGAATTCCCTGGAGTATGGTCCCGTACAGCTCCGGGCCCCGGGGATTACTGCTCATCCTGTGGGGAGGATCCCATCTAGCTGCCGCACATTCCCCGGAGGCCCAAGCAGCGCCGGTGCCATCACCGGACACCCACAGGTGGGTCACGACAATCAATACCTTATCGCTAGTCCCTATCCCTTTTCATTTGACCACCGGGCCCCACAGCCTCAGGCGCGGAACCGTGACAGATGTAGAGGGCATCGCCTGGACCTGAAATACGGATTTGGTAGTCACATCTAGGGGCGTAACTACAGTAGGTAGAGAGGTATCCAGGGAGCATAACTACAGTAGGTAGAGAGCCGTCCAGGGGTGTAACTACAGTAGGTAGAGGGCTCATAAGGGGCGTAATTACAGTAGGTAGAGGGTCATCCAGGGTGTAACTACAGTAGGTAGAGGGCCATCCAGGGGTAACTACAGTAGGTATAGGGCCATCCAGGGGTGTAAGTACAGTAGGTAGAGGGTCATCCAGGGGCGTAACTACAGTAGGTATAGGGTCATCAGGGATGTAATACAGTAGGTAGACCACCATCCAGGGTGTAACTACAGTAGGTAGAGGGTCATCCAGGGGTGTAACTACAGTAGGTAGAGGGCATCCAGGGATGTAACTACAGTAGGTAGAGGGCCATCCAGGGGTGTAACTACGTGGTAGAGGGTCATCCAGGGGTGTAACTACAGTAGGTAGAGGGCATCCAGGGGTGTAACTACAGTAGGTAGAGGGCCATCCAGGGTGTAACTACAGTAGGTAGAGGGTCATCCAGGGGTGTAACTACAGTGGTAGAGGGTCATAGGGCTAAACTACAGTAGGTAGAGGGTCATCAGGGGTGTAATACAGTAGGTAGAGGTCCATCCAGGGGCGTAACTACAGTAGGTAGAGGGTCATCCAGGGGTGTAACTACAGTAGGTAGAGGGACATCCAGGGGTAACTACAGTAGGTAGAGGGCCATCAGAGGTGTAACTACAGTAGGTAGAGGGTCATCCAGGGGTAACTACAGTAGGTAGAGGGCCATCAAGGGGTAACTACAGTAGGTAGAGGGCCATCCAGGGGGTAACTACAGTAGGTAGAGGGCCATCCAGGGGGGTAACTACAGTAGGTAGAGGGCCATCCAGGGGTGTAACTACAGTAGGTAGAGGGTCATCCAGGGGTGTAACTACAGTAGGTAGAGGGACATCCAGGGGTGTTAACTACAGTAGGTAGAGGGCCATCCAGGGGTGTAACTACAGTAGGTAGAGGGCCATCCAGGGGGTAACTACAGTAGGTAGAGGCCATCCAGGGGTGTAACTACAGTAGGTAGAGGGCATCAAGGGGGGTAACTACAGTAGGAAGAGGGCCATCCAGGGGTGTAACTACAGTGGTAGAGGGCATCCAGGGCTGTAACTACAGTAGGTAGAGGGCATCAAGGGGGTAACTAAGTGGATAGAGAGGGCAATCCAGGGGGGTACTATAGTGGGTAGAGGGCCACATTGGAGGGCCGATGATATCCTACCTAAAATCCTAATCAGTGGCAGACTTTTGGACCCTTACCGATCTGGCGGATTGAGGGATGATCGTGTGATCTTTATACCAGACTGTAACTAACCAAAGTCACGAACCTCTGGACACCAGGGACCTGAGGAGGGCTCATTAATGGGAAGGGAAATAAATACATTTTCTCCTTTTACCTGATGAAAAATATTAAATTGCAAAAATAAAAAAAAAAAGCACCAAAGTAATTTTCCCTGGAATTGAAGGCGAGGAGTGGACACAATCCGGAGCCGCGATCGGGCGTCGCTTCATATAAATACGGGTTTTGTGTAAATCGTTATTTTGCCTTTTTGTAAACGGCTGTAAAATTGTCATCACCACCGCAGAAAGAAAGCGATCGAGAGTGGACCGAGACGGTGAATCATCCTGAAGGCTGGAGCGCGTCGGGCGGTGCTCATCTATATGTATGCGGCCAGTGATGAGCTATTACTGCTCACAATCTGCAGAAATAAAAACAGCGGAAAATAAAACATTGCAATCGTCAATTTTTCTTTAGGAAAGTCTAAATCAGAAACTACAACTCCAGCATGCAATGTGAGCTTACAACTGTCCGGGCATGCTGGGAGTTGTAGTTTAGAAAGAGTTGAAGGGCCCTAGTCATACTATCAGGTATCTTTCAGCAGGGACACAGTTAACCACAGGAAGAACAGTGTGTACATGCAGTCAGGTATAAGCAGCAGTGATATGGTTAACAAAGGGAATAGCAGAAACACACACGCAATTAGGTTAATCACAGAAATAGCATATACATATATGAAATTAGGTATCTTTCAGCAGGGATGCGGTTAACCACAGGAAAAGGTTTAAGCAGCAGTGATATGGCTAACCATGAAAATGCAATCATGTATAGGCAGCAAGGATATGGTTACCCTCAGGAACGATGGAAACATACATGCAGTCATGTAAAAGCAATGGGGATAGGGTTAACAAAAGGAATACCAGAAACACACATGCAAATAGGTATAATCAGCAGGGATATGGTTAACCCCAGAAATAGCATATACATATATAAAATTAGGTGTCATTCAGCAGGGATGCGTTAACCACAGGAATAGGTTTAAGCAGCGGTGATATGGCTAACCATGAAAATGGCACGAGCATACATACAATATGTATAGGCAGCAAGGATATGGTTACCCTCAGGAATGACAGAAACATACATACAGTCAGGTATAAGCAGCGGGGATATGGTTAACAAAGGGAATGGCAGAAACACACATGCAATCAGGTATAGGCAGCAAGGATATGGTTAACCACAGAAATAGCATATACAAATATACAATTTAGTATCTTGCAGCAGGGATACAGTTAACCCCAGGAATTGCAGAGACATATATGAAATTAGGTATCTTGCCACAAGGATATGGTTAACCACAGGAATAGCAGAGACATATCTACAATCAAATATATTGCAGCAATGTTACAGTTAAGCACATAAACAGCAAAGATGTATATGCAATCAGATATATTGCAGCAGTGATATGGTTAACCCCAGAAATGCAGTAAGGTATAGGCAGCAAGGATATGGTTAACCACAGGAATAATAAAGACATATATATAATCAGATATCTTGCAGCAGGAATATGTTAACAACAGAAATAGCACAGACATACTGTACATGAAATCAAGTATTTTGCAGCAATGGATGTGGTTAACCATAGAAATAAAATATACAAATATGAAATTAGGTGTCTTGCAGCAGGGATAGGTTAACACAGGAACAGCAGAGACATATATACAATCACATATTTGCAGCAGGAATATGTTACCAACGTAAATAGCAGAAACATACATGAAATCAAGAATTTTGCACCAGGATACAGTTAACTATAGGAATAGCATAGACATATATGAAATTTGGTATCTTGCAGCAAGAATATGGTTAACCACAGGGATAGCATAGACAGATATCTTGCATCAGAGATACGGTTAATCACAGGAATAGCAGAGGTATATGTGAAATCAAGAGTCTTGCAGTAGGAATATGTTAACAACAGAAATAGCAAAGACATATGCAATCAGATATCTTGCAGCAGGGATACAGTTAAGCACATGAACAGCAAATACATATATGCAATCAGGTCTCTTGCAGCAGGGATATGGCTAATCACAGGAAGAACAGGTGTGTACATGTAATCAGGTGTATGCAGCAGGGATACTGTTAACCACAGGAATAACAGAGGCATATATACAATCACATATCTTGCAGCAGGAATATGTTAACAACAGATATAGCAGAGAGATATATGAAATCAAGGATCTTGCAGAATGGATACAGTTAACCTCAGGAATAGCAGAGACATATTAAATTTGGTCTCTTTCAGCAGGGATACAGTTAACCACAGGAATAGCAGAGACATATATGCAAACACATATCTTGCAGCAGGAATATGTTTAACTGTAGAAATAGCAAAGATGCAGCTGCAATCAGGTCTTTTGCAGCAGTGATATGGTTAACCACAGAAATAGCAAAGACATGTGCAATCAGATATCTTGCAGGAGGATAAGTTAGCACATGAACAGCAAATACATATATGCAATCAGGTCTCTGCAGCAGAGATATGTTTAACCACATGAATAGCAAAGATGTATATGCAATCATATATCTTGCAGTGGGGACACAGTTAATGACAGCACTAAGTGGTCGGTACGCCATGTAGGGGTACTGCACCCACAAAAGAGCGTGTAGTATCCCTATGACCAGGATGTTGGGATGTGAATAAAGGACCCTCACAACACTCATTCACACACACCCTAGAGTAGGGGACGGTGGGTGGACCCGCTGCAGGGAGGACCCAGTCCCAAGAGAGGAGTCGTAGGGTGGAAAGCTGTGTGAGCGGGAGGGAAGTTAGGCAGTCTATGGTGGGTTTACAGTTTCAATATCGCTGCGATATCGCACTCATGGCGCGGAAACGCGCAATTAGTGCCGTTTCTCCCGCATCGCATCGGAGGTTTAAGTTGGCGATATCGGAATACAACGTCCGTGCGATGTCTACGCCCCACCAGGAACGACCATTTAACATGGGAGTGAATGGGTGACGTTGAACATCGCATCGTAGTTGGGCTGTCACACGCGCGATCGACTCCAATCTCCATTCAATATCGGAGCATGATAGCACGCTCATTCAATCCCGATATCATTGACACGATTCCTGCATGTATTGGACTCACAACCATACACCAGGAACGTATCGGCTCCACTGATCTGAACACGTGACTTTTCATGAAATCGGACTCAATATCGCAACATGTAAACCGCCATGAGAGAAGGCTGGAGGATGTGAGGACAACAGAGGTCGTCAGGACTGAAGGGAGACACTAAGGCCTCGTGCACACGCTGAGTATTTGGTGAGTTTTTACCTCAGTATCTGTAATCGAGGTAAAACTCACCAAATCAGCGTGTGCACGAGCCTTAAAATATGAGGAGAAACTCCCCAATACTCAGCGTGTGCACGAGGCCTTACAAATACTGAGGGAAAACTCCCATATACTCAGCGTGTGCACGAGGCCTTACAAATACTGAGGAGAAAACTCCCATATACTCAGCGTGTGCACGAGCTTACAGATACTGAGGTAAAAACTGACCAAATACTCAGCGTGTGCACGAGGCCTTACAGATACTGAGGTAAAAACTGACCAAATACTCAGCGTGTGCACGAGGCCTTACAGATACTGAGGTAAAAACTCACCAAATACTCAGCGTGTGCACAAGCCTTACACATACTGAGTAACAACTCACAAAACGCAGCGTTGCACAAAGCTTACATATACTGAGGTAAACGACCAAATACTCAGCGTGTGCACGAGGCCTAATATACTGAGTAAACTGACAAATACTGCAGCGTGTGCAAGAGCTACAGATACTGTGGTAAAAACTCACCAATACTCAGCGTGTGCACGAGGCCTTACAGATACTGAGGTAAAAACTCACCAAATACTCAGCAGTGTGCACGAGGCCTTACAGATACTGAGGTAAAAACTCACCAAATACTCAGCGTGTGCACGAGGCCTTACAGATACTGAGGAAAAACTCCCATATACTCAGCGTGTGCACGAGGCCTTACAGATACTGAGGTAAAAACTCACCAACATACTCAGCGTGTGCACGAGGCCTTACATATACTGAGGTAAAAACTCCCAAATACTCAGCGTGTGCACGAGGCCTTACAAATACTGAGGTAAAAACTCCCAAATACTCAGCGTGTGCACGAGGCCTTACAGATACTGAGGTAAAAACTCACCAAATACTCAGCGTGTGCACGAGGCCTTACATATACTGAGGTAACAACTGACCAAATACTCAGCGTGTGCACGAGGCCTTACAGATACTGAGGTAATAACTCCCAAATACTCAGCGTGTGCACGAGGCCTAAGGGCACCAGATATTGCAGTGCACCTGAATCTGGACCTAATACATCCACCGACCAGAGGGATCTGTCCCGGAACAAAGGACCGGCTCTGAGCACGGTGCGGGTGTCTATCCTCGAGCCGTCGAACCGGAGGCCCAAGCTTCTAGAGGAAGTCGTGGCTGACGCCCACTCTTACCCAGAAATAGGCACCGTATAGGGTCTCGAGGAATCGGAGAGAAGTTGCTCAGAAAGAGGGGATCGGTGGGAACTGGCTCTAGGTTCTGTGCACGGGAGCGCTGAGGAGGCAGGAGAGAGCGCGCAGTGAGGAACTGGAAAGGAACGCAGGCACACCACTGAGGGTCCTGAGTGAGTGATCCTTGTTCCCTGGTGACTACCCAGGCCAGAGAGTGACCCAAAGACTGTACCATCTATAACCTGCCTGACGTACTGCAAGTAAACCCATTCAGAGTTAAAGATTGTGTCACGTACTTCATTTGCCTGCGCCTGGAGAGCCGCACACATACTGCCGTGAAGAGGACAAGTGATTGTGCTGTGTGGTAACCTGCCTCCCTGTGTAAAGACTGTACATAAACTATTACAACTGCCCCGGGGATCCTGCTCCACCTACGGGGAGCATAACCTTCCTCCTGCTCCATCACCACCCCTGAGGACTGTCCCACAGCACCAGTAACATTACCGGAACCGTAGGTGGCGTCACAAACACTTTTATTTTATTATTATTGACTCTTTTCAGCGACCACAATGGCCACAAGACTGGGCACAGGCCCCAGTGAAATCAGTAAATCAACACCCTGAACCGGGTACCCTGGGGCGGGTCATGATGTCCTCACAGCTCCCCAGACAGTATAATGTCCTCACAGTCCCCACACAGTATGATGTCCCCACAGCCCCCATGCAGTATGATGTCCCCACAGCCCCCCACGCAGTATAATGTCCTCACAGTCCCCACACAGTATGATGTCCCCACAACCCCACACAGTATAATGTCCTCACAGTCCCCACACAGTATGATGTCCCCACACCCCCACAGTATAATGTCCTCACAGTCCCCCCACAGTATGATGTCCCACAGCACCCCCACGCCAGTATAATGTCCTCACAGTCCCCACACAGTATGATGTCCCCACAACCCCACACAGTATAATGTCCTCACAGTCCCCACACAGTATGATGTCCCCACAACCCCACAGTATGAATGTCCCACATCCCCACACAGTATAATGTCCCACAGCCCCCACAGTATTATGTCCCCACACCCCATGCCATATATGTCCCCAAACACCCTCATGCCATATGATGTCCCTCAGTAACCCCTCATGAAGTATGATGTCCCCTACAGCACCCAATCAGTATGATGTGCCCCACACTAAGCCCCACCCCCACACACAGTATGGTGTCTCCTTCAGCCCTGAAACAGTATGGTGTCCCTCACATCCCCCACACAGTATGATGTCTCCCTCAGCCACACATATAATGTATGATGTCCACAACAGCCCCCACACAGAATGATGTCCCCACAGCCCCCCCCCCACACACAGTATGATGTCCCCACAGCCCCACACACGTATGATTTCTCTCACAGCCCCCACATAGTATGATGTCTCCCTCAGCCACCCATATAAAGTGTGATGTCTCTCACAGCCCCCACACAGTATGATGTTCAATCCAACCCCCCTTCCATACTCAGTATGATGCTCATCACAGCCCCCACATGGTAGGATCTGCACCATAGCACCTTCCCCCCTCACATTATGGTCACCACAATGTCATATGTTAACGGCTGCCGTCTATGTGCTCTCTGTAGTTTTAATGGAAGTTTATTTCCTTTGGCTCATTCGGAGTTAATGTGTAGATGCTGCTGTGTTATAGTCGATGGGTAAGGCGGCTCTTCATGCACAGTTGAGCTGCTAATGCTGGGTGTGTCAGCTGACTTAGCTGTCCACTCCCCTAGTCTTTGAATAGTACCACTTCCTTTCACTAGGTGTCGCTGATAGAGTTTATTCTCTATAAGGACCCCATGTAGTGAAGACATTTGTGCTGTGCTTCCCGCTGTTTCCTTCTCTGTAGGAGTTGCTGTGTTTTCTGGTCCTTAGAAAGAAGTTCAGGGCCCTTTATCGTAGGGCAGGGGTCTCAAACTTTAGGCCTCGAGGGCCACACACAGGGCAGGTTTTCAGGATTTCCTTAGTTGATTACCAACTGTCAAATGCTATGGAAATCCTGAAAACCTGCACTGTGTGCGGCCCTCGAGGCCTGGAGTTTGAGACCCCTGGACTACGGCTTATCAGGAGCATAGGGCAAGGGTGATGACCCACACCTTCTCTCCTTTAGGGATACCTCTGAGTCAGGATCCCAGTCTAGAGGTCAGACTGACTTTATGGTCATCTTTAGCCCATCTTACCATCCTGCTTCCAGATTACCTTACCGCTATACCATTCTTCATGGCACAAAGTCTACAATATAATGTCCCCCACAGCCCTCCTATAACGTTTGATGGTCATCATAGCTCATCATACATTATGATGCCCCACAGACCCCCATTCAGTAACTTATAATTATGCTCACCTTATTCTGGTGCCGATGCATGGCACTAGCCCCCTGAAGGTCACAGACTGCAAGTAGGGAGCTGGGGGCTCTGTGCTCAGCCACAGCTATTATCAGTATCAGATTCCCACTTATACTATTGGCAGTGTGACAATCAGTGGATCCCAAATCCAGACATGTTCATTTGGCATTTGTCAGATTTGCTCGATGGTCAGTTCGGCCGTGAGACCGGCCATCGGAGAAGGATGCAAGGCCCGGCACCGGAGCTGGCCATCGGAGAAGAAATAAACCCAGCGCCAGAGCCAGCTTTCGGAGAAAGAAGCAAAGTCTGGCGCCGGAGCCGGCCATCGAGAAGGAAGAAAAGCCCAGAGCTGGAGGCGGCTATCAGAAGAGGAAACAAAGAACAACGCCGGAGCCGGCCATCGAGAAGGAAGCTAAGCCCGGTGCTGGAGCCTGCTATCCTAAGAGGAAGCAAAGAACGGCGCCGGAGCCGGCCATCGAGAGGGAAGCTAAGCCCGGCGCTGGAGCCGGCCATCGAGAAGGAAGCTAAGCCCGGCGCTGGAGCCGGCTATCAGAGAAGGAAGCTAAGCCTGGCGCTGGAGCCGGCTATCAGAGAAGGAAGCTAAGCCCGGCGCTGGAGTCAACTATCGGAGAAGGAAGAAAAGCCCAGAGCTGGAGGCGGCTATCAGAAGAGGAAACAAAGAACAACGCCGGAGCCGGCCATCGAGAAGGAAGCTAAGCCCGGCGCTGGAGCCGGCTATCAGAGAAGGAAGCTAAGCCCGGCGCTGGAGCCAGCTATCAGAGAAGGAAGCTAAGCCCGGCGCTGGAGTCAACTATCGGAGAAGGAAGAAAAGCCCAGAGCTGGAGGCGGCTATCAGAAGAGGAAACAAAGAACAACGCCGGAGCCGGCCATCGAGAAGGAAGCTAAGCCCGGTGCTGGAGCCTGCTATCCTAAGAGGAAGCAAAGAACGGCGCCGGAGCCGGCCATCGAGAAGGAAGCGATGCCCGATGCTGGAGCCGGCCATCGAGAAGGAAGCTAAGCCCGGTGCTGGAGCCTGCTATCCTAAGAGGAAGCAAAGAACGGCGCCGGAGCCGGCCATCGAGAGGGAAGCGATGCCCGGTGCTGGAGCCGGCCATCGAGAAGGAAGCTAAGCCCGGCGCTGGAGCCGGCTATCAGAGAAGGAAGCTAAGCCTGGCGCTGGAGCCGGCTATCAGAGAAGGAAGCTAAGCCCGGCGCTGGAGTCAACTATCGGAGAAGGAAGAAAAGCCCAGAGCTGGAGGCGGCTATCAGAAGAGGAAACAAAGAACAACGCCGGAGCCGGCCATCGAGAAGGAAGCTAAGCCCGGCGCTGGAGCCGGCTATCAGAGAAGGAAGCTAAGCCCGGCGCTGGAGCCGGCTATCAGAGAAGGAAGCTAAGCCCGGCGCTGGAGTCAACTATCGGAGAAGGAAGAAAAGCCCAGAGCTGGAGGCGGCTATCAGAAGAGGAAACAAAGAACAACGCCGGAGCCGGCCATCGAGAAGGAAGCTAAGCCCGGCGCTGGAGCCGGCTATCAGAGAAGGAAGCTAAGCCCGGCGCTGGAGTCAACTATCGGAGAAGGAAGAGAAAGCCCAGAGCTGGAGGCGGCTATCAGAAGAGGAAACAAAGAACAACGCCGGAGCCGGCCATCGAGAAGGAAGCTAAGCCCGGTGCTGGAGCCTGCTATCCTAAGAGGAAGCAAAGAACGGCGCCGGAGCCGGCCATCGAGAAGGAAGCGATGCCCGATGCTGGAGCCGGCCATCGAGAAGGAAGCTAAGCCCGGCACTGGAGTCAGCTGCCAGAAGAGGTAGCAAAGCTCGGCGCCGGAGCCAGGACTGGTGAGAATACCTGAAGACATGTAAGGTCCTACTATGGAGGAGTGCAGTGCTCCATCAATGCTTCTCTCCCTTCATCCCAATAATTTTAGGGTTTCTAGAGGTTGAAGATATTCTGGAAAACTCCCTGTAAGAGGACGACCAAAGTAATGGCCCATCAATATCAGATCATTGGATATCTACCGTGATCAGCTTCATTGCCTACCGGACGTAGACCTATGCTTTACCGTTACCTTATACCACGTATATACATTGTAACAAACCCTCAGCTATAAGTAATGTTAGGACACCATCTTATCGTCTCCTCTGTGTGTGACGTTGTCAGTCACTGACAGCAGGCAGAGGTCCTAAAACAGTGAGATATTTAGGTGAAGAAGCTCTAATTACATAAAATCACAAATACAACAGCAGCCCCCACAAAAATGGACAATCCCTTTAAATCCTTATCACATAGGTCTGGATAGAAGAACATGGATCAGCGATAATAAAGTCTAGAACAAGTATTGAAAAAAACAGGTTTTATTCATTGACAATGAGAACATTCACCCGACGGAGGGGAACGTTCTATATATAATAAATCACATCATTTATAACAACACAGGGGGTCACAAACTTAAATAAACAATGGCCAGACGTATTGTAAATGAGAACAGTAACATGATAAATGATTCATGTCTATGGTGACAGAAGCCGAAAATAAGACGTCAAATTCCCTTAATAGCGATTGTTACTGTATTTACTAACAGTCTAATTATTACTAATTTTACCAATTATTGCTAATAAGATGTAAACATTCAACAAAATCTTAATATACTGAGATATATATATATATATATAAATTATATATGCATAATCAATATAATAAAGCAGAGATAAACAGAGCAGTGGTCTGGGTATAGGTTTGGACTGGCCCACCGGGGCGGCGGGGAATTCCCTGGTGGGCCATCACCCATATAAACAGTAGTGAAAACATCATTCTTTATACAATATTTCATGATTAATTTAGCTAGATAGATAAGACATAGATTATAGATAGATAGATAGATAGATAGATAGATAGATAGATAGATCGATAGATGAGTAGATAGATGGATGATAGATGGATGGATAGATAAATTATAGATGGATGGATGGATGGATGGATGGATGGGTGGGTGGGTGGATGACTAAATAGATAGATGGTTGGATAAAGATAGATAGATAGATATAGATGGATAGATACAGTATAAGATAGATAATAGATAGATGATAGATAGATAATAGATGGATAGATGAATAGATAGATGGAAGGATGGAAATATAGAGTGACGGATGGATGAATAGATAGATGGATAGATAGATAGATAGATAGATAGATAGATAGATAGATAGATAGATGAATAGATAGATAGATAGATGACAGATGTATGGATAGATATGTAAATAGATTATGGATGGATGGATGGGTAAATACTGTAGATGTATGGATGGATGACTAAATAGATAGATGGTTGGATAAAGATACATAAATAGATAGATAGATAGATATAGATGGAGAGATACAGTACAAGATAGATAATAGATAGATGATAGATAGATAGATAGATAGATAGATAGATAGATAGATAGATAGATAGATAGATAGATAGATACAGTGGCGTAACTTCAGGCCTCGGGGCCCCGATGCGAAAGCTCCAACGGGGCCCCCAATTATTGCAATCTTTAGTAGTATCAGTCTTTTTCTATGGGCCAAAGGGACTTTTGGGGCCCCCCTAGGCTGCAGGGCCCGGGTGCGATCGCAACCCCTGCACCTATTGTAGTTACGCCCCTGGATAGATAGATAGATAGATAGATAGATAGATAGATAGATAGATAGATAGATAGATGAATAGATAGATGGAAGGATGGAAATATAGAGTGACGGATGGATGAATAGATAGATGGATGACAGATGTATGGATAGATATGTAAATAGATTATAGATGGATGGATGCATGGATAAATAGATGTATGGATGGATGGAGAGGTGGATAGTTGGATGAATGATAGATAGATAATATATACATAGATGAATGGATGGATATATGGATAAATAAATATATGGATGGATGGAGAGATGAATGTATTGATGGATACGTAGATAGATAATAGATGGATAGATAGAAAGATGCTAGATAATAGATAAATAAATAATAGATCGATAACAGATGGATAGACAGATATAATAGATACATAGATATTTGTCTTTTCCTCCTTTCTCTCACCCTTTGAATGCAGTAAATGACATTTTCTATAACATCCTCTGACAATATAGATAATTCCGCCTCAGTTGAGCTGTGGGTGACTTTGGCCTCGGGCGGCCACATTTCAGCTCGTCGTCACTTTCTCCCTTTTTGCTGCTCAAACTAAAGGCACCGACTTGGTGCTGAACAAAATCTAGCCATAATCCAGAGTGTGTGACCCCTAATTGGTTACCCTGAGCCAGCCGTAATACACCGAGAACACCGCATGGAGGGGCTCGGTGAAGGTGGTGATGAAGGTGTGGATGTGTCTTATGCCCTCCGATACCTCGTAGAAGGACACCTTCCCGGCCTCGTAGTCCAGATACACTCCAACCTTCCTACAGGGTAACACACTGCTGAGATGCCTCTCTGTCCGGTCATGCACCAGTTTTAGTTTTTTGTCTATGTACCCCAGTCCCCAGGATTTATTATTGCTTCCAATGAAGGACAGTTCTCCTTTCCTGTCCATGCCGGGATAACATACTCCCATGATCCACTTCCCGGAAGTGCTGGCCTCGATTTCCCAGTAGTGTCGCCCCGAAGAGAAGCTCTGTGCGCTCATGACCTGGTAAGTCTTAAACCTCTCCAGAGTCTTCTGCCGACGTTGGTTGATTTTGGACCAGGACGCTGTCTTCTTGTCTCCGGACACGTACACGTCGTTGGCCGCCGTGCCGACGTCCATGGTCACGTCTGAGGACCAGTGCCAGGCCTTCATGCGAGCCATGATGTCGTCTAAGGATCTTTGCAGAGTCACCAGAATAAGACCTTCATCCAGATCCTCGGGATCGCACTGCAGGCTCGGTCTACTCTTTGGAAAGAAAAGGTCGGCTTGGTGTTCTCTGGACTTCCGTAAGACGGTGATGGGGTTGGATAGGTTACACAGTTGCTCGAGTAGCTTGATATTTCTGGAGAGATCATCCTTCTGCTGTTCCACCTTTTCGAGGAGAAGGGTGATGGGCTCGGAGACTTTGCTCTCCTCCTTGGCGATCTCATTGAGCATCACCAGCTCCAGGTCGTCCATCTGATAGCGGAGGTTGGTGAACAGGTTGTTGACTTTGGCCGACAACCTGTTGGCTTTCTCTCTGACGGTCATCTTCTGACTCTGCAGAGTCTGGAATCTCCCGTCAGTCTCTATTTTCTGTATGAGTAGTTTCTCCAGAACGTTTTTGAAGTCCTTTTGCTTCCTCGCGCAAGTGTTGGCCAACGGCTCGATCTGGTGATCCTTGTGCGTCCCGGCAAGGCAACACGAAACGCAGATGCACGAGGCGTCTTCGAAGCAGTAGTATTTCAGATCTTCGCCGTGTATGGCGCACTTTACGTCTTCGCTTTTCCCAAAGGTTTTGGTGGGAGGCGTGAAAACGTGTTCCTCCGACTTGCTGTGCACCTTCAGGTGTATACGGCAAAGTGATGCTTCACACAAGGCGCACGACTTCACTGCCGGGACGGAGTGCTTGACACAGTACGTGCAGAAGACATCTGTATCTTCTTGGTCACTGTTGCTCTCCACATTTTTTTGCCACTCAATGGACTCGTATATTTTATCTTTTAATCTTGAGTTGAAGCCTTCAATGTAGATGCTCTCACCACAACCTGGACTTCCAGAGCCTTCATTATCGAGCAGAATGCCGGGGTAGATGGGCTTTGTCATGAACATCTCCATGGCGTTAAGTCGTCTCGACTGAACCGGTGCTTCTTGTGTTGTCTCTTTTTGTACCTGAAGGGAGGGGATGGTATGTAGGGCAAATTTGCATTTTGTCAACGCTCTAGTTTGATGTGCCCCGGAGCAGAAACTTTCTAAACAGAACTGAAGACGAGGAAGCAAATAGAAATCTAGAAGACGAGATCGTTTCTATGTAGCAGATGACTGGAAAGAACATCCACATGACATGTACCCTACATACCACATTTGGGGCAACAGAGACAAAAAAAAATTCCCGGTGGAAGTTCCGGTTCTAGTTCAGAAACTCATTCAGTCCTCCATAGATCATACTTTGGGGCAGGGGCGGACCATGAGCCCTGGTGCAGGAGCCGGGGGGTGCTACTGGGGGGGGGGGAGTAGCTGCTGCCCATCGGCGCTGCCCGATGGAGGGGGGTAGACGCTTCTGGGGGCTGCCGGCGCGGTGGTCTCCTACCTGGTGAGCCGCACCGACTGTTTGCAGCCATCCTACGGGCCGGAGGGGCAGGAGAGAAGAGGGGCGGGATCAGGCAAGGGAAGCAGGAAGCTCTCTGCTTCCCTTGCATGACCCTCCTCTCCTCTGACGGCGGCTTGCGGGGGTCCAGGCTTGAAGGGGGCCCCTAGCCGGTTGGGGCCCTGGTGCAGCTGCACCAGCTGCACCAGTGTAGTTCCGCCCATGCTTTGGGGTTTCAGAAAATTCCACTGTGGGTTTAGGAGAATGAAACCTTTCTTCCAAGCCTTGTGTTCAAAACTGGAGGCGACGCAATGGCAAAATCAACCGTCCTTCCGTCTACTGTAGAAACAGAATGATGTTTGGATTGTGGGCAACCACCAATTCACAATTTCATGCAGACATTCACCAATATCCTTCATGAGACAGTCGAAAAAGAAGAGCTTATTGGACCTCCTGAACTGTCCATGCTAGAGGCCTCTTTAGAGGTAGAAGCTGGATGAAGCCTCCACAGATTATTCTTTTGAGGTTTCAGAAAGTTCCACTCTGGGTTTAGGAAAATGAATCCTGCGAAAACCTTTCTTCCAAGTGTTGGGTTCAAAACTGGACAAAACTCAACTGCAAAATCATCCATCCTTCCATCTACTGTAGAAGCTCAGTGATTTTTGGATTGTGGGTGACCACCAATGTACAACTTCAACTTCATGCAGACATTCACCAATATCCTTTATGAGACAGTCGAAAAAGAAGAGCTTACGGAACATAGAGGTCTCTTTAGGGGTAGAAGATAGAGGAAGTGTGGCGCCCCTGCGACCAGGAGGCCACATAGGGAACTGCAGCCAGGTAAGACTGGAAGACAGTTGCACCACAACACCCTCACAGACATCCCACACACCACTGGAGGCAGCACCCAACCCGGAGCCCAGGACTTTAGGCGGGCAAGGGGTGGTGGGTTTAGAGAACAGTGGGTGGGACAGCAAGCAGATCAGATGACAGATGGTAGAAATAGAGGAGGGAAGGAGGAAGGAGTCAGTAGGCCGAGGTAGGCTGAGCAGAACAGACCAGAAGCACACGTCCTGGAGGAGTGGGGTGTATGGAGCGCAGAATCTGAAGAGCCAGTGCAGCCGCAGAGAGAAAGCCCATCTGGAGCCAGCACCCCAGGAGTGTGAGGGAAGAGAGGACCAGCAGCACTGGGTCTTAGAAACACGGCTGAGACGACCAACTGCAGGCGGAGTAGCCTTCTATATAGAACCTGAATCACACGGTTGGAAGGGAGCCTGATAGAGCCTTGGTACTAAAGGACTATTGGAGGCTAGGCTAGTGGCAGAGTGTCGGCTCTGAAGGGGACCGACGATCCACCCGGTTTCCCCAGATTAACCGACAGGGAGCTACAACTCCAGGTTGGAGTTCCTACCCCAAAGGACAGGCAGCTCAGTGGCGACCACGAGGACTCACAGGGTCCGAGCTACCGCTATACTGTCCAGTGAGAGAGAAAGACAGTAAAGCCTGGAAAGAACAGAGAAAGAGTGAGGGGTCACAGAGAGGAACAGCCTGGCTGCAGAGAAAAGAGAGGAACCCAGAGGGGAAAGCTTGTAACCTGTGTAAGAACTGTAACTGAACTGCTGTACTGAGAGAACTGCAAAGTAAACACGGTGAACCCTGCCTCTGACTCCCTTGCATGATTCTCGTTTGCCTGCGCATGATTCCCTCCAACAGGACTGCAGAGAGATCCCGCCTGGAGAGCCACAGCCTGTCAGCTCTAAGCACCAAAAGCAAGAAGGCTGCAGCAGCAGGACAGTAAGTGAACTGCACCCATTACAAGCCTGCACCTTACACCTTAACATCACTTCCCCGGGATCCCAGTTCTACCCGCGGAGAACTATTCCATCTGCAGCTGCTTTAACATCATCCCCGGAGGTTCTGCAGCAGCGGTGGTCCCATTATTGACCACAAGCCGTGGGTGGCGTCACGATAAACATTCAATCCCCTGTAAATATTCCCCTATTACTTGCCAGGTCCCGGGGCACGGTCCGGACCAGGACCTCCGTGACATCCCCGCAGCAGCAACCCGAGTACCCCGTCTCGGTGGGCTCGACAGAAGCCTCCACAGATCATCCTTTGAGATTTCAGAAAATTCAACTGTGGGCTTAGGAAAATGGATCCTTTAGAAACCTTTCTTCCAAGCCTTGGGTTCAAAACTGGAGAAGACGCAGCGGCAAAATCACGTCCTTCTATCTACTGTTGAAACTCAATGATGTTTAGATCATCGGCGATCACCAATGTACAACTTCATGCAGTAAGGAGACAGCTGAAAAAGAAGAGCTTTCAGACCTCCTGAACTGTCCGTGCTAGAGGCCTTCTTTGGGTTAGAAACTGGAGGAAGCCGCACAGATCATCCTGGGGTTTCGGAAGATTCCTCTATGGGTTTTGGAGAATGGATATCTTTCTTATGATCTCCTGACTGTCCATGCATAAGGGTCAATGACTAGTAGAAGCTGAAAGAATAATATCCATAGAATATGTGTTATATGTCCGATACACGTGGCCCTGAGTGTAGTGGCCCTCTATTTCTATCTATAGGAGTTCCAAAAATAGCTAAGAATCCTTACAGGGTATGTTTGCTATTTAATCTGAGAACATCATATCATAGAGAGCCTGATTCCAGGTATGTGTCACTTACTAGGCTGTAGTTTCAATACAATCATTATTTTATCAGCATAATGTTATCACCGCGTGACTAGGTAACACGTGCCAGGCAGTCCAGTTTATGTGCATAACCATGCCCCAACCACTGATTGGCTGCTATCTGCCAATCAATGGTGTGGGCGGGGTTATACACAGCTCAGTATTCCAAGTTGTTCTACATCTGATGCAGGGAAAACAGGGATTGTATCAAAACTGTTACATCACTGGAATCAGGGTCTAGCCCCTACATCATGCATATACAGACACTGGTACGTCATATGCCGCCTCCCTGAGTTTCCATGTGTGTGCCTGCATTTTACCCGTCAGATGATGGTTGTGTTATTTAGCCATCGTGCTTTAAAGGGGACTCTTAGATACAGCAAAAAGGGAAAATAACAAAAAAAATCCCAAAAGTTCAAATAAAAATGACAAAATTACAGGTTTTCTACCCCAAAATGGTATCAGGTATCACATGTGCCAAATAGTTCTACTTGATTATTCAGGGAAAATACCGTATATCAGGTAAGAGATTGATTTCTTGGATTTTTCCATCTACCGGTTCAACAACAGCCAAAACCAGTTTTGTGCCCCCAAGTTTAATGTTCTTGTTCTATATCACATGTACTAAATACTTCTGCAAGACTAAGAATGTGAAACATTCCAAGTGCAACTCCACAGTGTTTTTGGGGGGTTTTATATTCCATGTTCAATATACAGTAACACTGACCTGACATTATGATTCTTCAGGTCAGTACGAGTTCGTGGATACCAAACATGCAGAGTTTTATTTTAAAGTGGTGGAAAGAATGTACAAAATTGTAGGGAAAAAAGTATTGTAATGACCGTCCAAGAGGTCTTCACCAGACCACCGGCTGTCATGGCAACTCATTGGCGCTGTGGGATTGTGGAATGACCAGGCCACCTGCCAGAGCATGTTAAATGCTGCTGTCAGAGATTGTTATTGAGCGCATGATGGCCGATTGAGTAATACAGCCATCATCTGCCAGGAAAAATGGGGGCTTGGCGTGAGAGCCCACTTCAAAGTCTGGGCCATGACATATTGCAGTAAATATACATCGCATGTCGTAAAGAGACATATGCCGACACATGTTAAAGGCTGCTGTCAGAGATTGTTATCAAGCACATGATGGCCAGTTGAGTAATACAGCCAACATCTGCCAGGAAAGATGATGGGGCTTGGCATGAGAGTCCACTTCAAAGTCTGGGCCATGATATATTGCAGTAAATATACATCAATATGTCGTACATAGACATATGGCGGCACATGTTAAAGGCCGCTGTCAGAGATTGTTATCAAGCACATGATGGCTGATTGAGTAATACAGCCATCATCTGCCAGGAAAGATGGGGGCTTGGCATGAGAGCCCACTTCAAAGTCTGGGCCATGACATATTGCAGTAAATATATATCATATTTTATAAAGAGACATATGCCGACACATGTTAAAGGCTGCTGTCAGAGATTGTTATCAAGCACATGATGGCTGGTTGAGTAATACAACCATCATCTGCCAGGAAAGATGGGGGCTTGGCATGAGAGCCTATTTCAAAGTCTGGGCCATGACATATTGCAGTAAATATACATCATATGTCGTAAAGAAACATATGCGGGCACATGTTAAAGGCTGCTGTCAGAGATTGTTATGGAGCACATGATGGTTGATTGAGTAATACAGCCATCATCAGCCAGGAAAAATGGGGCTTGGCGTGGAGCCCACTTCAAAGTCTGGACCATGCATATTGCAGTAAATATACATCATATGTCGTAAAGAGACATATGCCGACACATGTTAAAGGCTGCTGTCAGAGATTGTTATCAAGCACATGATGGCTGTTGAGTAATACAACCATCATCTGCCAGGAAAGTGGGGCTTGGCTGGAGCCCACTTCAAAGTCTGGGCCATGACATATTGCAGTAAATATACATCATATGTTGAAAGAGACATATGCGGCACATTTAAAGGCTGATGTCAGAGATTGTTATCGAGCACATGATGGTTGATTGTATAATACAGCCATCATCTGCCAGGAAAGATGGTGGCTTGGCATGAGAGCCCACTTCAAAGTCTGGGCCATGACATATTGCAGTTAATATACATCAAATGTCGTAAAGAGAGCTTGGATACAGTCCAAAGATACCTCAGAGTGTTACACATCTTTTCAGGACAATTGGAGGCTTTCAGTCACATTTTGGGAAACATTTGGCAAATTCGAACAGATTCGGTCATCTCAAGAACCTCAGTGTTCAGGTTTCAACTGTTAGGAAAGTTAGAAAAAACATTGAAGGCTCTTGAGATGGAAATCTCAAATGTTCTGTGGTCTACCTGATCCCAAATCTGCAGAAGTCGAATGCAGCTATTGGACTCCCCGGTTTGTAGGTCACCCCATGGTTGTTCCAAATGTTCCCAACGATAGCTTAGATATGAATGCAAAATGGAATAACTATGAATAAGAGGAAGGGTAAGCACTAATGATGAGCGAGCACTATCATGCTTGGGTGCTCGAAATGAGCAATTGGATGCATAGATGGGCGCAACTCGAGTACCCATTATAACGGAAGTCAATGGGACCTTCCATTGACTTTTATTGGCTTCCATTATACTCGGTACTCAAGTTGAGCCCATCCAAGAATTCAAGTGCTTGTTTTGAGTATCGAGCACCGAGCATGGTAGTGCTCTCTACTCTATAGATGAGGGGTCCCCAACCTGTAGCTCAGGAGCCACATGTGGCTCACAGACCCGTGATGTGTGGCTCGCAACTATCTTCTAGCTTGGTGCATTAACACCAGGACTAGCAAACAGATATGAAAAGCAAGTCTCAGAGGGTGACCTTTATGAATAGCCCTACATAAAAGAGCAGATCTAAATGGGAGGTAAAGTAGGAACCCTTGGATTTTGGTATACTGCCTCTGTGTGATTGTTGGGTGGCACAACTATTAGGAAGCAAGAGCTGGATGTGGCTCACGACCCTCTCTCAGAGCTGGATGTGGCTCACGACCCTCTCTGAGAGCTGAATGTGGATCATGACCCTCTCTCAAAGCTGGATGTAGGTCACGACCCTCTCTGAGAGCTGGATGTGGATCGTGACCCTCTCTCAAAGCTGGATGTGGCTCATGACCCGCTCTCAGAGCTGGATGTTAATCGTGACCCTCTATCAGAGCTGGATGTGGCTCACGACCCTCTCACAGAGCTGGATGTGGCTCACGACCCTCTCTCAGAGCTGGATGTGGCTCACGACCCTCTCTCAGAGCTGGATGTGGCTCACGGCCCTCTCTCACAGCTGAATGTAGCTCACAACCCTCTCTGAGAGCTGGATGTGGCTCATAACCCTCTCTCAGAGCTGGATGTGGCTCACGACCCTCTCTCAGAGCTGGATGTGGCTCATAACCCTCTCTCAGAGCTGGATGTGCTCAGACCTTTCAGAGTGGTTGTGGCTCACGACCCTCTCTCAGAGCTGGATGTGGCTCACAACCCTCTCTCAGAGCTGGTGTGGCTCACGACCCTCTCTCAGAGCTGGTGTGGCTCACGACCCTCTCTCAGAGCTGGATGTGGCTCACGACCCTCTCTCAGAGCTGGATGTGGCTCACGACCCTCTCTCAGAGCTGGATTGGCTCAGACCCTCTCTCAGAGCTCGATTGGTCACGACCCTCCTCAGAGCTGGATGTGGCTCACGACCCTCTCTCAGAGCTGTATGTATCACGCCCTCTCTCAGAGCTACATGTGGCTCACGCCTCTCTCAGAGCTGGATGTGGTTTCAGACCCTCTCTCAGAGCTGGATGTGGCTCACGACCCTCTCTCAGAGCTGGATTGGCTCACGACCCTCTCTCAGAGCTGGATATGGCTCACGACCCTCTCTCTAGAGCTGGATGTGGCTCAACCCTCTCTCAGAGCTGGATATGGCTCACGACCCTCTCTCAGAGCTGGATATGGCTCACGACCCTCTCTGAGCTGGATGTGGCTCATGACCCTCTCTCAGAGCTGATATGGCTCACGACCCTCTCTCAGAGCTGGATGTGGCTCACGGACCCTCTCTCAGAGCTGGATTGGCTCACGACCCTCTCTCAGAGCTGGATGTGGCTCACGACCCTCTCTCAGAGCTGGATGTGGCTCACGACCCTCTCTCAGAGCTGGATATGGCTCACGACCCTCTCTCAGAGCTGGATATGGCTCACGACCCTCTCTCAGAGCTGATGTGGCTCACGACCCTCTCTCAGAGCTAATGGGGCTCTCAATGTTAGAATGTTTGGTGACTTCTGCTATAGAGTATAGTGAGTTGAGGATGTCCCGATGAGATGCTTCTCCTCAAGACGTTTCATCCTCTCCAGTCATTGAATAGCAAGGTAATCACTAGCAGTGCACCCCCTTCCCACCTCCATAGCCACCCCAGATCCTCCTACCTTCCCAGTAGCCAAAGTAGCCCTCATATCATTCCCACTAACTGGTTACAAGCTTTGGACACAACGGTCAATCTTTGCACTTTGCATGAAGTGTAACCACCAAGAGTTGTGCCTCCCCTCGAGAAAAATTAAGACGCACTTTTGCATAAAATCACAGCGCCGCACACTTTTGCATCCCCACTTCCATCTCCCCAATCCTCAGAGAGGCCTCCAGGCTTTCATCTACGTGAGATTTCTCTACCTGTCGAATATACATCACAAGTCAAGCAGAATCGGGTGAGCTGGTTAGTCCCCGTGTGATCGGCTGACAACACCTGAGCCCCGGGGTCCTGTATATTAATAGCAACTTCTAAAATTTCAGTGGTTAGAAATAACCAACATGTTGATGTGTTACATTAGATGGATGTTTATTCCGAATGGAGAGAAGTTCTAATTCTGTAGTCTCGGATCTCCAACGTGGAGATGACTTGGACTTTCCATCTACCGTGATATGACCATCACATCTTTGGCTCAACCCTTCTTTAGGACCTTTAGTTGACCACTTTCCCCATCCTTAGCATTTGAGACAATGAAATTATCTGTAGGAGGTCTTTCTACAAAGCCGAACCTGGTCTCATTGATGGCCCAACTTGCCCTCCGCACTCCACGTCTTCGTGCTATTCGAGGTTCCCTACGTTGACCGCTTTTTGCCAACTTTCTTGTTAATACTCAAACCAGTGGCGGACTGTGATCCCGGAGGGCCCTGGTGCAGCCATAGTGAGGAGCGAGGGGGGGGAGGGTGTTACTAGTGGTCGCCGGCGAGGAGCGGGGGTTTTGTAGCTGCGGCTCTCCTACCTGCGCTGAGCCACCAAATGCAGTGGAGCCGGGGCGGAAGAGGAGAGAAGGGGCGGGATCAGGCAAGGGAAGCAGGAAGCTTACCTCAATGACCCTCCTCTCCTCTGACATCGGGTTACGGGGGTCGGCTGGGGGGCCCCCTGCAAGCTTGAGGGGCCCCCTAGCCGGTAGGGCCCTGGTGCAGCTGAACCAGCTGCACCATGGTAGGTCCGCCCCTGACTCAAACCTTCAATCAGTGGGACTCTGTTCAGTCTCCACTCATCTTAGCTCCCCTCATAGTCACATTTGGGGAAACCCCCAAGCTTAATCCAACTGTGGTTCCACAATCTTGGGTACAACATGGGACCTGACATCACAGAAGCTTCAGTCTGGAGCCACAGTTGACGTTGGCCAACAGGAGACCACAACTGTTCCTCTTACAGTTTTCGTGGCTGTGACACCCCAGGGGCCACACTTCATATTTAGTGGTCCTACCCCATCTTAGTATTGACCCCCTTCCTTATCATCTGTCCCAATGTTCCTGCTTCAATATAAACCCAATTCCATCCTGGGCTCCTTCATAACTTCCACCATTTAGACTATTGGAGGAAAAGAATAACCTCACTGGCCAAATTAATGGCTAAAAAGGAAGGTTCCTCATTAAGAAGAAACTCATCAGTAGTGGCGTAACTAGAGATTTTGAGGGCCCTGGTGCAAAATTTGGACCTGGGCCCCTACCTGCATGTTGATCAGATTATATTGGGCTTGTGAAGTTCTAGATCCTATAAAAAACCGTTCCCTTTTATGATCTCCCATCCTGAGCCCCTTCATGGTATAATGGCCCAAATCCTGGGCCCTTTCCTAATGTAATGTCCCTCCATCATGAGCTGTTTTCTGGTAAAAATGTCCACCTCGCTGGTATAATGTCCCCCACACTGAGCCCCTTCCTGCTATGATATCCTCCATCCTTGGCCCCTTTCCTAATGTAATGTCCCTACCCTGAGCCCCATCCTAGTATAATTCTCCCATCCTGAACCCCTCCCAGTAATAATATTTCACATCCTGAGCCCATTCTTGAAATAATGTCCCCCATTCTTGACCCCTTCCTGGTATAATGTCCCCTATCCTGGGCACCTTCCTTGTATAATGCCCCCCATCTTGACCCCTTCCTGGTATTATGTCCCCTATCCTGGGCACCTTCCTTGTAAAATGTCCCGCATCTTTGACCCCTTCCTGGTATAATGTCCCCTATCCTGGGCACCTTCCTTGTAAAATGTCCTGCATCTTTGACTCCTTACTGGTATAATGTCCCCTATCCTGGGCACCTTCCTTGTAAAATGTCCTGCATCTTTGACTCCTTACTGGTATAATGTCCCCTATCCTGGGCACCTTCCTTATAAAATGTCCTGCATCTTTGACCCCTTCCTGGTATAATGTCCCCTATCCTGGGAACCTTCCTTGTATTATTTCCCTCATCCTGAGCAACCTCCTGGTATAAAGTCCTCAATCCTGAGCCTTTTTACAGCATAATGCCCTCATCATGGGCCCCTTCCTAATATAACATCCACCATCACGAGCCCCTTCCTGGTATAATATCCCCCATCCTGAACCCCTTCCTAATATAATGTCCCCCATCCTTAACCTTTTCTGGTAAAATGTTCTCATCCTTGGTATAATATCCCCCACTTTGGGCCCCTTCCTCTTTTAATGTCCCCTATCCTAGGTCCCTTGCAAAAAAAAAAAAACAATCCTGAGCTCCTTCCTGGTATAATGGCCCCCATCCTCTGCCCCTTTCTTTAATAGCGTCCCCCCTACTGGGTCCCTTCCTGGTATAATGCCCCCCATCCCCAAAGCAGCTACTGCAAAGACTGATTAGACATGGATCAAATGAGAAACGTAGGTCTCAAGCATTAATAGACTTTGTAACCTCTAGTGCTGACAGTAGGAAGTAAAGTGCTGAATCTCTATAACTCTTGGTATTATATCATCACTTTACAGTATGTAAATCTCCAGCAGAGGCTCAACCGGTCTGTGAGGTGTGGCATTCCACCGGGGACGAGTCCTGCAGATCACAGGCTGCTTGCTTTCTTTTCTTTCTTCCTCATGACATGCAAATCTCAAATTTGCTTAGGAAATAAAAAAAAAATACCAAAAAATGGAGGAAATAGTCATCAGAATGACCTATATCCATACTGTCCTGTTATAAAACCTCCAGTTGTGACCCCCCCAACCTTTCCCTGTCCATATCCCCATCAATGACGGAAATTGCCACCCCCCATCAATCACAGAAATGTCCATCTGCCCCCCATCAATAACAGAAATGTCCGTCCGCCTCCCCCCATCAATGACATGAATGTCCGTCTGCCCCCATCAATAACTGAAATGTCCATCTGCCCCCCTCCTTGCATCAATGACATAAATGTCCATCCGCCCCCCCCCCATCAATGATGTAAATGTCCGTCCGCCCCCCCATCAATGACAGAAATGTCGGTCACCTCCAGTAATCACTTTTGATCCATATTTGCTCAAATTGATGACATTTAACGCCATCGCTCTTCACACCCCAAAATTATTAGGTATTGGGTTCCATCACAAATATTGTCCTTCAGGTCAGAAATGGATCATTTTACCTTCTCACACGAATCAATGTCTGGTGACGGACAGCATAGGAGACGTAGGAGACAGAGCGCGTCACAGAGATCTCACAGAAGTCTTCTCCTACATACAAAAAGCACCTCTACTGAGAAATACATATGTATATTCTGTACTAATGCCCTCCAATACTAATGCTTGGGTTGAGTTGGACTTGATTTGTGCTTGGGTTGAGTTGGGCTTGGGTTGAGTTGGGCTTGGGTTGAGTTGGACTTGGGTTGAGTTGGGCTTGGGATGAGTTGGGCTTGGGTTGAGTTTTGCTTGGGTTGAGTTGTGCTTGGGTTGAATTGGGCTTGGGTTGAGTTGGGATTGGGTTGAGTTATGCTTGGGTTAATTTGGGCTTGGGTTGAGTTGGACTTGGGTTGAGTTGTGCTTGGGTTGAGTTGGACTTGGGTTGAGTTGGGCTTGGGTTGAGTTGGGCTTGGGTTGAGTTGGGCTTGGGATGAGTTGGGCTTGGGTTGAGTTTTGCTTGGGTTGAGTTGTGCTTGGGCTGAGTTGGGCTTGGGTTGAGTTGGGCTTGGGTTGAGTTGTGCTTGGGTTGAGTTGTGCTTGGGTTGAGTTGTGCTTGGGTTGAGTTGTGCTTGGGTTGAGCTGTGCTTGGGTTGAGTTGTGCTTGGGTTGAGTTGGGCTTGGGTTGAGTTGGGCTTGGGTTGAGTTGGGCTTGGGCTTGGGTTGAGTTGGGCTTGGGTTGAGTTGGGCTTGGGTTGAGTTGGGCATGGGTTGAGTTGTGCTTGGGTTGAGCTGGGCTTGGGTTGAGCTGGGCTTGGGTTGAGTAAAGGTACCATTACATGCTGCAATGTCGTAACGATGTCGCTAACGATCCCGTGGGCGTGCGGTCGTTTTGATATCGTTGGTGAAATGTCACACGTCTAGATATCGTGGGTGACTCACCAACAATGTAGTGAGCTGGTATCCTTTACACAACCCAGCAAACAATACTTGTTCATTGATGTCAATGGCCGAAGTCATGAACGACATCGTTATCGCAGTGTCATACAGAACTATGCAGCAGGTTGGCTGATCGTGGATTGTCTGATTTGAGAACATGTTCTCAAATCTGCGATCAATGATCCAACGATATATCGTAGTCGTGTTGCGGTGTTACACGCAACAACGTCCTAATGATGTTGTTTCAACGACTCCAAACCTGTGACGTTTGAGTGATATCGTTCACAATATCTTGCCGTGTAACAGTGCCTTTAGGCTTGGGCTTAGGTTGAGTTGTTCTTGGTTTGTGTTGGGCTTGGGTTGAGTTGGGCTTGGGTTAAGTTGGGCTTGGGTTGAGTTGGGCTTGGGTTGAGTTGGGCTTGGGATGAGTTGTTCTTGGTTTGAGTTGTTCTTGGTTTGAGTTGGGCTTGGGTTGAGTTGGGCTTGGGTTGAGTTGGGCTTGGGTTGAGTTGGGCTTGGGTTGAGTTGGGCTTGGGATGAGCTGGGCTTGGGTTGAGTTGGTTGGGTTGGGGATGAGTTGGGCTTGGTTCGAGTTGGGCTTGGTTGAGTTGGGCTTGGTTTGAGTTGGGCTTGGGTTGAGTTGGGCTTGGGTTGAGTTAGGCTTGGGATGAGTTGTTCTTGGTTTGAGTTGTTCTTTGGGTTTTGAGTTGGGCTTGGGTTGAGTTGGGCTTGGGGTTGAGTTGGGCTTGGATGAGTTGTTCTTGGTTGAGTTGTCTTGGTTGAGTTGTTCTTGGGTTGAGTTGGGCTTGGGTTGAGTTGGGCTTGGGTTGAGTTGGGCTTGGTTCGAGTTGGGCTTGGTTCGAGTTGGGCTTGGTTCGAGTTGGGCTTGGGTTGAGTTGGGCTTGGTTGAGTTGGGCTTGGTTGAGTTGGGCTTGGTTCGAGTTGGGCTTGGTTGATTGGGCTTGTCGAGTTGGGCTTGGTTAGTTGGGCTTGGGTTGAGTTGGGCTTGTGTTGTGAATTCTTCCATAGACTTTGCCTTTAAGAATCATCCTCTGAATTATTTTCTAGAAAATCTTTACGACGCTCACAGGTTAATACATTCTGAGCCACAGTGGAAGAAATAAGTTGTGTTTATTCTGCGGTGCAGTAATATTCGCTGGTTATCAGGACTCCTCTCCGCCTTTGAAGTGTCTGCAGGCGGATGATTGCTCGGGACGACCATCTGCTGTACTTTTCTGCTAAGTAGGTCATTACACGCAAATTATTTATTGTTTGCAAAACACCTTTCTTCCTCAGACAGAGTTGGTTTTTCTCTTCCTCCTGCAACGTTCTCATTTTTGCATTTCTAATTCTTAGCATTTTTTAGATTTTTGCTTGTTGTCAGGGACTAGAGACTAAAAAACCCAATGTCCCAACCATTCTTCAGCACTCGTGACATTGTATCAAGTCTCTTAACATTTTCTATTTTATACAACTGTCCAAAAAAGAGGGGAAAGACGAGACATCAAATCTCATATTATAGGGGAAGATGATCATGACGTTACCACTACAGGGCAATACCATGTCCCATTTTAATCTTTGCTTTGGGACCTGTAAAAGATAAGATTGGGTGGTAAGGTGGCAGTGTGTCCCGTTAAATGAGGACACTGTAGCCCTCTCTATCTCTGAATTTCCCCCTCTTGACGGCAATCATTTGTTCTAGCTTCTTTCTCAGCTCCGATATCTCCAACTTAATACTATTTATATGTAAATGTTACTTACCCCTACTTCTAGCTAGCGGTGCTGCAGACATTCTCTGCTACTTACCCCTACTTCTAGCTAGCTGTGCTGCAGACATTCTCTGCTAATTACCCCTACTTCTAGCTAGCTGTGCTGCAGACATTCTCTGCTACTTACCCCTACTTCTAGCTAGCTGTGCTGCAGACATTCTCTGCTACTTACCCCTACTTCTAGCTAGCTGTGCTGCAGACATTCTCTGCTACTTACCCCTACTTCTAGCTAGCTGTGCTGCAGACATTCTCTACTACTTACCCTTACTTCTAGCTAGCTGTGCTGCAGACATTCTTTGCTACTTACCCCTACTTCTAGCTAGCTGTGCTGCAGACATTCTCTGCTACTTACCCCTACTTCTAGCTAGCTGTGCTGCAGACATTCTCTGCTAATTACCCCTACTTCTAGCTAGCTGTGCTGCAGACATTCTTTGCTACTTACCCCTACTTCTAGCTAGCTGTGCTGCAGACATTCTCTGCTACTTACCCCTACTTCTAGCTAGCTGTGCTGTAGACATTCTCTACTACTTACCCCTACTTCTAGCTAGCTGTGCTGTAGATATTCTCTGCTACTTACCCCTACTTCTAGCTAGCTGTGCTGCAGACATTCTCTGCTAATTACCCCTACTTCTAGCTAGCTGTGCTGCAGACATTCTTTGCTACTTACCCCTACTTCTAGCTAGCTGTGCTGCAGACATTCTCTACTACTTACCCCTACTTCTAGCTAGCTGTGCTGCAGACATTCTCTGATACTTACCCCTACTTCTTGCTAGCTGTGCTGCAGACATTCTCTGATACTTACCCCTACTTCTAGCTAGCTGTGCTGTAGACATTCTCTGCTACTTACCCCTACTTCTAGCTAGCTGTGCTGTAGACATTCTCTGATACTTACCCCTACTTCTTGCTTGCTGTGCTGCAGACATTCTCTGATATTTACCCCTACTTCTAGCTAGCTGTGCTGCAGACATTCTCTACTACTTACCCCTACTTCTAGCTAGCTGTGCTGTAGAATATTCTCTGCTACTACTCTTACCCCTACTTCTAGCTAGCTGTGCTGTAGACATTCTCTACTACTTACCCCTACTTCTAGCTAGCTGTGCTGCAGACATTCTCTGATACTTACCCCTACTTCTAGCTAGCTTGTGCTGCAGACATTCTCTACTACTTACCCCTACTTCTAGCTAGCTGTGTTGCAGACATTCTCTGCCACTTACCCCTACTTCTAGCTAGCTGTGCTGCAGACATTCTCTGCTACTTACCCCTACTTCTAGCTAGCTGTGCTGCAGACATTCTCTGCTACTTACCCCTACTTCTAGCTAGCTGTGCTGTAGACATTCTCTGCTACTTACCCCTGCTTCTAGCTAGCTGTGCTGCAGACATTCTCTGCTACTTACCCCTGCTTCTAGCTAGCTGTGCTGTAGACATTCTCTGCTACTTACCCTTACTTCTAGCTAGCTGTGCTGTAGACATTCTCTGCTACTTACCCTTACTTCTAGCTAGCGGTGCTGCAGACATTCTCTGCTACTTACCCTTACTTCTAGCTAGCTGTGCTGCAGACATTCTCTACTACTTACCCCTATTTCTAGCTAGCGGTGCTGCAGACATTCTCTGCTACTTACCCTTACTTTCTAGCTAGCTGTGCTGCAGACATTCTCTGCTACTTACCCCTATTTCTAGCTAGCTGTGCTGTAGACATTCTCTGCTACTTACCCCTACTTCTAGCTAGCTGTGCTGTAGACATTCTCTGCTACTTACCCTTACTTCTAGTAGCTGTGCTGCAGACATTCTCTGCTACTTACCCCTACTTCTAGCTAGCTGTGCTGCAGACTTCTTTGTACTTACCCTTACTTCTTCTAGCTGTGCTGCACATTCTTACCACTTACCCCTACTTCTTGCTTGCTGTGCTGCAGACATTCTCTGCTACTTACCCCTCTTCTAGCTAGCTGTGCTGTAGACATTCTCTGCTACTTACCCCTGCTTCTAGCTAGCTGTGCTGCAGATATTCTCTGCTACTTACCCTATTCTAGCTAGCTGTGCTGCAGACATTCTCTGCTACTTACCCCTACTTCTAGCTAGCTGTGCTGTAGACATTCTCTGCTACTTACCCCTGCTTTAGCTAGCTGTGCTGTAGACATTCTCTGCTACTTACCCTATTCTAGCTAGCTGTGCTGCAGACATTCTCTGCTACTTATCCCTACTTCTATCTAGCTGTGCTGCAGACATTCTCTACCACTTACCCCTACTTCTAGCTAGCTGTGCTGCAGACATTCTCTGCTACTTACCCCTATTTCTAGCTAGCTGTGCTGTAGACATTCTCTGCTACTTACCCTTACTTCTAGCTAGCTGTGCTGTAGACATTCTCTGCTACTTACCCTTACTTCTAGCTAGCTGTGCTGCTAGACATTCTCTGCTACTTACCCCTACTTCTAGCTAGCTGTGCTGTAGACATTCTCTGCTACTTACCCCTACTTCTAGCTAGCTGTGCTGTAGACATTCTCTGCTACTTACCCTTATTCTAGTTAGCTGTGCTGCAGACATTCTCTGCTACTTACCCTTACTTCTAGCTAGCTGTGCTGTAGACATTCTCTGCTACTTACCCCTACTTCTAGCTAGCTGTGCTGTAGACATTCTCTGCTACTTACCCCTGCTTCTAGCTAGCTGTGCTGCAGACATTCTCTGCTACTTACCCCTGCTTCTAGCTAGCTGTGCTGTAGACATTCTCTGCTACTTACCCCTATTCTAGCTAGCTGTGCTGCAGACATTCTCTCTACTTACCCCTACTTCTAGCTAGCTGTGCTGCAGACATTCTCTGCCACTTACCCCTACTTCTAGCTAGCTGTGCTGCAGACATTCTCTGCTACTTACCCCTACTTCTAGCTAGCTGTGCTGCAGACATTTTCTGCTACTTACCCCTACTTCTAGCTAGCTGTGCTGTAGATATTCTCTACTACTTACCCCTACTTCTAGCTAGCTGTGCTGCATATATTCTCTGCTACTTACCCCTACTTCTAGCTAGCTGTGCCGCAGACATTCTCTGCTACTTACCCCTACTTCTAGCTAGCTGTGCTGCAGATATTCTCTGCAGTTCTCTTCCTTCTGCCAGAACCTCTCTTCTGAGGAGTGGTGTTGGCATAATACTAGGACAACTCGGGGTTCAGACAGCACATCTTTTTAAAGAGTTTGGAGAACTATAGAAGTCACTGGCCTGATCTATGGATAAGGGTAGAGTGCAGTATTACAATGCAGAACGCTCCTTCGTCTGAAGGCAGCATTTATCATTTGCAGAATTAATGAAGGAAACTGCGATCGGACCCTCGTTAATATGTCAGCGAGGCGGTTTTATGTCCGTGATTGCACTTCAATTATCCCCACTTCATATAATCAGCTGCGGTAGCGGATCCAGCCCTGCTTGATTCATCGGATCTCTATGCCCTTGATTTTTAGCTCGGAGGATAGAGTAAGGCCGATGAACAAAAAAAAAAACGAGAAGATGGAGGCATTATCATGTGAAGTCTGTAAATAAACAAATCCATCTGGGTACAACTTAGTGTTGAAGTCTGGCCGCATAATTCACTGTCACTTCAGTAGATTACAAACTTCACTCAGAATAAATGCAATAAAGGCGAGAAGCGGAGACGGCGGCCGGGCAGGATTAGGGGGCAGCACTGGCACTTAACGACTGCAATCCCACATTGGTAATGGAAGATTCACAGTTCAGGCAGATGGGTCTTATTGTGTCATATGATGTAGACATCTTCCAGGTGACATATTGGGGGGGGGGGGGGAGACGTCGGGGATCGCACCAGGGATGGGATGTGACACCCGGGATAATGGGAGAGCAGCTGCTGAGACGTTTTCGCCTTTCTAAGGTCGAATAGAAGATTTATCGGGCCGCGAGCGGTTTACAAGCGGCCTACAGGTTGGAAAGACATCGGCTCAAGGTCTTCCCCGGGAGGAGGACTGTGTCCCGAGCAGGTTTATTTTTGTTTTGTACATTCAGATGAATTTCCAGGATGAAATTATTATCACAGATGGTCAATGCGAGACGCACAATTTATAGCGGAGTCGTTTATTTATGATAAATAGGAGGAAGATATTGAGACGTTACGTGGGAGATCTTATAACCGACTCGTGATTGTGGATTGCATCAGTGTTCACACCCGAACGGGCAAAACAATTGTAACACTCGTGAGTAGGCTTCACAACTAGTCCATTATCTTGGGGGCTTCACAACTGGTTCACCATCGTATGGGCTTCATCACTGGTTCACCATCGTATGGGCTTCATCACTGGTTAACCATCCAGTGGGCTTCACAACTGGTCCATTATCTTGGGGACTTCACAACTGGTCCACCATTGTGGTAGTTTCATAACTAGTCCACCATCGTATGGGCTTCATCAATGGTTAACCATCGAGTGGGCTTCACAACTGGTCCACTATCATGTGAGATTCATCACTGGTCCACCATTGTGGTAGCTTCATAACTGGTCCACGATCGTATGGGCTTTATCACTGGTTAACCATCGAGTGGGCTTCACAACAAGTCCACTATCATGTGGGCTTCACCACTGGTCCACCATTGTGGTAGCTTCATAACTGGTCCACCATCGTATGGGCTTCATCACTGGTTAACCATTGAGTGGGTTTCACAACTAGTCCATTATCTTGGGGGCTTTACCACTGGTCCACCATTGTATGGGCTTCACCACTGGTTAACCACCGAGTGGACTTCACAACTGGTCCACTCTTATGTTGGGCTTCACCACTGGTCCACCATCGTGGTAGCTTCATAACTGGTCCACCATCGTGTAGGCTTTACAACTTACTAACCATCAAGTGGGCTTCATGACTTGTCCACCATCATGTGGACTTCACAACTGACTACCCATCAAGTGGGCTTCACAACTGGTCCAATATCTTGTGGGCTTCACAACTGGTCCACCATCTTGTGGGATTCAGAACTTGTTCACCATCGTGTGGGCTTCACAACTGGTCCACTAGCGAATGGGCTTCACAACTGGTTCACCATCATGTGGGCTTCACAACTGGTCCAACATCCATCATGGGAACTTCATAACTGCTCCACCATCATGTGGGCTTCACAACTGGTCCAACATCCATCATGGGAACTTCATAACTGCTCCACCATCATGTGGGCTTCACAACTGGTCCACCATCATGCGGACTTCACAACTGATCCACCTTTGAGTGGGATTCACAACTGGTTTACTATTGAGTGGGCTTCACAACTGGTTCACCATCTTGGGGGCTTCACAACTGGTTCACCATCATGTGGGTTTCGCAACTCTGACTTCCATCCAAGTTACAAGTAAAACTTGGAATCCTGGACAGATTAAATGCAAACTGCACCATCAAACAGAACCCTGAGATACCCAAACACCCTTTAATCCCTGTACAGGGATCTTGCTTTACTGCAAGGTCCAGGGGGTTGCTGCCAATAGATAGGTTGCAGTCCACGAATAGCAAAGTAGCCAAGCAAAGTCAAAACCAAGAGGTCAAAACAGTACAAAATCATTAGGATGGAAATTAGTACAAAAACAGGCAGAGGTCAATCCAGAAAATCAATAATGCAAAGCAGGAATACCAAGAACCAGGGAATATATCTGGCAACCAGCAGGAGCACACAGTGGATTCAATTAAACTGCAGTATTTTCTAATTGGCTGAAGTCAGAGTTAATGACTGCAGCTTGGCAGCCATACAACACATTTCCAAGTCAGACTACTACATTACCACCCCTTTAGAGTGAACACAGCGGCGCCTAGTGGCAGATGCAGAAAATGCAGGAGCAGACTCTCAGGATGTGACAACAACTAGTCCACTGTCAGGAACATATAATAAAAATATGTTTTCCATTGTTCAAAAGATGGCACTCAGCTCTCAGAGACAATGATGCTGAGTAAACAGCTTTCTGTGTAAACTCTCTTTTACCAAAGAGCTCACACTCTGTCCACACATACCCTCCCTTGGCATAAATAAGGAAAGCAAAAGCTCCTTATTTGGTCACTGTGAAGCCTAAGAAGGCATCTTATGACCTGAAAATCAGATAAGGCCTTTGGAGGGAAAAAGGGATGAGAAGGTCCTTTGTTCTCTCAGCTAGACACCTTTAAGTCAACTTTCATGCCCTACATTAATATTAATGATATGAAAATTATATTTTTAGAATCTGTACGATATGGTGAACACAAAACCATTTTGCTTCGCTGGGTGATGGCTGGAATCATAGCAAATGGATTTCTGCCCGTTAGAGAACACCAGCTATGTCGTATTCCTGTGTATCCTGTAACACTTACATTTAGGAATCTGATAGTGTGGGTCTAGACAAGACAGAGACAAGGTTTTGAGAGTAAGTCTGCATTCACTCGTGGGGCAAACAAAGGTGGGGCAAAACAAGTCTGTAAGTAGAAATGAACTAGACAAAGTCCAGAAATTAAATAAAAATACAGAGCATGGCCAACACAGTAAATGTGATAGTCCCAAAAAACAGTATCTTAGCAGATATCTGTGCAGCAAACAAATGGTTAACTAGTGTACACTTGGTCTGAAAATAAGTCCCGAACAAGTTCAGCAGTGCAGCCTGCACTGAGCCTACAATCCTTGATAGTGTGCACTGGTAACTAAACAAAATGTCAGGAGTTTTACAAACCGTAGAAGTTAGCAGGCAGGTTGAGAGGCTCTCCTTGGAAGTCTTGAGGAAGAATGCAAACAGCCAGGACCTGGACGATTCACAGTTGATTACAGGCAGCTGGTACAGCTAGGAAAGACCCGGACCTAAGGAGGAGCCAGAGCAGCAGAAGGTCTGAACAGCAGAGTATAATGAGCAGCTGCAGTTAGAGGAGCCAAGTCAGGAGTGACTTAGCCAGATAGCACAAAATACTCAGGCAGGGAATGGATCCAGGACCAGAATTTAAATAGGCAGAACTGAGAGGAAGTTCAAGATCATGATGAAGCCACAGACACATCTCAGATGAGGGCAAAGAGACGAAGAAAGTTCCATGGAAAACCTGGAATCTTTACACCTGGACAGATTTGCCTTCAATTAAGCTTCACAAAGTGCTCCGTTGGGAGGAGTCAGGAATCATTGCTCCCTCAACATAGAGCTTTAGATGTGGTCAGGACGATGGACAACACATCTCCAGGTCTAATGGCAAATTCACATAATCATGCAAAATAAAAAAAAAGACTGGGTGACAACCCCTGAGGGAGCGCTATCATTTCAAGACCTTAATTGACATAGATTATGTTAAACCGAAGTTTTGTAAAGACTGTACAAGTCTCTAAAGACGTTTCCAAGAAAACCGTGAGAAATCAACATCAAAAGGTTTTCTCGTGAATTTCCTTCTCTTTTAATGAAATGTAGGACGTGCGAAACGTAAGGTGGTAGACAGATGTTTGCCTGTCCCTAATAAGCAGCGGCTTCTTCAGGGAGCGTCTCCGGGACTCCTCAGCTGCCTGTTTGCTGTTCCTTGTTTGTTTTCTTCGCTTTCTTATAAGTAATTTTTTTTTGCTTGTTTGTTTGTCTACATTTCCGGGTACAGGAGAAATGTTTAATTTCCCCAAGCACCTGGCTTACTTTAGCACAGACGAGGCATCGTATATCAATTACCCGTGTGAGAAGAGTCATCTACGGCGGACTCCAATTAGCAGAACGTTTAATTGGCTGAGATTAAAGGTAGCAGGTAGATTGTCTGCGGGACGGTGCGCGCAATCTGCCGCCCGCTAATGATTCCGACATTACATGTTTTAAGAGACCCGGGCGACTTTGGAAAGTCCTGATTAAGCGGAAATCTCTGTAACTAAAGCGTAATCACCGGATAATGGAAAGTTCTGCTGCTTCCTCAGACACTTTATGTATCGATTCACAACTGGTCCACCATCATGTGGACTTTACAACTGACTAACCATCGAGTGGGCTTCACAACTGGTCCACCATCGTGTGGACTTCACAACTGACTAACCATCGAGTGGGCTTCACAACTGGTCCACCATCGTGTGGACTTCACAACTGACTAACCATCGAGTGGGCTTCACAACTGGTCCACCATCATGTGGACTTTACAACTGACTAACCATCGAGTGGGCTTCACAACTGGTCCACCATCATGTGGACTTCATAACTGACTAACCATCGAGTGGGCTTCACAACTGGTCCACCATCGTGTGAACTTCACAACTGACTAACCATCGAGTGGGCTTCACAACTGGTCCACCATCGTGTGGACTTCACAACTGACTAACCATCGAGTGGGCTTCACAACTGGTCCACCATCGTGTGGACTTTACAACTGACTAACCATCGAGTGGGCTTCACAACTGGTCCACCATCGTGTGGACTTTACAACTGACTAACCATCGAGTGGGCTTCACAACTGGTCCACCATCGTGTGGACTTCACAACTGACTAACCATCGAGTGGGCTTCACAACTGGTCCACCATCGTGTGGACTTCACAACTGACTAACCATCGAGTGGGCTTCACAACTGGTCCACCTTCGTGTGGACTTCACAACTGACTAACCATCGAGTGGGCTTCACAACTGGTCCACCATCTTGAGGGCTTTAGAACTTGTTCACCATCGTGTTGGCTTCACCACTGGTCCACCATCCATCACGGGAGCTTAATAACTGCTCCACCATCGTATTGGTTCACAACTGGTTAACCATCGAGTGGGCTTCACAACTGGTCCACCATCGTGTGGACTTCACAACTGACTAACCATCGAGTGGGTTTCACAACTGGTCCACCATCGTGTGGACTTCACAACTGACTAACCATCGAGTGGGCTTCACAACAGGTCCACCATCTTGAGGGCTTCAGAACTTGTTCACCATCGTGTTGGCTTCACAACTGGTCCACCATCCATCACGGGAGCTTAATAACTGCTCCACCATCGTATTGGTTCACAACTGGTTAACCATCGAGTGGGCTTCACAACTAGTCCACCATCATGTGGGCTTCACAACTGGTCCACCATTGAGTGGGATTCACAACTGGTCCACCATTGAGTGGGCGTCACAACTGGTTTACTATTGAGTGGGCGTCACAACTGGTTCACCTTCTTGGGGGCTTCACAACTCGTTTTTATGTATCGCTTCCTCGTCAAGATCTCTGCTTGCAATCAGAGAATAGAAACCTTCACATTACTGAAGGAGCTAATACTTCTCAAAACTGATAAGGACTTGAAACAAAGCTTATCAGACAGCCAAAGAACTTGTAGCGGCCATTACACAGTGCCACGTGGTTCCATTGAAGAACCCTGCAAACCTTGAAAGATTAAAAAAAATCTAAGGTTGTGGCCTCCTTTAGACATCTGTCCTGTTGTTAGCTTGTACTTCCCTGAGAATTTTGCTTTTTCTTTTAAATCCGCCATACGGTTTCAGAGATATGAGCCTGCTAATATCTATGGTCTTCATGGAGTAATTATGCAAAACACACCCCTGAGGTTCCAGTGAGCCACGACCCTGAAGATCATAAGAATTAGCAGTATATACAAATGTCTATATCTCTGGAACCGTATGGCGGATTTAAGAAAAAAAAAAGCTACAACATTGGAATATTGGAGGTTCTGAGTGAAGTGGTGAGGGGGTGCTGACTGCTGAGTTTTGAGTCAGGAACCCAGAGAAGGGGAAGTTTCTCAGTAAAACATTTATGACAACACGGACTGAAGATTCTGTCAAAAACAAGAAAGGACTGCTGCGGGACGAATGCACAATGGAGACTGCTGCGGGACGAATTCACAATGGAGACTGCTGCGGGACGAATGCACAATGGAGACTGCTGCGGGATGAATGCACAATGGAGACTGCTGCGGGATGAATGCACAATGGAGATTGCTGCGGGATGAGTGCACAATGTGCTCTTTGAGCGGTTTTATTATATCACCCTATATGAGTATGTATCCATATCTAACTGGATGCATTTGGAGAACCCCCCCTTCCCTCCCCCTTCCTTCTAATCTCCTATAGCCCCCTTTCATTCCCTTTCACTTCCCCCCTTTCTTTCTTACCCCTCATATACGTTAGTGGGCGCTACATCTGCACCAATTGGGGTAAAAGTCACACATACATTATGCTCCCGGCATATAGTATAACTATATACACCACCATTCAATGAGGTTATATAGGGGTCCCTTAGTACCTAAACCCTAAGTTCGGGGTCTACAATTTATTAAGAGTCCTTGCCCCCCAAACGATCTGGGTATTGTATATAGAACTATTTTCTATGATGCCACTGCACCATCCCAGTTCCGGACACATCCCCCTTTCTATAATACTCCCTAGAACAACAATGGCCGCACGGCGCATGCGCCAGGGCCATCTTTGTGCTCCACCGCTAGAAGTCAGATACATTTGTACAAATAGACTGTGATCTCAGTACTCCTGACTATTGCTCTTTTTTGAGTTAATACCCAGTATTGTCATCAGGTTCCCTGTTATTGTATTGCCACTAGCTGTTATGACATCCAGTTGGGACCCTGATTACTTTGTTGTCTTTTTAGTTAATTCTCCTTTGAGTATATGTAGTCAAGAGGGGAGTCAAGGTGAAGAGGGGTGGTGAAGAGGGGGTAATTTACATTGAATTAGTAATACACAAACTGTGGACAACAGGAGACTCCGGAGAGTCTGGCAGAAACAATGACTGACTTATAAGTTAACAAACAAAAGACCAACATATCTGGCTAATGTAAGAAACTAGACCCATGCCGCACATTGAAAAAGTCCATGTCGTCACAGGCTTCACATCTACTGTACATTACTGCACCTTCTATAGACAATAGTTAGCACCAGAATATTGGAGCTGTTTAATATCATTATTGTTTTTACCTTTAGGCAATGAGAAGTTAACAACTGAACATCGCTTTATTACAATGTCCTCTTCTGTCTCCCTTCCTCTTTCGCCCCCTCGGTTTGTTCTCCTCTGTCTCCCTTCCTCTTTCGCCCCCTCGGTTTGTCCTCTTCTGTCTCCCTTCCTCTTTCACCCCCTCGGTTTGTCCTCTTCTGTTTCCCTTCCTCTTTCACACCCTCGGTTTGTCCTCTTCTGTTTCCCTTCCTCTTTCGCCCCCTCGGTTTGTCCTCTTCTGTCTCTCTTTCTCTTTCACTCCCTCAGTTTGTCCTTTTCTGTCTCCCTTCCTCTTTCACCCCCTCGGTTTGTCCTCTTCTGCCTCCCTTATTCTTTCACCCCCTCGGTTTGTCCTCTTCTGTCTCCCTTCCTCTTTCGCCCCCTCGGTTTGTCCTCTTCTGTCTCCCTTCCTCTTGTGCCCCCTCGGTTTGTCCTCTTCTGTCTCCCCCTTCCCCTCGTTTCTTCTGTTCTTCCTCTTTCCCCCTCGGTTTGTCCTCTTCTGTCTCCCTTCCTCTTTCACCCTCTCGGTTTGTCCTCTCCTGTCTCCCTTCCTCTTTCACCCCCTCGGTTTGTCCCTCTCTCTCCTTTGCCCACTGTCCTCTTCTTCTTCTCTTTCACCCCCTCGGTTTGTCCTCTTCTGTCTTCCTTCCTCTTTCGCCCCTCGGTTTGTCCTTTCTGTCTCTCTTCCTCTTTCACCCCTCGTTTCCTCTTTGTCTCCCTTCCTCTTGCCTCGGTTGTCCCTTCGCTCATTCCCCCCCTCGGTTTGTTCTGTTCTGTCTCCCTTCCTCTTTCACCCCCTCGGTTTCTCCTCTTCTGTCTCCCTTCCTCTTTTGCCCCCTCGGTTTGTCCTCTTCTGTCTCCCTTCCTCTTTCGCCCCCTCGGTTTGTCCTCTTCTGTTTCCCTTCCTCTTTCGCCCCCTCGGTTTGTCTCTCTCTGTCTCCCTTCCTCTTTCGCCCCCTCGGTTTGTCCTCTTCTGTCTCCCTTCTCTTTCGCCCCCTCGGTTTGTCCTCTTCTGTCTCCCTTCCTCTTTCGCCCCCTCGGTTTGTCCTCTTCTGTCTCCCTTCTCTTTCACCCCCTCGGTTTGTCCTCTTCTGCCTCCCTATTCTTTCACCCCCTTGGTTTGTCCTCTTCTGTCTCCCTTCCTCTTTCGCCCCCTCGGTTTGTCCTCTTCTGCCTCCCTTATTCTTTCACCCCCTCGGTTTGTCCTCTTCTGTCTCCCTTCCTCTTTCACCCCTCGGTTTGTCCTCTTCTGTTTCCCTTCCTTTCACCCCTCAGTTTGTCCTCTTCTGTCTCCCTTCCTCTTTCACCCCTCGGTTTGTCCTCTTCTGTCTCCCTTCCTTTCACCCCTCAGTTTGTCCTCTTCTGTCTCTCCTTCCTCTTTCACCCCCTCGGTTTGTCCTCTTTGTCTCCCTTCCTCTTTCACCCCCTCGGTTTGTCCTCTTCTGTCTCCCTTCCTCTTTCACCCCCTCGGTTTGTCCTCCTCTGTCTCTCTTCTCTTTCACCCCCTCGGTTTTGTCCTCTTCTGTCTCCCTTCCTCTTTCACTCCCTCGTTTGTCCTCTTCTGTCTCCCTTCCTCTTTCACTCCCTCGGTTTGTCCTCTTCTGTCTCCCTTCCTCTTTCACGCCCCCGGTTTGTTCTCTTCTGTCTCTCTTCCTCTTTCACTCCCTCAGTTTGTCCTCTTCTGTCTCCCTTCCTCTTTCACCCCTCGGTTTGTCCTCTTCTGTCTCTCTTCCTCTTTCGCCCCTCCAGTTTGTCCTCTTCTGTCTCCCTTCCTCTTTCCCCCCTCAGTTTGTCCTCTTCTGTCTCCCTTCCTCTTTCGCCCCTCTCGGTTTGTCCTCTTCTGTCTCCCTTCCTCTTTCACCCTCGGTTTGTCCTCTTCTGTCTCCCTTCCTCTTTCGCCCCCTCGGTTTGTCCTTTCTGTCTCCCTTCCTCTTTCGCCCCCTCGGTTTGTCCTCTTCTGTCTCCCTTCCTCTTACGCCCCCCGGTTTGTCCTCTTCTGTCTCCCTTCCTCTTTCACACCCTCAGTTTGTCCTCTTCTGTCTCCCTTCCTCTTTCGCCCCCTCGGTTTGTCCTCTTCTGTCTCCCTTCCTCTTTCGTCCCCTCGGTTTTTTCCTCTTCTGTCTCCCTTCCTCTTACGCCCCCCGTTTGTCCTCTTCGGTCTCCCTTCCTCTTTCGCCCCCTCGGTTTGTCCTCGTGTTCAGCCATGCTTAATTAATCTATGGTAAGAACCACATTTATCTGGATTATTCCTTACGAGACAGATTCTCCGCTGGAGAATGAAAGTGTGGAGCAATTAGAGGGGAAACCTGCCGAGAATTCCTATCCTCCATCTCGGGGCGAACGCACGAGAACCTGCAACCTTGTGACAGCCGAGAACTGCTGGGACGGCGGAAAACATGAATATCATATGAGGATGTGTCATAATGAGGGTTAAAACCATGGGATTGACAGGTGGAAACTTAGTGTGACACCCTCAGACTGTACATGATACAAACTATGACAAGACGCTGATGTGCCGCCAGCGCTAACCTTATAATATGTGAGACAGTATGGGAGGGAGAGTGTCAAGAGACAGTATGGGAGGGAGAGTGTGAAGAGACAGTATGGGAGAGTGTAAGGGGACAGTATGGGAGAAAGAGTGTGAGGAGACAGTATGGGAGGGAGAGTGTCAAGAGAGAGTATGGGAGGGAGAGTGTGAGGAGACAGTATGGGAGACTGTGAGGGAACAGTATGGGAGAAAGAGTGTGAGGAGACAGTATGGGAGGGAGAGTGTCAAGAGAGAGTATGGGAGGGAGAGTGTGAGGAGACAGTATGGGAGACTGTGAGGGGACAGTATGGGAGGGAGAGTGTGAGGGGACAGTATGGGAGGGAGAGTGTGAGGGGGCAGTAGGGGAGTGTGAGAAGACAGTATGGGAGGGAGAGTGTCAAGAGACAGTATGGGAGGGAGAGTGTCAAGAGACAGTATGGGAGAAAGAGTGTGAGGAGACAGTATAGGAAGGAGAGTGTGAGCGGACAGTATGGGAGGGAGAGTGTGAGGGACAGTATGGGAGGGAGAGTGTGAGGGGGCAGTATGGGAGGGAGACTGCGAGGAGACAGTATGGGAGGGAGAGTGTGAGGGGGCAGTATGGGAGCGTCTGAGGGGACAGTATGGGAGGGAGACTGTGAGGGGACAGTATGGGAGGGAGACTGTGAGGGGACAGTATGGGAGGAGAGTGTGAGGGGACAGTATGGAGGAAGACAATGAGGAGACAGTATGGGAGGGAGAGTGTGAGGGGCAGTATGGGAGGGAGAGTGTGAGGGGACAGTATGGGAGGGAGAGTGTGAGGGGACAGTATGGGAGGGAGACTGTGAGGAGACAGTATGGGAGGGAGAGTGTGAGGAGACAGTATGGGAGGAAGAGTGTGAGGGGACAGTATGGAAGGGAGACTGTGAGGGGACAGTATGGGAGGGAGAGTGTCAAGAGACAGTATGGAAGGGAGAGTGTGAGGGGACAGTATGGGAGAGTGTGAGGGGACAGTGTGGGAGAGTGTGAGGGGACAGTATGGGAAGGAGAGTGTTTGGAGACAGTATGGGAGAGTGTGAGGGGACAGTATGGGAGAGTGTGAAGGGACAGTATGGGAGAGAAAGTGTGAGGGGACAGTATGGGAGAGTGTGAGGGGACAGTATGGGAGAGAGAGTGTGAGGGGACAGTATGGGAGAGTGTGAAGGAACAGTATGGGAGAGTGTGAGGGAACAGTATGGGAGAGTGTGAGGGGACAGTATGGGAGAGTGTGAGGGGACAGTATGGGAGAGTGTGAAGGAACAGTATGGGAGAGAGAGTGTGAGGGAACAGTATGGGAGAGTGTGAGGGGACAGTATGAGAGAGAGAGTGTGAAGGAACAGTATGGGAGAGAGAGTGTGAGGACACAGTATGGGAGAGTGTGAGGGGACAGTATGGGAGAGTGTGAGGGGACAGTATGGGAGAGTGTGAGGGGACAGTATGGGAGAGAGAGTGTGAGAGGACAGTATGGGAGGGAGTGTGAGGGGACAGTATGGGAGGAGAGTGTGAGGGGGCAGTATTGGGGGAGTAATGTGTAAGGGGACAATATGGGAGGGAGAGTGTAAGGGAAAGTATGGGAGGGAGAGTGTGAAGGAACAGTATGGGAGAGAGAGTGTGAGGGGACAGTATGGGAGAGAGAGTGTGAGGGGACAGTATGGGAGAGAGAGTGCGAGGGGACAGTATGGGAGAGGGAGTATGAGGGGACAGTATGGGAAGGAGAGTGTGAGAGGACAGTATGGGAGAGTGAGGGGACAGTATGGGAAGGAGAGTGTGAGAGGACAGTATGGGGGAGAGTGTGAGGAGACAGTATGGGAGGGAGAATGCGAGGAGACAGTATGGGGGAGAGTGTGAGAAGACAGTATGGGAGGGAGAGTGTGAGGAGATTGTATGGGGGGGAAGAGTGTGAGGACACTATGGGAGGGATAGTGTGAGGGGACAGTATGGGAGCGTCTGAGGGGACAGTATGGGAAGGAGAGTGTGAGGGGACAGTATGGGAGGAGAGTGTGAGGGGACAGTATGGGAGAGTGTGAGGAGACAGTATGGGAGGGAGAGTGTGAGGAGACAGCATGGGAGGGAGAGTGTGAGGGGACAGTATGGGAGAGTGTGCGGGGACATTATGGGAGAGTGTGAGGGGACAGTATTGGAGGGAGAGGGGACAGTAGGGGAGGGAGAGTGTGAGGGGACAGTATGGGAGGGAGACTGTGAGGGACAGTATGGGAGGGAGACTGTGAGGAGACAGTATGGGAGGGAGAGTGTGAGGAGACAGTATGGGAGGGAGAGTGTGAGGGGACAGTATGGGAGGGAGACTGTAAGGGGACAGTATGGGAGGGAGAGTGTCAAGAGACAGTATGGAAGGGAGAGTGTGAGGGGACAATATGGGAGATGTGAGGGGACAGTATAGGAAGGAGAGTGTTTGGAGACAGTATGGGAGAGAGAGTGTGAGGGGACAGTATGGGAGAGAGTGTGAAGGAACTGTATGGGAGAGTGTGAGGGAACAGTATGGGAGAGTGTGAGGGGACAGTATGGGAGAGTGTGAGGGGACAGTATGGGAGAGTGTGAGGGGACAGTATGGGAGAGTGTGAGGGGACAGTATGGGAGAGACAGTGTGAGAGAACAGTATGGGAGGGAGAGTGTGAGGGGACAGTATGGGAGGAGAGTGTGAGGGGGCAGTATTGGGGGAGTAATGTGTAAGGGGACAATATGGGAGGGAGAGTGTAAGGGAAAGTATGGGAGGGAGAGTGTGAAGGAACAGTATGGGAGAGAGAGTGTGAGGGGACAGTATGGGAGAGTGTGAGGGGACAGTATGGGAGAGAGAGTGTGAGGGGACAGTATGGGAAGGAGAGTGTGAGGGGACAGTATGGGAAGGAGAGTGTGAGAGGACAGTATGGGAGTGTGAGGGGACAGTATGGGAAGAAGAGTGTGAGGAGACAGTATGGGAGGGAGAGTGCGAGGAGACAGTATGGGAGGGAGAGTGCGAGGAGACAGTATGGGGGAGAGGTGTGAGAAGACAGTATGGGAGGGAGAGTGTGAGGAGATTGTATGGGGTGGAAGAGTGTGAGGACAGTATGGGAGGAGAGTGTGAGGGGACAGTATGGGAGAGTGTGAGGAGACAGTATGGGAGGGAGAGTGTGAGTAGACAGCATGGGAGGGAGAGTGTGAGGGGACAGTATGGGAGAGTGTGCTGGGACATTATGGGAGAGAGAGTGTGAGGGGACAGTATTGGAGGGAGAGTGTGAGGGGACAGTAGGGGAGAGTGTGAGGAGACAGTATGGGAGGGAGAGTGTGAGTGGACAGTATGGGAGGGAGAGTGATTGTGGATAGTATAGGGGGAAGTGTGAGGGGACAGTATGGAAGGGAGAGTGTGAGGAGACAGTATGAGGAAGAGTGTGAGGAGACAGTATGGTGGGGAAGTGTGCGGGGACAGCATTAAGGGAGTAATGTGTAAGGGGACAAAATATGGGCGGGAGAGTGTTTGAGGACAGTATGGGAGGAGAGTGTGAGGGGGCAGTATTGGGGGAGTACTGTGTAAGGGGACAATATGGGAGGGAGTGTGTGCAGGGACAGTATGGGAGGGAGAGTGTGAGGAGACTATATGGGAGGGAGAGTGTGAGGGGACAGTATGGGAAGGAGAGTGTGAGGGGACAGTATTGGAGGGAGACTGTGAGGGGACAGTATGGGAGGGAGAGTATTTGGGGACAGTATGGGAGGAGAGTGTGAGGGGACAGTATGTGAGGGAGAGTGTGAGGGGTCAGTATGGGAGGGAGAGTGTGAGGGGACAGTATGGGAGGAAAGTGTGAGGGGACTGTATGGGAGGGAGAGTGTGAGGAGACAGTATGGGAGGAGAGTGTGAGGGGACTGTATGGGAGGGAGAGTGTGAGGAGACAGTATGGGAGGGAGAGTGTGAGGAGACAGTATAGGGGGAGAGTGTGAGCGGACAGTATGGGAGGGAGAGTGGGGACAGTATGGGGGAGAGTGTGAGGGACAGTATGGGGGAGAGTGTGAGGAGGCAGTATTGGGGGAGAAATGTGTAAGGGGACAATATGGGGGTAATAGAGAACATTTTGGAGGACCGCACTGATGGTTGTCACCAGACACTGATGCAACAGGAGGAAACTCTTTATTAGAATACATTTACACGTGCCGTCCTGTGAGGACCCGCGGCCCCTCCAGTATATATTACTCTGAATACTCTTAATACTCCAATATTAAATCCTCTCAGGAAAGTGACTGAACGGCTTCAGTCCATGCCTCCCCAATGATCTAGATCTGCAGCAGCAGCGCCACCCCGGCCAGGACCCACTTTGAGGGGTTCTCCTTGGTCTTGAGGTTGAAGGTCCACACGTAGGTGGGTCCTCTCTGCCGCGTCTTATACACAGGACAGGCGTACACGTTGCGGGTGTCCTGCTTATCCACGGGGATGGCCTTGATGAAGATGACCGGCATGGCTGGAGTCAGGTCCTTGAGCCGCGCGTCCGTGATGATGCTGGTCTGTAAAGGGGAGATGGAACAGAATGAGGCACTTAAAGGGCCAGTACGATGGGAACACTAAGTTATATAAGCTGGTCTATGAGAGAAACAGCGCCACCCAGATGTCAGGCCATGCGCGGTACTGCAGCTCGGCACCAGAATGACTCCGGACTAATCCCTAGTACCCGATACGGCTGTGGACTCGTCCGAGGCACCTTTAAGACGCGACTTCTGTAGCTAAAGGTTTATAATTCGTCTTTATAAACAGAATTACATCACATCTGATTATAAATCACCATGGCAACAATATCTGGAGAAAGACTTTATATATTCAGCTCCAACGCCCAAAAGAGAGCGGGTCTGACTCCCAGATAAATGATGTGATAAGGCCGAGATGAATGAGCCGAGAACCTGATGCCGGGGTCTGAGGAACGGCAGATATTCTAATGATAAATGAACGCGAGAGGAGGCCGATCCGGAGCTTATTAATGTGTTTACTGGAGGAGCCATCCGAAACAGCACTCCAATAACAGGGGACGGGGGATACAATACTCTGGAATCACAGCACATCATCCAGAAGTCAGATACTCCAGAATGGGTGCTTCTATATACACTGAGCTCCCCTAGTGGTGACTATATGATATACACTGAGCTCCCCCTAGTGGTGACTATATGATATACACTGAGCTCCCCCTAGTGGTGACTATGTGATATACACGGAGCTCCCCCAAGAGGTGAATGTTGACAGGATCTTATCATGTATCTCTGTATACAGGGAGCTCCCTCTAGTGATGACTGCAGACAGAATCTTATCATGTATCTCTGTGTAGAGGGAGCTCCCCCTAGTGGTGACTGCAGACAGAATCTTATCATGTATCTCTGTATACAGGGAGTTCCCCCTAGTGGTGACTGCAGACAGGATCTTATCATGTATCTCTGTATACAGGGAGCTCCCCCTAGTGGTGACTGCAGACAGAATCGTATCATGTATTTCTGTATACAGGGAACTCCCCCTAGTGGTGGCTGCAGACAGAATCTTATCATGAATCTCTGTATACAGGGAGCTCCCCCCAGTGGTGGCTGCAGACAGAATCTTATCGTGTATCTCTATATACAGAGAGCTTCCCCTAGTGGTGACTGCAGACAGGATCTTATCATGTATCTCTGTATACAGGGAGCTCCCCTAGTGGTGACTGCAGACAGGATCTTATCATGTATCTCTGTATACAGGGAGTCCCCTAGTGGTGGCTGCAGACAGCATCTTATCATGTATCTCTGTATACACTGAGCTCCCCCTAGTGGTGGCTGCAGACAGCATCTTATCATGTATCTCTGTATACACTGAGCTCCCCCTAGTGGTGACTGTAGACAGCATCTTATCATGTATCTCTGTATACAGGGAGCTCCCCATAGTGGTGATTGCAGACAGGATCTTATGTATCTCTGCATACAGGGAGCTCCCCCTAGTGGTGACTGCAGACAGGATCTTATCATGTATCTCTATATACAGCTCGCTTCCCTTAGTGGTGTCTGCAGACAGAATCTTATCATGAATCTCTGTATACAGGGAGCTCCCCCTAGTGGTGACTGCAGACAGGATCTTATCATGTATCTCTGTATACAGGGAGCTCCCCCTAGTGGTGGCTGCAGACAGAATCTTATCATGTATCTCTGTATACAGGGAGCTCCCGCTAGTGGTGACTGCAGACAGGATCTTATCATGTATCTCTGTATACAGTGAGCTCCCCCTAGTGGTGACTGTAGACAGGATCTTATCATGTATCTCTGTGTAGAGGGAGCTCCCCCTAATGGTGACTGCAGACAGGATCTTATAATGTATCTCTGTGTACAGGGAGCTCCCTCTAATGGTGACTGCAGACAGGATCTTATCATGTATCTCTGTGTAGAGGGAGCTCCCCCTAATGGTGACTGCAGACAGGATCTTATAATGTATCTCTGTACACAGGGAGCTCCCCCTAGTGGTGACTGTAGACAGGATCTTATCATGTATCTCTGTGTAGAGGGAGCTCCCCCTAATGGTGACTGCAGACAGGATCTTATAATGTATCTCTGTGTACAGGGAGCTCCCTCTAATGGTGACTGCAGACAGGATCTTATCATGTATCTCTGTACACAGGGAGCTCCCCCTAGTGGTGACTGCAGACAGGATCTTATCATGTATCTCTGTATACAGGGAGCTCCCCCTAGTGGTGACTGCAGACAGGATCTTATCATATGTATGGAGTGCCCTCTAGTGGATACATGCTGTGGTTGGTAACCAGTCGATACTTGGCTTACAGCCTTCAGCTCGTCCATTCCTTATTTCTTCTTCATTACTCAGCAGATTTCTGCAGATCTTCGTGCAGCTGGAGACGTCTTCCCCTCCATTGATCGCTCCGCTGTGCAGGGATCACTCGCTGATAATTAAGCACTTGATTTACATTTTCTCAGCTGCTTTTTTAATCCATATAAATCAAAGTGGGATTACGTCTGGTTGTGTTCTGCTCTTCATCTTCTCCTCTGACGTCGGGGCCTTGGTCTTGTACGGAGAAGTTGCCGCATCCATTGTCTTTGTGCTGAATCTCCGTCGACCTTGTACAACGTCTTCTGGTAACTGGATATAATGAGCGGACGGTGGGGTGGGGCCGCCAATCGCCGGATAATGCGCCGGACGACCCACTTTCATCAGTCTTTCAACGATGTAATGAAGTTTCTTGAACATTATTGGCGATGGCAGAAGAAAGGATGAAGCGGGCGGCCCGGCTGCTGCGTCTCGCATCCTCCGTCTCTGATGTCAGAACATTCCCCAACAGTTTTAAAGTTGTTTTAAGGTCATCGCTTTTAGAGAAAACTGTTTCTGAAATCAGCCTTAGGCGCAGAGCTGGAACAGCAGAACACCGGGCGTCCCTGCGGTGGCACAGCGGACGTCCCTGTGGCGGCACACTGGGCGTCCCTGCGGCGGCACACTGGGCGTCCCTGCAGTGCCATACTGCAGCAGAACACCAGGCGTCCCTGCAATGCCATATTTTGGAGGCACACCGGGCGTCCCTGCGGTGGCACACCGAGTGTCCCTGTGGCGGAACACCGGGCGTCCCTGCGGGGGCACACTGGGTGTCCCTGCGGTGCCATACTGCAGCAGAACAACAAGCGTCCTTGCAGTGCCATACTGTGGAGGCACACCAGGTGTCCCTGCGGCGGCACATCAGGCATCCCTGCTGAACTATACTGTAGCATCACACCGGACGTCCTGCAGTGCCATACTGCGGCGAGAGACTGGGCATCCCTGTGGCGGCACACTGGGGATCCCATCGGCGGCACAATGGGCATCCCTTCGGTGCCATACTGCGGAGGCACACCAGACGTCCCTGCGGCGGCACACTGGGCATCCCTGCAGCGGCACACAGGGCGTCCCTGCGGTGCCATACTGCGGAGGCACACCAGGCGTCCCTGCGGCGGCACACTGGGCACCCCTGCAGTGGCACACTGGGAGTCCCTGCGGTGCCATACTGCAGCAGCACACCAGGCGTCTCTGCAGTGCCTTACTGTGGAGGCACACCAGGCGTCCCTGCGGCGGCACACTGGGCGTCCCTGCGGCGGCACACTGGGCATCCCTGCAGTGGCACGCTGGGAGTCCCTGCGGTGCCATACTGCAGCAGCACACCAGGCATCTCTGCAGTGCCATACTGTGGAGGCACACCAGGCGTCCCTGCGGCGGCACACTGGGCATCCCTGCAGCGGCACACTGGGCGTCCCTGCGGTGCCATACTGCGGAGGCACACCAGGCGTCCCTGCGGCGGCACACTGGGTATCCCTGCAGTGGCACACTGGGAGTCCCTGCGGTGCCATACTGCAGCAGCACACCAGGCGTCTCTGCAGTGCCATACTGCGGAGGCACACCAGGCGTCCCTGCAGCGGCACACTGGGCATCCCTGCAGTGGCACACTGGGAGTCCCTGCGGTGCCATACTGCAGCAGCACACCAGGCGTCTCTGCAGTGCCATACTGTGGAGGCACACCAGGCGTCCCTGCGGCGGCACACTGGGCTTCTCTGCGGTGTTATACTTGAGCAGCACACTAGACGTCCCTGCGGTGCCATACTGCGGAGGCACATCAGGCGTCCCTGCGGCGGCACACCAGGCAACCCTGCTGTGCCATACTGCAGCATCACACCGGGCATCCCTGCAGAGCCATACTGCGGCGGCACACCGGGCATCCCTATGGTAGCACACCGGCGTCCCTGCGGCGGTGATTACGGCTCGTCTTGTGTTTAACCCTTAGTTGAGTTCTTCACGTCTTAGGGCATGTGATTAGCTGGTCATGATGTAATGTCTTTCGGACTTTTACAGCTCGGAGCACCTGGACACAAACCTCTGGCTACAGACTTAACTTCTTTTACTTGGTCATGGGGGTTGGATGTGTTTTTCTTTGTCCAACAAGGGGGCTGATTCCAACAGAAGGAGAATAGAAGAAGACACAAGCTTGGGGGAGGTCAATTGGTGCTGGGAATTGGAAGTGAAAGGATCTGTGCTGAAGTCTGGCCCTGAGCCTATAGATGGACTATAGGGTTTGGAGCTGGATACATGTTCATCAGTCATGATATCTAATGTCGGGGTTTAAGGAATTATTCTAAGGACTATTGTGCAGCTGGACACATGTGCTTTGGTCGTGATATCCGTCATCTGGAGGAACTTAAGGACTATTGTCGTTGGCTGGTTTGGGATCCTTCAGACATTGAATTGTGGCCACCTACCTGGACTTGCTGTATTACTGTGTACCTGCTTAAGTGATTATTACAACCCACAACCTCAAAATGCAACCTAGGTGTGATCTTTAAAGAGCTCCTTGTATACTAGTCACATCTAAAGTTGCGGCTTAGTTTTTTGTCAGGTGCAGGAGTGCACCCCCGTATCGTTCCAAGGGGGTTTACGGGAGTAAAAGCCGTATAGTTGCAGCTTTGGATGTGACTGGAGCATGGGCCGAGTATATAGGGCGCCATTCCTTGACTTGAGCATTACCTGCGTGTCCCAGCGTGCGCCCTCCATGAAGAGCCCGTGGACATAGGCTCCCTCTCGTGGAGGGCTGGTGAAGTCCTCTCTATTCTTCTTGGTCACGTCACACTGCAGCGTCATCTTATCGAGGGGCCACTCGTTCTTCCGGGCCATGGACTGCATGATGGCGGTGAGGAAGGACTGGGGGTTGAAGAAGCCGGCCAGCCAGACGGCGGAGGGCAGGGCAAAGTCTCCCGTCCAGGTCTCTAACTCCTTGATACGGCCGAGGAGGTCCACGAACCATCCAGCGAGGCCGGCCATGGACGGGTAGGCTCTCTTGGTCCAGGAATCGGGCACCATGTCCAGGTAGATGGCGTTCTGTAGATTCTCCATGTCGCTGGTCATCGTCAGTTCACCCTGGTGGACGGAATGAGAATTGAAAGGGCAGGTTCACTAATCTAAAATTTTCTGTAAAACCTCAGCGTCTTCAGCACGTTACCTTCAGCCCTAAGTTGAGCTCCTTCAAGGATCGCTTGATCTCTCTGGTCAGCATGTTCATCCTCTCGCACTCCTGGAAGGCCACCACGATGTACGGCGTCCTCTCCTCCGCCTTGGCCATCAGTTCTGTTATATTAAACTCCTCCGGGAGCTTCTCCAGGATCTCGTCCAGCATGGATTTCACCTGTGGAGGAAGCGCACACAAGGGTCACGCTGTACTGGGGATCCAGCAAGGAACGAGCACAAGAGGAACCATGAAGAGACAGTCACTAGTAGACCATCAGCAGTATTCAGAGATATGTCTTTTCTGATGTCAAAAGTGTAAGTGTCACTGGGTGGTATAGCGGATAAGGAATCAGGATGGTAAGATGGGCTAAGGGTGTTCAGTGGAGCTAGCCTGACCGATAGACTGGAAGTCCCTGGCTCACCCTGCTCTCAGAGGAACCTCAGATGGAGAGGAGGTCTGGGTCACCACCCTTGCCCTATGCCCCTGATAAGCCCTAGGATAAGAACCCCTACCTCCACCCATGGACCGGGAAAACCCAGCAACTCCTATGGAAGGGAACAGCAGCAGCACTGCACATCTTCACTGCACGGGGTCCTAGTAAAAAATGAACTCCATCTGTGACACCCGGTGGAGGGAAGTGGAACTACTTAAAGGAAGCGGGAGTGGAGATCTGAATGCAGTGACACCCTCCCACCTCCACCTGCAGAGCCGCACACTACAGCAACTTTCTGAGATTAACACTCAATGCGCCAAAGGAAAAGAACTCAGATTTAAATCACAGCAGCCACACACATGGACTGCATATCTGTGCAACACTGCCAACAGACCCAAATTAATCATGGCCAGTGGAATAACAATAGCCATGCCATGTTTCCTATCAATGAAAAGTTAAATTCATGATAGGAAATATGACAGAGACTAAGGGGCGGAGATATGAGGAAAGCTGCAATTTCATAATTCCCCTCCCAAATACAGCCCTACATGAGGTCAGTAGAGGTACGGTAAGTGGTTGTAACGTAGGTAAATAATAGCAAGTCCCACATTTTAATAGGTGTCAAATCCAGGACGTTGCATCTCATATAGGAACTGATCCATATTTCTAGTACTTCCCTCCCTAATCTTGGGGATGCCTCCACGTGGCACAAGTTTAGCAAGTTTCTGTTTCTATCCCTTGTAATTGTCTAAGCTGTATTGTATTGTTTCCCTTTTGTAAAATCTTGTATACTTGTATAAACACTGCCAATTCTTACGGATTAAACATAAAATTTAATAACACCTTATTCTTGTTCTATATAAATCATGAACCCGTGTGCACCTCACATTACCAGTAATAGATGCCCAGTCTATCTGTAAACACAACTGGTGGTGGCAGCCTCTATTTTCTTGTGATATTGTGGAACTTTGGCAGTGACGGTAAGGAGGTATACAGCTGGAACCGGTAATATATACACTCCCATAGTAAACGGCATAATAGCAGAACAGCTGCGGCCTCGTTTACTTATGCTCGGCCAATTCCCTGATTGCCCTGATGATAAGGGGGCGCCAGAGGGTTGTATTGTGAGGACATTCTGCTCCTGTACTCCTACTTCTAACATCCTCAGATTTTTACTAGCGACATCTATCGTGTTGGGATAAGATAGATTGAGGAACTCGGATCAGGAGACGCTCGCCTCTTAGAGTGATGTCTGGAGAGTTAGGTTCCACCATTACCGCTGCTAATGAACTCGTGTGTTCCCCGCACGCCTACCTTCTCCTCCCGGGTGACACCACCGCCCTCGCCCGCGCTGCTGTCCCGCGGCTGCATCTCCAGGACAGTGCGGAACAACTTCTCAGATGTCTGAGTCAGGAAGCCGATCTCTGCGTTGGGGTGGAGGCCGTACAGGTACGGAGACTCGGCCGGGAGGACGTCATCGATGTACTGGTGGAAGAAGGAGAAGATGGAGGACACCATCTGACTCTGGCCCCCCCATCTTACCATGCACAGTCGGGTACTACGATGCCCTTCGTACCTTGTGGTAACCGTTGTAATCCGTGTTCCCAGGCACTGGGAACCCGGGGGCCAGGAACAATTCGCCTTCCATCATTTCTGGCTTTATGAACTCCTCCAGGTAAGTCCTGCAGAGCCGCCGGTCCCAGTCGTCCGTGATGTGACCTCCATACATGATCTCGCCAAACAGATAACGCAGGTCATCATAGGGGACCTGAAAGACAACAGGATATAAAGGGCGTGTGGCGAGGGCTCTGACACCGTAACGCGGCCTCATTTGTCGTGACTAATGTGTCTCTTTAAGGTAGAGTTCCCCTTTAAATCGCGGGGAGGGGTTGCTTCTATTCACTGACAGTCTTGAATGGAGCAGTGTCCTGCCACCATTGAGGCCGTGAGTCCGGCGCCCCCTTCCTGCACCTGCCGCGCTGCTGTCGCTTCACATTGTGCAGGCAGATTTTATTTTGCCGGAGGCCTAAAAGTAATTAATTATTGTGCCGAGACGCCATCTGCAGGCCGCTCCGGTCATTGCCAGTGACATAATAAACATGAGCCCCTTATTATTGTGTTGCAGAGAATCATCCCCAGCGTTCTCCAACAATAGTCGGGATCTGCCGGATTTCTTACCTTGGCGTTGGCCTCCAGATAGTTGTACAACACATTGACAGAAATGGTCAGGTCGCCGGTATTGAAGGGATAGGAGCGGTTCCAGCCCTGGGGCCCGAACTTCCTCCTCTCGGCCACCACCGCGTGGAAGTAACACAGGGCAAACAGGATGCTCTTGAACTCTGTTTCACGGGCGCACATCTCCAGAGTGTCCTGTACGAGAATAGAGAAGATCATGGGGTGCCCACGACTCACGTAGGGGTCCCTCTAAAGTCAGGAATGGACCTTACCATCATGGGATGTCCCCATCTTACATGGGGCTCCCTCTAAAGCCAGGGGAGGACCTTACCATCATGGGATGTCCCCATCTTACATGGGGGTCCCTCTAAAGTCAGGGGAGGACCTTACCATCATGGGATGTCCCCATCTTACATGGGGCTCCCTCTAAAGTCAGGGGAGGACCTTACCATCATGGGATGTCCCCATCTTACATGGGGCTCCCTCTAAAGTCAGGAATGGACCTTACCATCATGGGATGTCCCCATCTTACATGGGGCTCCCTCTAAAGCCAGGGGAGGACCTTACCATCATGGGATGTCCCCATCTTACATGGGGGTCCCTCTAAAGTCAGGGGAGGACCTTACCATCATGGGATGTCCCCATCTTACATGGGGCTCCCTCTAAAGTCAGGGGAGGACCTTACCATCATGGGATGTCCCCATCTTACATGGGGCTCCCTCTAAAGTCAGGGTAGGACCTTACCCTCATGGGAAGTCCCCATCTTACATGGGGGTCCCTCCGAAGTCAGGAGTGGACCTTAAGGCACCGTCAAACGCGGCAATATTGCTAGGCAATTTAACTGGCAATTTGCTGGTTGCAGTGAAATCATGGACACATTGTTCTATCTTGTTGCTGTGTACAAATGTAACAATGTGTCCATGATTTCACTGCATCCAGCAAATTGCCAGTGAAATTGCAAGCAATATTGCCGTGTGTGACGGTACCTTTACCATTGCAGGAGGTCCCCATCTTACATGGGGGTTCCTCTGAAGTCAGGGGCAGGTGGCGGACCTTACCATTGCAGGAAGTCCCCATCTTACATGGGGGCTCCTCTGGAATCAGGGGCAGGTGGCGGACCTTACCATTCCAGGAAGTCCCCATCTTACATGGGGGCTCCTCTGGAATCAGGGGCAGGTGGCGGACCTTACCTGGTTGAAGTTATCCAGCGCTTTGTGCAGATTGGCGTGCATGCCGGTTGGCGGCTCATTGGTGATTTTGATGGAGTTTTCCAGGATGCCCTGAGGGATGATGTGACCATCGGGAGAGCCAGCGGGTTCTGCGCTGATGAAGACCCGGAAGTTGGGGTGGCTGCCCTCGCTGTGGTGCTCCAGCTTCTTCTCCAGCGTGCTCAGCCACTTGGCCACCAGATGGATGTTCTGTAGCAGATAACACACAGGTCAAAAGACGCGGACTAACGACGAGCCGCAGCGGCCGGGTGCAAACACTGGACGAAGTGGCTTCACTTTTTGACATTTCCTTCTGATGCCTCCAGAAATCTACACTGGGAACGTTCCCGATCAGAGGGAATGAGAGCGCGTTCATTACTGAATGGTATGGAAACACATCAAAGAAAATCAGACGGTGTGGGGTACCCAAGGAGTTTGTATGTTCTCCCCGTGTTTGCGTGTGTTTCCTCCGGGCACTCCGTTTCCTCCCACATTGCAAAGACATACTGATAGGATATTTAGATTGTGAGCTCCAAGAGGGACAGCATTACTCATGTATGTAAAGCGCTATGGAATTAATAGTGCTATATACAGTCATGGCCAAAAGTATTGACACCCCAGCAATTCTGTCAGATAATACTCAGTTTCTTCCTGAAAATGATTGCAATCACAAATTCTTTGCTATTATTATCTTCATTTAATTTGTCTTCAATGAATAAACACAATAAGAGAATTGTCCTAAAGCCAAATTGGATCTAATTCCACCAAACATAAAAAGGGGGTGGACAGAAGTATTGTCACTGTTAGAAAAATCATGTGATGCTTCTGTAATTTGTGTAATTAACAGCACCTGTAACTTACCTGTGGCACCTAACCGGTGTTGGCAATAACTAAATCTCACTTGCAGCCAGTTGACATGGATTAAAGTTGACTCAACCTCTGTCCTGTGTCCTTGTGTGTACCACATTGAGCATGGAGAAAAGAAAGAAGACCAAAGAACTGTCTGAGGACTTGAGAAACCAAATTGTGAGGAAGCATGAGCAATCTCAAGGCTACAAGTGCATCTCCAAAGACCTGAATGTTCCTGTGTCTACCGTGCGCAGTGTCATCAGGAAGTGTAAAGCCCATGGCACTGTGGCTAACCTCCCTAGATGTGGACGGAAAAGAAAAATTGACAAGAGATTACAACACAAGATTGTGCAGATGATAAAGAACCTCGACTAACATCCAAACAAGTTCAAGCTGCCCTGCAGTCCGAGGGTACAACAGTGTCAACCAGTACTATCCGTCAGCGTCTGAATGAAAAGGGACTGTATGGTAGGAGACCCAGGAAGACCCCGCTTCTTACCCCGAGACATAAAAAAGCCAGGCTGGAGTTTGCCAAAACTTACCTGAGAAAGCCTACAACGTTTTGGAAGAATGTTCTCTGGTCAGATGAGACAAAAGTAGAGCTTTATGGGCAAAGGCATCAACATAGAGTTTACAGGAGAAAAAGAGAGGCATTCAAAGAAAAGAACACGGTCCCTACAGTCAGACATGGCGGAGGCTCCCTGATGTTTTGGGGTTGCTTTGCTGCCTCTGGCACTGGACTGCTTGACCGTGTGCATGGCATTATGAAGTCTGAAGACGACCAGCACATTGTGCAGCATAATGTAGGGCCCAGTGTGAGAAAGCTGGGTCTCCCTCAGAGGTCATGGGTCTTCCAGCAGGACAATGACCCAAAACACACTTCAAAAAGCTCTAGAAAATGGTGTGAGAGAAAGCACTGGAGACTTCTAAGGTGGCAGCAATGAGTCCAGACCTGAATCCCATAGATCACCTGTGGAGAGATCTAAAAATGGCAGTTTGGAGAAGGCGCCTTCACATATCAGGACCTGGAGCAGTTTGCCAAAGAAGAATGGTCTAAAATTCCAGCAGAGCATTGTAAGAAACTCATTGATGGTTACCGGAAGCGGCTGATTGCAGTTATTTTGGCTAAAGGTTGTGCAACCAAGTATTAGGCTGAGGGTGCCAATACTTTTGTCCGGCCCATTTTAGGAGTTTGTGTGAAATGATCAATGTTTTGCTTTTTGCTTCATTCTCTTTGTGTTTTTTCATTGAAGACAAATTAAATGAAGATAATAATAGCAAAGAATTTGTGATTGCAATCATTTTCAGGAAGAAACTGAGGATTATCTGACAGAATTGCAGGGGTGTCAATACTTTTGGCCATGACTGTATATAAATATTATATTATTACCCAGCCCTGACAGGAGTACCCATCCTGGACGGTGCGGAGTACCCATCCTGGACGGTGCAGAGTACCCATCCTGGACGGTGCGGAGTACCCATCCTGGACGGTGCAGAGTACCCATCCTGGACGGTGCGGAGTACCCATCCTGGACGGTGCGGAGTACCCATCCTGGACGGTGCAGAGTACCCATCCTGGACGGTGCAGAGTACCCATCCTGGATGGTGCAGAGTACCCATCCTGGACGGTGCAGAGTACCCATCCTGGACGGTGCAGAGTACCCATCCTGGACGGTGCAGAGTACCCATCCTGGACGGTGCAGAGTACCCATCCTGGAAGGTGCAGAGTACCCATCCTGGACGGTGCAGAGTACCCATCCTGGACGGTGCAGAGTGCCCATCCTGGACGGTGCAGAGTACCCATCCTGGACGGTGCAGAGTACCCATCCTGGACGGTGCAGAGTGCCCATCCTGGACGGTGCAGAGTACCCATCCCAGACAGTGCGGAGTACCCATCCCGGACAGTGCGGAGTACCCATCCTGGACAGTGCAGAGTACACATCTTGGATGGTGTGGAGTACCCATCCTTGATGATGCAGAGTACACATCCCGGACAGAGCGGAGAACCCATCCTGGATGCTGTGGAGTACCCATCCTGGACGGTGCGGAGTACACATACCGGACAGATTGGAGAACCCATCCTGGACAGTGAGGAGTACCCATCCTGGACAGTGCAGAGTCCCCATCCCGGAAGGTGTGGAGTACCCATCGTGGACAGTGAGTACCCATCCCAGAGGGTGTGGAGTACCCATACATGAGGGTGCGGAGTCTTTCTATACAGAGGACTTATAGTGTCAGGACTTATCCCCGGGGTCTCACTGGGACTTGTGCACAGATATTATGGGGGGCGCCTATAAGTGTCCCCCCTGGGCTGGAAGGGGCTCCCAAGACCGGGTACAATGTGGTTGCAGGAGGTGATCTGTACATTATTATTATTAAGGGCAGGAATGAGCACAGATCTTGTAATCCGCAGACTCGGGCTTAATGTGACATCTGGGCCCGGAGAGCAGCTGGATGGAGACGACACTTGGCCGAACATCGCAGGACTTCACTATAATCGTGGCCGCGTCTCCGGCTGCTACAAGCTTCGCTCAGGAAAGAGCGGCCACAGATGTTGTCAGAATTAGGTTATGGCAGAAAGGTCAGGAAGAACGTCACCAAGGGGAGAAATCCCCTGAAAGAGGCGAGGAGCGAAGAGGACGAGGCTCCGAACCTGCAGGATGACCCAGTGTCCTTCCCGAGCCGCCAGATCCAGCGCCTGCTCAGCTACAACCTCCTGTCCCTGCCCCAGAGACACGTTATGGAGGTTACGGTCATCAAACGTGTAACCGAGCTTCCTCCCTGCAAAGAAATAAAGGGTTCATTATAGAGAAAGATGTGAGAAGAACAGCATCATTACTTATCCTGTATTAGGCTTTTTTCACACTAGCGATTTTGTCAAATTGCGGCAGATGGGGCAGATTTACCGCATCTGCCACATAACGGCCACACTTGCGGGCAAGCCCCGTGTATTGTCTATGAGGATTGCGGCAGGTGCAGCAAGTGCGGTATAGCCACAGTTCTGGCACTAGTGGCAGCGGAAAAAAAACGCTACTGACTGCGGCTATACCGCACCTGACGCACCTGCCACAAGCCCATAGACAATACACGGGGCTTGCCCTCAAGTGTGCCGCAAGTGCGGCCGGTATGCGTCAGATGCGGTAAATCTGCTGTAATTTGGCAAAAACGCTAGTGTAAGAGGGGCCTTATACTCCAGAGCTGCACTCACTATTCTGCTGGTGCAGTCACTGTGTACATACATTACATTACTGATCCTGAGTTACCTCCTGTATTATACTCCAGAGCTGCACTCACTATTCTGCTGGTGCAGTCACTGTGTACATACATTACATTACTGATCCTGAGTTACCTCCTGTATTATACTCCAGAGCTGCACTCACTATCCTGCTGGTGCAGTCACTGTGTACATACATTACATTACTGATCCTGAGTTACCTCCTGTATTATACTCCAGAGCTGCACTCACTATTCTGCTGGTGCAGTCACTGTGTACATACATTACATTACTGATCCTGAGTTACCTCCTGTATTATACTCCAGAGCTGCACTCACTATTCTGCTGGTGCAGTCACTGTGTACATACATTACATTACTGATCCTGAGTTACCTCCTGTATTATACTCCAGAGCTGCACTCACTATTCTGCTGGTGCAGTCACTGTGTACATACATTACATTACTGATCCTGAGTTACCTCCTGTATTATACTCCAGAGCTGCACTCACTATTCTGCTGGTGCAGTCACTGTGTACATACATTACATTACTGATCCTGAGTTACCTCCTGTATTATACTCCAGAGCTGCACTCACTATTCTGCTGGTGCAGTCACTGTGTACATACATTACATTACTGATCCTGAGTTACCTCCTGTATTATACTCCAGAGCTGCACTCACTATTCTGCTGGTGCAGTCACTATGTACATACATTACATTACTGATCCTGAGTTACCTCCTGTATTATACTCCAGAGCTGCACTCACTATTCTGCTGGTGCAGTCACTGTGTACATACATTACATTACTGATCCTGAGTTCCCTCCTGTATTATCCTCCAGAGCTGCACTCACTATTCTGCTGGTGCAGTCACTGTGTACATACATTACATTACTGATCCCGAGTTACCTCCTGTATTATACTCCAGAGCTGCACTCACTATTCTGCTGGTGCAGTCACTGTGTACATACATTACATTACTGATCCTGAGTTACCTCCTGTATTATACTCCAGAGCTGCACTCACTATTCTGCTGGTGCAGTCACTGTGTACATACATTACATTACTGATCCTGAGTTACCTCCTGTATTATACTCCAGAGCTGCACTCACTATTCTGCTGGTGCAGTCACTGTGTACATACATTACATTACTGATCCTGAGTTACCTCCTGTATTATACTCCAGAGCTGCACTCACTGTTCTGCTGGTGCAGTCACTGTGTACATACATTACATTACTGATCCTGAGTTACCTCCTGTATTATCCTCCAGAGCTGCACTCACTATTCTGCTGGTGCAGTCACTGTGTACATACATTACATTACTGATCCTGAGTTACCTCCTGTATTATCCTCCAGAGCTGCACTCACTATTATTACCTTGTTTCTCCACGTCTTTCAGAGGGTCGACCCCCGGAGACAGTATGAAGAACATCGGAGTGCTCGGTCCGGACTCCTCGTACGATGTAGCGAAGTCCAGTGATCTTCCCACCACGTATTTGCTGCCCAGTTTTGCCTCCACAAAATCTCTGGAAGTGAAGAAACAGCAAAGAAATAATCTCTGGGTACAGCCGTGCTCTAGGTACAGCCGTGCTCTAGGTACAGCCGTGCTCTGGTTGCAGCCATACTGTGAGTAAAGTCGTGCTCACCTGACAGCAAAGAAATAATCTCTGCTACAGTCGTCCTCTGGGTACAGTCGTTCTCAGGGTACAGTTGTCCCCTGTGTACAGCCCTGGTCTGGGTACGGTCATGCTCTGGGTACGGTCGTTCTCAGGGTACAGCTGTGCTCTGGGTACGGTCGTTCTCAGGGTACAGTTGTGCTCTGGGTACAGCTATGCTCTGGGTACGGTCGTGCTCTTGGTACGGTCGTGCTCTGGGTACGGTCGTGCTCTGGGTACGGTCGTGCTCTGGGTACGGTCGTGCTCTGGGTACGGTCGTGCTCTGGGTACGGTCGTGCTCTGGGTACGGTCGTGCTCTGGGTACGGTCGTGCTCTGGGTACGGTCGTGCTCTGGGTACGGTCGTGCTCTGGGTACGGTCGTGCTCTGGGTACGGTCGTGCTCTGGGTACGGTCGTGCTCTGGGAACGGTCGTGCTCTGGGTACGGTCGTGCTCTGGGTACGGTCGTGCTCTGGGTACGGTCGTGCTCTGGGTACGGTCGTGCTCTGGGTACGGTCGTGCTCTGGGTACGGTCGTGCTCTGGGAACGGTCGTGCTCTGGGAACGGTCGTGCTCTGGGAACGGTCGTGCTCTTGGTACGGTCGTGCTCTGGATACGGTCGTGCTCTGGATACGGTCGTGCTCTGGATACGGTCGTGCTCTGGGTACGGTCGTGCTCTGGGTACGGTCGTGCTCTGGGTACAGTCGTGCTCTGGGTACGGTCGTGCTCTGGGTACGGTCGTGCTCTGGGTACGGTCGTGCTCTGGGTACGGTCATGCTCTGGGTACGGTCATGCTCTGGGTACGGTCGTGCTCTGGGTACAGTCATGCTCTGGGTACGGTCGTGCTCTGGGTACAGTCATGCTCTGGGTACGGTCGTGCTCTGGGTACGGTCGTGCTCTGGGTACGGTCGTGCTCTGGGTACGGTCGTGCTCAGGGTACAGTTGTGCTCTGGGTACAGTCATGCTCTGGGTACAGCCGTGCTCTGGGTAGAGTCGTGCTCTGGGTACAGTCATGCTCTGGGTACAGTCATGCTCTGGGTACAGTCATGCTCTGGGTACGGTCGTTCTCTGGGTACGGTTGTTCTCAGGGTACAGTTGTGCTCTGGGTACGGCCGTGCTCTGGGTAGAGTCGTGCTCTGGGTAGAGTCGTGCTCTGGGTAGAGTCGTGCTCTGGGTAGAGTCGTGCTCTGGGTAGAGTCGTGCTCTGGGTACAGTCATGCTCTGGGTACAGTCATGCTCTGGGTACGGTCGTTCTCAGGGTACAGTTGTGCTATGGGTACAGTCGTGCTCTGGGTACAGCCGTGCTCTAGGTACAGTCGTGCTCTAGGTACAGTCGTGCTCTGGTTGCAGCCATACTGTGAGTAAAGTCGTGCTCACCTGACAGCGAAGAAATAATCTCTGCTACAGTCGTCCTCTGGGTACAGTCGTGCTCTGGTTACGGTCGTTCTCAGGGTACAGTTGTCCCCAGTGTACAGCCCTGGTCTGGGTACAGTCATGCTCTGGGTACAGTCATGCTCTGGGTACAGTCATGCTCTGGGTACAGTCATGCTCTCGGTACGGTCGTTCTCTGGGTACAGTCATGCTCTGGGTACAGTCGTTCTCAGGGTACAGTTGTGCTCTGGGTACGGCCGTGCTCTGGCTGTAGCACTACTGTGGGTACAGTCATGCTCACCTAACAGCATAGGTCATCCGGTCAGGGCGCAGCGCTCTCATCATGCACAGCCTCTGGAGGGCGTTCTTGTTCTTCCATTCTTGGGGGAATTTCTCCTTCTCCGGACACTCGGACTCCACAAACTTCTTCCAGCGTTTGGCCGATCCTTCAATGTCTCGATCCAGATTCCGGAACTCGTCCATGGTGGACAGAGCCTGCGGGGGAGGGGCGGATGGTGAGCAGGGCCTATCGGTATGTATGGAGGGGGACATCCAGTGTCGGTGTGTACGGCGGGGGACATCCAGTGTCGGTGTGTACGGCAGGGGACGTCCAGTGTCGTTGTGTACGGCAGGGGACGTCCAGTGTCGGTGTGTACGGCGGGGGACGCAATGTACACCGCGGGGGACGTCCAGTGTCAGTGTGTACAGCGGGGGACGTCCCATGTCAGTGTGTATGGTGGGGGACGTCCAGTGTCGGTGTGTACGGCGGGGGACGTCCAGTGTCGTTGTGTACGGCGGGGGACGCAATGTACACCGCGTGGGACGTCCAGTGTCAGCGTGTACAGCGAGGGACGTCCAGTGTCGGCGTGTACGGCGGGGGACGTCCAGTGTCGGGTGTGCACGGCGGGGGACGTCCAGTGTCGGGTGTGCACGGCGGGGGATGTCCAGTGCCGGTGCGTACGGCGGGGGACGTCCAGTGTCGGTGTGCACGGCGGGGGACTTCCAGTGTCGGTGTGCACAGCGGGGGACGTCTAGTGTCGGTGTGCACGGCGGGGGATGTCCAGTGTCGGTGTGTACCGGGGTGGGGTGACGTCCCATGTCAGTATGTACTGTGGGGGACGTCCCGTGTTGGTGTGTACAGCGGGGGACTTCCAGTGTCAATGTGTAAGGCAGGGGACATCCAATGTCGATTTGTACAGTGGGTGATGTCCCGTGTTGATGTACGGTGGGGAATGTCTCATGTTGGTGAGGTACGGCGGGGACGCCTCTTTTTAGGGTCAAACCCACCTTAATGCCCCCCCAGGATTGGTTGGAGAGGAAGTCCACCGGGCTGCTGAGTCCGGGCTGGGCCGGGTACCGCAGGAGGAAGTCCAGCTCCGCAGGGTTGATCTCTTTACTCATCAGCAGAATCTGCAGGAGAGAAGGGGAGACTGTTCATTTCTGGATGATCGGGCAGTCGGTGCCGGATTATCGGACTCGCTGCTACCTGGAATGCGAGTTGTGCGGTGTACGTCAGCTTGTCACACTCGAATAGCCCCCGGGTCGTGTACTGAAACACTGAGAAGGTGATGCTGTCGATCAGGTTGGTCACCCGCTGCTTCAGCACCTCGTCCGTCGGGGCCTTCTGCACGGCCTGCTGGAAAACCACGCTGAACGCCTGCAGAGGACACCAAGCCCGGGTTATAGCGGAGGTCTGAACTGGCCCATCCAGGCTCAGCAGAAAGACTGAAGCCACAGTGAAATCAGATTGATATTTAATCTTTACAACAATCCAAAAAGCGAGAGGTTCTCATTTCACCAGTGTACTCTGCTGACATCTAGTGGCCAAATATGAAAACTACATCTTTAAATTTAGCTACCACTCCAGCATTAGGGAGTCCTGACCTTCAGGGAGAACTGGTACATAGGATGGATCTTGTTCAGGTCGTTCATGATGAAGTAGAGCAGTGAGGCACGGGCAGCGGCTGGGCGATAGTGCTCCCGAGCTTCATTCAGCTTCACTTCCGTAACTTTGGCTTCTTGTACCTGGAGATAAAAAAAATCTTATAACTGGCCGGTCTTCTACATGCAGAGGTGTATTCAGGAATTGGCCAGTAAGCAGTTCTCTCACTCGCCTTCTCTTCGATTTCGGCCGCCGTCTTCTTGGTGATCTCCAGGTTCTCCACCAGTTCTACGTCCCCAGGAAGTTTCCGGAGGCGGACGACAGGCGGGACAGCAGATTGTCCTCCAGTGTCTTCAGAGTGATCTTGAACCCGTTCTGCTGCTTGGTCAGATTGGACTTGGGTGGGTGAAAACAACAAAAAGTGAGGCTATATCATCCGTAAATACACCCAACCCTCCTATCTAGGCTCTAGAAGTTGCAATCCACCGCATATTGTGACCTTAGAAGGGATCAGTGCTGATGTTTCCTATTTTCAGCAAGCAGGAAAGTGAGAAGTTTTGACTTTTGTACTTCGCTGACATCTAGTGGTCAGATAGGAAAACTACAATCTTTTATAATTTTTTTGTTACATGACATATATATTATGCTAGATGTGGGCCCGGTGCTACAACATGTGCCCCCCTACCCTTCTCACTCTCTGCATTCCTCTGCTCTCTCAATCCCTTCCCCATGTGGTCACAGGTTGTGTGTTGAGCGGGGTGAGAAGACTGCGGGGTCTGCGGGCCATGGGTGAGCGCGGGGTTAGCCCGGGGTGAGAGCGGGCAGAGCCCGGGGTGAGAGTGGGCAGAGCCCGGGGTGAGAGCGGGCAGAGCCCGGGGTGAGAGCGGGCAGAGCCCGGGGTGACAGTGGGCAGAGCCCAGGGTGAGAGCGGGCAGTGCCGGGGTCACATGGGGCAGAGCACAGGGTGAGAGTGGGAAGAGCCCGGGGTGAGAGCAGGCAGAGCCCGGGGTGAGAGCAGGCAGAGCCCGGGGTGAGTGCGGGCAGAGCCCGGGGTAACAGCGGGCAGAGCCCGGGGTGACAGTGGGCAGAGCGGGCAGAGCCCGGGGTGACAGGGGGCAAAGCACAGGGTGAGAGAGGGAAGAGCCCAGGGTGAGAGTGGGCGGAGCCTGGGGTGAGAGCGGGCAGAGCCCGGGGTGAGAGCGGGCAGAACCCAGGGTGAGAGCGGGCAGAACCCAGGGTGAGAGCGGGCTGAGCCCAGGGTGAGAGAGGGCTGAGAACGGTTAAGAGTGAGCACAAGGTGAGAGCGGATGAGAGTAGTGTGAGAGTGGGATGAGAGAGCGCTGAGCAAGGTGAAAGCGGGCTGAGCGGGGGTGATGGGGTAAGAGCAGAGTGAGAGCAGGCTGAGTATGGGATGAGAGCGGGCTGAGTGGGGTGAGTGAGGTGAGGGCGGAGTGAGAGCAAGCTGAGGAAGGGGTGAGAGCGAGCTGAGAGTGAGGTGAGAACGGGCTGAGAGTGAGGTGAGAGCGGGCTGACAGCAGGGTGAAAGCGGGGTGAGAGTGGGCTGAACATGGAGTGAGAGCAATCATGGGGTGAGAGTGGGCTGAGCATGGGGTGAGAGCGGGCTGAGCATGGGGTGAGAGTGGGCTGAGTATGGGGTGAGAGCGGGCTGAGTATGGGGTGAGAGCGGGCTGAGCACGGAATGAGAGTAGGGTGAGAGCAGGCTGAGCACGGGGTGGAGAGTGGGCAGAGCCCAGAGTGAGAGTGGGCGGAGCCTCTGGTGACAGCGGGCAGAGCCTGATGTGAGATCGGGCAGAGCCCAGGATGAGAGCGGGCAGAACCCAGAGTGAGAGCTGGCAGAGCCCGGGGTGAGAGTGGGCTGAGCCCGGGGTGAGAGAGGGCTGAGCGCAGGGTAAGAGCGAGCACAAGGTGAGAGCGGATGAGAGTAGAATGAGAGTGGGATGAGAGAGCGCTGAGCAAGTTGAAAGTGGGCTGAGCGGGGTGAATGGTTTAAGAGTAGAGTGAGAACAGGCTGAGCAAGGGGTGATAGCAAGCTGAGAGTGAGGTGAGAGCGGGCTGAGCATGGGGTGAGAGTGGGCTGAGTACGGGGTGAGAGTAAGGTGAGATTGGGGTGAGAGCAGGCTGAGCACAGAATGAGAGTGGGGTGAGAGTGGGCCAAGCACGGGGTGAGAGTGGGGTGAGAGCGGGCTGAGCATGGGGTGAGAGCGGGCTAAGCAGGGTGAGTGAGGTGAGGGCGGAGTGAGCGTAAGCTGAGTTAGGGGTGAGAGCGAGCTGAGAGTGAGGTGAGAACAGGCTGAGAGTGAGTTGAGAGCGGGGAGAAAGCGGGGTGAGAGTGGACTGAGCATGGAGTGAGAACAATCACGGGGTGAGAGTGGGTTGAGCATGGTGTAAGAGTGGGCTGCGTACGTGGTGAGAGCGGGCTGAGTATGGGGTGAGAGTGGGCTGAGCACGGGTGAGAGCAGGATGAAATTAGGCTGAGAGCGAGCTGAGCACGAGTTGAGAGTGGGGTGAGAGCGGGCCAAGCACAGGGTGAGAGTAGGGTGAGAGCGGGCCGAGCACAGGGTGAGAGCGAGCTGACCACGGGGTGAAAGCGGGGTGAGAGCGGGGTAAGCAAGGTGAGAGCGGACTGAGTGGGGTGAGAGCAGGGTAAGAGCAGGCTGAGCAGGATGAGAGGAGGCTGAGCAGGGTGAGAGCAGGCTGAGCAGGATGAGAGCAGAATGAGAGCAGGCTGAGCGGGGTGAGAGCAGGGTGAGAGCAGGCTGAGCAGGATGAGAGCAGAATGAGAGCAGGCTGAGCAGGGTGAGAGCAGTATGAGAGTAGGCTGAGCAGGATGAGAGCAGGCTGAGCGGGGTGAGAGCAGGGTGAGAGCAGGATGAGAGCAGGCTGAGTGGGGTGAGAGCAGGCTGAGCAAGATGAGAGCAGGCTGAGCGCAGACTGAGCAAGATGAGACCAGGATGAGCAGAATGAGAGCAGGCTGAGCGGGGGAGAGAGCAGGGTGAGAGCAGAGTGAGAGCAGGCTGAGCAGGATGACAGCAAGCTGAGCAGAATGAGAGCAGGCTGAGCAGAATGAGAGCAGGATGAGAGCAGGATGAGAGCAGGATGAGTGAGGTGAGAGCAGAGTCAGAGCAGGCTGAGCAGGATGAGAGCAGGGTGAGAGCAGGGTGGAGAGCAAGCTGAGCGGGGTGAGAGCAGGGTAAGAGCAGAGTGAGAGCAGGCTGAGCAGGATGAGAGCAGGCTGACCAGGATGAAAGCGAGCTGAGTGGGGTGGGAGCAGAGTGAAAGCAGGCTGAGCGGGGTGAGAGCAGGCTGAGCGGGGTGAGAGCAGGGTGAGACCAGGCTGAGTGGAATGAGAGCAGGGTGAGAGGAGGCTGAGCGGGGTGGAGAGCAGGCTGAGCAGGATGAGAGCAGAATGAGAGCAGGCTGAGCGGGGTGAGAGCAGGGTGAGAGCAGGCTGAGCAGGATGAGAGCAGAATGAGAGCAGGCTGAGGGGGTGAGAGCAGGGTGAGAGCAGGATGAGAGCAGGCTGAGTGGGGTGAGAGCAGGCTGAGCAAGATGAGAGCAGGATGAGCAGAATGAGAGCAGGCTGAGCGGGGAGAGAGCAGGGTGAGAGCAGAGTGAGAGCAGGCTGAGCAGGATGACAGCAAGCTGAGCAGAATGAGAGCAGGCTGAGCAGAATGAGAGCAGGCTGAGCAGGATGAGAGCAGGATGAGAGCAGGATGAGTGAGGTGAGAGCAGAGTCAGAGCAGGCTGAGCAGGATGAGAGCAGGGTGAGAGCAGGGTGAGAGCAAGCTGAGCGGGGTGAGAGCAGGGTAAGAGCAGAGTGAGAGCAGGCTGAGCAGGATGAGAGCAGGCTGACCAGGATGAAAGCGAGCTGAGTGGGGTGGGAGCAGAGTGAAAGCAGGCTGAGCGGGGTGAGAGCAGGCTGAGCGGGGTGAGAGCAGGGTGAGACCGTAGGAATGGATGAGGGAGTGAGCGGTGAGAGGGTGAGAGCAGGTGAGAAGGCAGCGGGTGGAGCAGGTGGGAGAGAATGAGGAGGTGAGGGTGAGAGCAGGTGAGGGTGAGAGCAGGTGAGCAGGTGAGAGCAGGGTGAGAGCGTGAGAGCAGCTGAGGGGTGAGAGCAGGTAAGAGAGAGTGGAGCAGGCTGAGCAGGATGAGAGAGGCTGACAGGATGAAAGCGAGCTGAGTGGGGTGGGGCAGAGTGAAAGCAGGCTGAGCGGGGGGAGCAGGTGAGCGGGTGAGAGCGGGTGAGACCAGCTGAGTGGAATGAGAGCAGGGTGAGAGGAGGCTGGGGGGGTGAGAGCAGGTGAGCAGTGAGCGGTGAGAGAGGCTGAGGGTGAGAGAAGTGAGAGAAGGTGAGCGGGTAGAGAGCGAGAGAGAGGCTGAGCGGGGGGAGAGGGTGAGAGGCTGAGTGGTGAGAGCAGGTGGAGGAGGGGAGTGAGAGCGGGAGAGAGGTGAGACAGGCGAGCGGTGAGAGCAGCGATGGTGAGCAAGTGAGGGTGAGGGGTGAGGCAGGTGAGGGTGAGAGCAGGCTGAGAGGTGAGGCAGGGTGAGCAGGTGAGAGCAGGCTGAGGGGGTGAGAGAGGTAGAGCAGAGTGGGCAGGCTGACAGGATGAGAGCAGGCTGACCAGGATGAAGCAGCTGAGTGGGTGGGAGCAGAGTGAAAGAGGCTGAGGGGGTGAGAGCAGGTGGGGGTGGAGCAGGGTGAGCAGGGAGTGGAATAGAGCAGGGTGAGAGGAGGTGAGGGGGAGGAGGTGAGAGCAGAGTGAGACAGGTGAGCGGGGTGAGAGCAGGTGAGTGGGTGAGAGCAAGTGAGAGAAGGCTGAGCGGGGTGAGAGCAGGTGAGCGGGTTGGAGCAGGCTGAGAGGGTGAGAGCAGGTGAGAGCAGCTGGAGAGTGAGGGGGAAGCAGGGTGAGCAGAGTGGAGAGGTGAGCAGGTGAGAGAGGCTGAGGATGGGAGCTGAGTGGGGTGGGAGAGAGTGAAGCAGGCTGAGGGTGAGAGAGGCTGAGCGGGGAGAGCGGGTGGACAGGCTGGTGGAATGAGGAGGGTGAGAGAGGCTGAGCGGTGAGAGCAGGGTGAGAGCAGAGTGAGACATGAGCGGGGTGAGAGAGGTAGGGTGAGAGCAAAGTGGAGAGGCTGGCGGGTGAGAGCAGTGAGAGAGGCTGAGGGGGTGAGAGAGGGTGGGGGTGAGAAGGTGGGGGCGGGAAGAGGAGGGTGGAGGTGAGGGTGAGGGTGAGAGGGAGTGAGTGAAGTGAGGGAGAGAGTGAGGTGAGGAAAGTGGGAGCTGGTAGGCAGGTGAGCGAGTGGTGAGGCGGTGAGGGGGTGAGGGAAGGAGAGGGTGAGTGGGTGAGACAGGTGCGGGTGGAGAGCAGGCTGAGGAGGGAGAGAGCAGGCTGAGGGGGAGAGCAGGTGAGAGAGGCTGAGGGGTGAGAGCAGGGTGAGGTGAGCAGCGGGGGTGAGTGGTAGGTGAAGCAGAGTGAGAGAAAGGCTGAGCGGGGTGAGAGCAGGCTAGTGGGTGAGAGCAGGGTGAGAGCAGGGCTGAGTGGGTGAGGGAGAAGGTGAGAGAGAGGGTGAAGAGCGGGGAGAGGGGGTGAGAGAGGGAGAGAGTGGAAGGAGCGAGAGAGGTGAGCGGAGAGTGAGCAGGTGAGGGTGAGAGCAGGTGAGCTGAGAGCAGGGTGAGAGCAGGCTAGAGCAGGTGAGGGGGTGAGAGCAGGAGGAGCTGAGTGAGGTAGAGTAGAGCAGGCTGAGCAGGATGGTAGAGGGGTGAGCAGTGAAGCAGGCTGGAGAGCAAGCTGAGCGGGGTGAGAGCAGGGTAAGAGCAGAGTGAGAGCAGGCTGAGCGGTGAGAGCAGGCTGACCAGGATGAAAGGACGTGAGTGGGGTGGGAGAGAGTGAAAGCAGGCTGAGGCGGCGGGGTGAGAGCAGGCTGAGCGGGGTGAGAGCAGGGTGAGACCAGGCTGAGTGGAATGAGAGCAGGGTGAGAGGAGGCTGAGCGGGTGAGGGGGTGAGAGCAGAGTGAGAAAGGCTGAGCGGGGTGAGAGCAGGCTGAGTGGGTGAGAGCAAGTGAGAGAAGGCTGAGCGGGGGTGAGAGCAGGCTGAGGGTGAGAGCAGGCTGAGCAGGGTGAGGCAGGGTGAGAGCAGGCTGAGAGCAGGCTGAGTGGGGTGAGAGCAGGGTAAGGGAGTGAGAGCAGGCTGAGCAGGTGAGAGCAGGCTGACGGTGAGCGAGCTGAGTGGGGTGGGAGCAGAGTGAGGAGAGCAGGCGTGAGAGCAGGCTGAGCGGGTGAGAGCAGGCTGAGACGGTGGTGGAGATGAGAGAGGGTGAGAGAGGCTGAGCGGGGTGGAGAGCAGGGTGAGAGCAGAGGTGAGAGCAGGCTGAGCGGGGTGAGAGCAGGCTGAGTGGGTGAGAGCAAAGTGAGAAGAGGCTGAGCGGGGTGAGAGCAGGTGAGCGGTTGAGGTGAGCAGGTGAGAGCGTGAGAGCAGGGTGAGAGCAGGCTGAGTGGGGTGAGAGGGAGAGAGTGAGCGGAGGTGAGAGCAGGGTGAGGCAGGTGAGAAGGCTGACAGGTAGAGAGCAGAGCTGAGGGGTGAGAGCAGAGTGAAGAGGCTGAGCGGGGTGAGAGAGGTGAGGGGGTGAGAGCAGGGTGAGAGGACAGGCTGAGGGGGCGGTGAGAGAGGCTGAGGGGTGAGAGAGGTAGAGCAGAGTGAGAGCAGGCTGAGCGGTGGAGAGGTGAGTGTGAGAGCAAAGGAGAAGCTGAGGGGGTGAGAGCAGGTGAAGCAGGCTGAGGGGTGAGAGCAGGTGCAGTGGGTGAGAGCAGGTGAGAGAGGTGAGGGATGAGAGCAGTGAGAGCAGGCTGAGCGGGGTGGAGAGCAGGGTGAGGCAGGGAGGCGAGGAGGTGAGGCGAGTAGGCAGGCTATGCAGGATGAGAGCAGGCTGAGCGGGGTGAGAGCAGGGTGAGGAGCGCAGGCTGAGCGAGGGTGAGAGCAGAGTGAGAGCAGGCTATGCAGGATTGAGAGCAGGCTGAGCAGGTGAGAGCAGGCTGAGTGGGTGAGAGCAGTGAGAGAAGGCTGAGTGGGGTGAGAGCAGGTGAGCGCCGGGGTGAGAGCAGGCTGAGCGGGTGAGAGCAGGCTGAGTGGGTGAGAGCAAGTGAGAGAAGGCTGAGTGGGGTGAGAGAGGCAGGCTGAGCGGGGTGAGAGCAGGCTGAGTGGGTGAGAGCAAAGTGAGAGAGGCTGAGCGGGGTGAGGAAGGCAGATGAGACAGGCTGAGTGGGGTGAGAGCAGGAGTGAGAGCAGGCTGAGGGGGGAGAGCAGGCTGAGCAGGGTGAGAGCAGGCTGAGCAGGGTGAGAGCAGGCTGAGTGGGTGAGAGCAAGTGAGAGAAGGCTGAGTGGGTGAGAGCAGGCTGAGCGGGGTGAGAGCGGCATGCAGTGGGGTGAGAGCAAAGTTGAGAGAAGGCTGAGCGGGTGAGAGCAGGCTGAGTGGGTGAGAGCAGGGTGAGAGAGGTGAGAGGGCTGAGAGCAGGCTGAGTGGGGTGAGGAGGCAGAGTGAGAGCAGGCTGAGCGGGGGTGAGAGCAGGCGTGAGCGAGGTGGAGCGAGGTGAGAGCAGAGTGAGAGCAGGCTATGCAGGATGAGAGCAGGCTGAGCAAAGTGAGAGAAGGCTGAGTGGGGGTGAGAGAAGGCTGAGTGGGGTGAGAGCAGGCTGAGCGGGGTGAGAGCAGGCTGAGCGGGGTGAGAGCAGGCTGAGTGGGTGAGAGCAGAGTGAGAGAAGGGCTGAGAGCGCTGAGCGGTGAGAGCAGGCTGAGTGGTGAGGCAGTGGGAAGCTGAGGGGTGAGAGCAGGTAGCGGGTGAGAGCGCTGAGGGGTGAGAGCAGAGTGAGAGCAGACTGAGCGGGGTGAGAGCAGGCTATGCAGGATGAGAGCAGGCTGAGTGGGGTGAGAGCAGAGTGAGAGCAGGCCGAGCGGGGCGAGAGCAGGCTATGCAGGATGAGAGCAGGCTGAGCGGGATGAGAGCAGGGTGAGATCAGGATGAGCAGGATGAGAGCAGGCTGAGAGGAAATAGTAAGCTGCAAGTACCTGGCTGTTCTCTGTGCGTTACAGGACCTGCGATGATATCATGGTTGTCTGATCAGTCACTTGACTGTGACATCACTACAGGTCCTGTCAGGTCAAAGTGCAAATACTCATCGCTGTATGCAACGGGGAGTGACGGGAGCGGGTCTGTCATATGCAGCAGTGGTTTCTTGGTGTCTGTTACAGGTCTTGTCGTGGTCATTTCAGCGTGACACTGCTAACGAGCGCCATATTTTCTCACCCATCAATCGGGTGTGGAATATGGCTGCTGCACTGGAAGTCGTATGCGTGTGATAGGAGGACAGGAGGACATCGGGCCATAAGTCAGCGGTAGACGGGACAGCGCGATTATGTAAGTATTGGGATAAATTAGTCTCCAGCAGTATCCAGGAGCGAACGCACCGTCTGCACCCCAGACACCTATGCTTCCAGAAACTTCTGAGCTGAAGATGAACAAAGGGATTGTGATAACGATCAGGCGCGGTGAGGAGCGGTTCCCCCCACCGCGGACGCCCGTACTAATCTGAGCATCTCTCCGCGCTGATTGTGGTTGTGTTTGTATTGAGAAGTGAGAACCGTTGCGATTCATCTTCCCTCCTGATCACCGCAGATAAGGAACGTCCTCACAAATGGAATCATCCGTCTTCCTCAGTCTCACATTTGTTTTCACAGTAACTATTTTAAAGGGAAATGTCACGTATGTTTACTGGTCATATAGCTGATGACTAGCACTCAACTCAGAGTGTTGCCCTCTATCGTCTGGTGGATGGTGTATCGCTCAGCCAGGGCACGGACGTGCTGGACATACAGACAACCCAATCCACAACTATAAGTAGAGGAACACCCCATCCACCAGACAATAGAGGGCAACACTCTAGGCATAGAGAGGCTAACCTAAAAGGAGAAAAACTGGAATCTGGTACCCCAACACTGGAGGATCCCTTATGGTGGGTTTACACGCCGCGATATCGGCATCCAACTCCGATCCAACTCCGACCAAAAGTCCCGTGGTTCGGGAGTTGGACCCGATATCGTTCGCACGTTGTACGGTTTGAACGTACAACGCGATGCTGGAACGATGCCAAAACGATATCGGGGGTTGAATGAGCGTGCTATTCAACCGCCCGATATCGCATGGCCGTTGTAGCCGCATCGTACCGTGTGACAGCCCAACTACGATGTGTACTGCCACGTCACCCATTCACTCCCATGTTAAATGGTCGTTCCTGGGTTGGGGGGGCGTACACATCGTCGGGACGTTGTATCCCGATATCGGGCTGTGTAAAACGGCGATTGCGATAGCGGGAAAAGCGCGCTCCCGCGTCGTTGGTCCCGATATCGGGACGTGTAAACCCACCATTAGCATCCTCTGGACCACAACACATCATTACTTCCCACATCTGGGGACTTTCCTTAGTCCAGGTCTGCAGAGGACCTCAAATACGTATCTTCCTCACTTCCAGACTCCAGGTTACATCTTGCTATATCTCTCTATACCACCCCAACACAAGTGATGACCCTATCGCTATATCATCAGCAGTGACGTTGCGATCAAGGCCTAATATTGGCCGAAACGTTGTTCTGCTTGTCACATTTCTCCACGCTATTGTTGGTGAAATAAAAATCACTTTTAAGAGTAACTGAAACAGATTGTACGTTGTACGAGTGCATTGATTCTGTAGCTTTATATATTTTTATACTGGGCGGCATGAAGGGCAGCCCCTATAGCAGTGATGGCGAACCTATGGCACGCGGCGTCGCCTCTCACTGCAGCTATGAACTGCCGGCATGATGGCGCCGGCAGTTCAAAGCCGTGTCGGACCTCCGCATCTCCGACACTCTCTCTAAGGGGCAGGATCTGGACAAGAGGGGCATGAGGGTGACAAGGGGCAGGATCTGGACAAGAGGGGCATGGGGGTGACAAGGGGCAGGATCTAGACAAGAGGGGCATGAGGGTGACAAGGGGCAGGATCTAGACAAGAGGGGCATGAGGGTGACAAGGGGCAGGATCTGGACAAGAGGGGCATGGGGGTGACAAGGGGCAGGATCTGGACAAGAGGGGCATGAGGGCGACAAGGGGCAGGATCTGGACAAGAGGGGCATGAGGGTGACCAGGGGCAGGATCTGGACAAGAGGGGCATGAGGGTGACAAGGGGCAGGATCTGGACAAGAGGGGCATGAGGGCGACAAGGGGCAGGATCTGGACAAGAGGGGCATGAGGGTGACAAGGGGCAGGATCTGGACAAGAGGGGCATGAGGGTGACAAGGGGCAGGATCTGGACAAGAGGGGCATGAGGGCGACAAGGGGCAGGATCTGGACAAGAGGGGCATGAGGGTGACAAGGGGCAGGATCTGGACAAGAGGGGCATGAGGGTGACAAGGGGCAGGATCTGGACAAGAGGGGGAGGATGGTGACAAGGGGCAGGATCTGGACAAGATGGGCATGAGAGTGACAAGAGGGGCACGATGGTGACAAGAGGGGCACGATGGTGACAAGAGGGGCAGGATGGTGACAAGAGGGGCAGGATGGTGACGAGAGGGGCATGAGGGTGACAAGGGGCAGGATCTGGACAAGAGGGGCAGGATTGTGACAAGGGGCAGGATCTGGACAAGAGGGGAAGGATTGTGACAAGGGGCAGGATCTGGACAAGAGGGGCATGAGAGTGACAAGGGGCAGGATCTGGACAAGAGGGGCAGGATGGCGACAAGGGGCAGGATCTGGACAAGAGGGGCAGGATTGTGACGAGAGGGGCAGGATTGTGACAAGGGGCAGGATCTGGACAAGCGGGGCATGAGAGTGACAAGGGGCAGGATGGAGACAAGAGGGGCACGATGGTGACGAGAGGAGCATGATGGTGACGAGAGGAGCATGATGCTGACGAGAGGGGCATGATGCTGACGAGAGGGGCATGATGCTGACGAGAGGGGCATGATGCTGACGAGAGGGGCATGATGCTGACGAGAGGGGCAGGATGCTGACGAGAGGGGCAGGATGGTGACGAGAGGGACAGGATGGTGACGAGAGGGGCAGGATGGTGACGAGAGGGGCATGATGGTGACGAGAGGGGCAGGTTGGTGACGAGAGGGGCAGGATGGTGACAAGAGGGGCAGGATGGTGACAAGAGGGGCAGGATGGTGACAAGAGGGGCAGGATGGTGACAAGAGGGGCAGGATGGTGACAAGAGGGGCAGGATGGTGACAAGAGGGGCAGGATGGTGACAAGAGGGGCAAGATGGTGACATTAGAAGGGGGCATGATGGTGGCTTTATTACAAGGAGGGGGCATATTACTGCAGGATAGGGCATTACTGCAAGATGGGGGCCTTACTACATGATGGGGGCAGGATGGGGACATTACCACAAGGGGACAGGGATCGAGCATACTACAAGGGGATAAGGCTGGAGACATTACTACAACAAGGGGGTTAGGATAGGGACATTACTGCCAGGAGAGGGTCAGGATGGAGCAAATAACTACAAGGAGAGTGTCAGGATGGAGCACATTACTACAAGGAAAGGGTCAGGATGGAGCACATTACTACAAGGGGAATGTCAGGATGGAGCACATTACTTCAAGGAGAAGGTCAGGATGGAGCACATTACAACAAGGAGAAGGTCAGGATGGAGCACATAACTACAAGGAGGTCAGAATGCAGCACATAACTATAAGGAGAAGGTCAGGATGGAGCACATAACTACAAGGAGAGGGTCAGGATGGAGCACATAACTACAAGGAGAGGGTCAGGATGGAGCACATAACTACAAGGAGAGGGTCAGGATGGAGCACATTACTACAAGGAGAGGGTCAGGATGGAGCTCATAGCTACAATGAGAGGGTCAGGATGGAGCTCATAGCTACAAGGAGAGGGTCAGGATGGAGCACATTACTACAAGGAGAGGGTCAGGTTGGAGATACTACTACAAGTTAGGGACCAGGATTTCAGTATGAAATTTGCTTGCTCTGTCTAATTTTCTGCGTTTTTCCATACAGATCAATCCACCTGCTGTTTCTAGAAAGGGCAGTGGCCGCGGCTCAGCTTCAATGTGCAGTACACATGAGCTGGATGACCACTGCTGAAGAGAAGAGAAGACTGCAAAGGTAAGTTTAAAATCAATTAATTGTTAAAATAATTGAATTGATCATCTGTGTTTCAGGACTACAAGCACTGCATCCGCTGGCTCTCCCCCCTGTGCAGCGCTTGTGATAGATAACCACTGCTGTAATTTAGGTTATATTATCTTGTTGGCACTTCGCCATAAATAATTTTGTTTTGGGTTGCAGTTTGGGCACTCGGCCTCAGAAAGGTTCGCCATCACTGCCCTATAGGATCTGGGGTAAACTCCTCCGTATAACCAAGGCATGAAGGAGCTCGCTGACTGTACCCAACAGGATCAGGAGCTCTCTGATTGTACCCAACAGGATCAGGAGCTCTCTGATTGTACCCAACAGGATCAGGAGCTCGCTGACTGTACCTAACAAGAACAGGAGCTCGCTGACTGTACCCAACAGGATCAGGAGCTCGCTGACTGTACCCAACAGGATTGGGAGTTCGCTAACTGTACCCAACAGGATCAGGAGTTCTCTGACTGAACCCAACAGGATCAGAAGCTCTCTGACAGTACCCAACAGGATCAGGAGCTCTCTGACAGTACCCAACAGGATCAAGAGCTGGCTGACACTACCAACAAGATCAGGAGCTCGCTGACTGTACCCAACAGGATCAGGAGCTCTCTGATTGTACCCAACAGGATCAGGAGCTCGCTGACTGTACCTAACAAGAACAGGAGCTCGCTGACTGTACCCAACAGGATCAGGAGCTCGCTGACTGTACCCAACAGAATAAGGAGCTCTGATTGTACCCAACAGGATCAAGAGCTTGCTGACTGTACCCAACAGGATTAGGAGCTCGCTGACTGTACCCAACAGGATCAGGAGCTCGCTGACTGTACCCAACAGAATAAGGAGCTCTGATTGTACCCAACAGGATCAAGAGCTTGCTGACTGTACCCAACAGGATTAGGAGCTCGCTGACTGTACCCAACAGGATAAGGAGCTCACTGACTGTACCCAACAGGATCAGGAGCTCGCTGACTGTACCCAACAGGATCAGGAGCTCGCTGACTGTACCCAACAGAATAAGGAGCTCTGATTGTACCCAACAGGATCAAGAGCTTGCTGACTGTACCCAACAGGATTAGGAGCTCGCTGACTGTACCCAACAGGATAAGGAGCTCACTGACTGTACCCAACAGAATAAGGAACTCTCTGACAGTGCCCAACAGGATCAGGAGCTCGCTGACTGTACCCAACAGGATAAGGAGCTCGCTGACTGTACCCAACAGGATAAGGAGCTCTCTGACAGTACCCAACAGAATAAGGAGCTCTCTGACAGTACACAACAGGATCAGGAGCTCCCTGACTGAACCCAACAGGATCAGGAGCTCCCTGACAGTACCCAACAGGATCAAGAGCTGGCTGACACTACCCAACAGGATAAGGAGCTCGCTGACTGTACCCAACAGGATCAGGAGCTCTCTGACAGTACCCAACAGGATCAGGAGCTCTCTGACTACCCAACAGGATCAGGAGCTCGCTGACTGTACCCAACAGGATAAGGAGCTCTCTGACAGTGCCCAACAGGATCAGGAGCTCGCTGACTGTACCCAACAGGATCAGGAGCTCTCTGACAGTACCCAACAGGATCAAGAGCTGGCTGACACTACCCAACAAGATCAGGAGCTCGCTGACTGTACCCAACAGGATCAGGAGCTCTCTGATTGTACCCAACAGGATCAGGAGCTCGCTGACTGTACCTAACAAGAACAGGAGCTCGCTGACTGTACCCAACAGGATCAGGAGCTCGCTGACTGTACCCAACAGAATAAGGAGCTCTGATTGTACCCAACAGGATCAAGAGCTTGCTGACTGTACCCAACAGGATTAGGAGCTCGCTGACTGTACCCAACAGGATCAGGAGCTCGCTGACTGTACCCAACAGAATAAGGAGCTCTGATTGTACCCAACAGGATCAAGAGCTTGCTGACTGTACCCAACAGGATTAGGAGCTCGCTGACTGTACCCAACAGGATAAGGAGCTCACTGACTGTACCCAACAGGATCAGGAGCTCGCTGACTGTACCCAACAGGATCAGGAGCTCGCTGACTGTACCCAACAGAATAAGGAGCTCTGATTGTACCCAACAGGATCAAGAGCTTGCTGACTGTACCCAACAGGATTAGGAGCTCGCTGACTGTACCCAACAGGATAAGGAGCTCACTGACTGTACCCAACAGAATAAGGAACTCTCTGACAGTGCCCAACAGGATCAGGAGCTCGCTGACTGTACCCAACAGGATAAGGAGCTCGCTGACTGTACCCAACAGGATAAGGAGCTCTCTGACAGTACCCAACAGAATAAGGAGCTCTCTGACAGTACACAACAGGATCAGGAGCTCCCTGACTGAACCCAACAGGATCAGGAGCTCCCTGACAGTACCCAACAGGATCAAGAGCTGGCTGACACTACCCAACAGGATAAGGAGCTCGCTGACTGTACCCAACAGGATCAGGAGCTCTCTGACAGTACCCAACAGGATCAGGAGCTCTCTGACTACCCAACAGGATCAGGAGCTCGCTGACTGTACCCAACAGGATAAGGAGCTCTCTGACAGTGCCCAACAGGATCAGGAGCTCGCTGACTGTACCCAACAGGATAAGGAGCTCGCTGACTGTACCCAACAGGATAAGGAGCTCTCTGACAGTATACAACAGGATCAGGAGCTCTCTGACAGTATACAACAGGATCAGGAGCTAGCAGACTGTACCCAACAGGATCAGGAGCTCGCTGACTGTACCCAGCAGGATCAGGAGCTCTCTGACTGTACCCAACAGGATCAAGAGCTAGCAGACTGTACCCAACAGGATCAGGAGCTCGCTGACTGTACCCAACAGGATAAGGAGCTCTCTGACAGTACCCAACAGGATCAGGAGCTCCCTGACTGAACCCAACAGGATCAGAAGCTCGCTGACACTACCCAACAAGATAAGGAGCTCACTGACTGTACCCAACAGGATCAGGAGCTCTCTGACATTACCCAACAGGATAAGGAGCTCTCTGATTGTACCCAACAGGATCAAGAGCTCGCTGAATGTACCCAACAGGATCAGGAGCTCGCTGACTGTACCCAACAGAATAAGGAGCTCTCTGATTGTACCCAACAGGATCAAGAGCTCGCTGACTGTACCCAACAGGATCAGGAGCTCGCTGACTGTACCCAACAGGATAAGGAGCTCACTGACTGTACCCAACAGGATAATGAACTCTCTGACAGTACCCAACAGGATCAGGAGCTCTCTGACAGTACCCAACAGAATAAGGAACTCTCTGACAGTGCCCAACAGGATCAGGAGCTCGCTGACTGTACCCAACAGGATCAGGAGCTCGCTGACTGTACCCAACAGGATAAGGAGCTCGCTGACTGTACCCAACAGGATAAGGAGCTCTCTGACAGTACCCAACAGAATAAGGAGCTCTCTGACAGTACACAACAGGATCAGGAGCTCGCTGATAGTACCCAACAGGATCAAGAGCTCCCTGACTGTACACAACAGGATCAGGAGCTCGCTGACTGTTCCAAAAGGAAGAGCGGCTGCAGGGAGGAGATTGCCACCATATGAGATGACCATCTCCCGCCATTACCTTCAGCTCCTCCAGGTCCGGCCGCTCCATGCTCACAACGGCCGCCAGCAGCTGGTCCTCCAGGCCGTCCCTAGTGACGGTGAAGTTGATGAGGGTGCACTGCGCCTGCATCTCCGGCTGGTAATGTGGGTTGGCGAGTTTAGTGTGCAGGATCAGGCGAAAGTTGGGGCTGTACTCGCACTCCTTGTCCCCAATCTTAATGCACCTAAGGGAGGGAGGACAAGCAGCAGTCAGAGCGGGCAAGAAGTACTGGAAGGTGCACAAGCAGTGCTCTGCACATTCACCATCACTGTACAGAGCGGAGCAGCCGGTGACATCATAAGCTCCTCTGCAGCGCTCTGCACATTCACCATCACTGTACAGAGCGGAGCAGCCGGTGACATCATAAGCTCCTCTGCAGCGCTCTGCACATTCACCATCACTGTAAAGAGAGGAGCAGCCTGGTGACATTATCAGCTCCTCTGCTGTGCTGGATTTACCTTCCTTTCTTGATGGTCTCTCTTCCCAGCAGAGGTCCCAAAACTGGATCCACACTCTCCTCTAAGTTCTCAATTAGCACCACGTCCCCGCCGCCCAGCGCCCGCTCAAGGGTGTCCAGGTATCTGCGTAGAGATGGCAGACGTTAGCGCACTGGCAGTCAGCCCTCCGCCTCCTGACTGGCACTTCAGTGGGAAAGTTGCCACCATTCGGACACACACCCTCTCTGCCCGATCCGGATTACTCGCAGGTCTTCTCCATACTTGTTCTTGATCCACTTGATCCCCTGTAGCTGTGGGTCCACCATGAGTGGCCATCGCTCACAGCTGGTGAGGATGGTGGCGTTTTCCGTGGACATGCGGTCGGCGGGCAGTCCCTCATTCTGCCAGGCTGCGATGTCAGCATCATCAGTCAGCATAGTAAGGGGGTCCAGAGAGTCGGTCACCGGTATAGGGACCTGGAGAAGGAGAAGAGGTGATGAGGGGCCGCGAGGGGAACATAATTATAACTTCTAGCATGAAGGTCTGTTGTTCACCTTTTGCAATGTGCTGTATTTCTGTTGCTTTTCCTTTGCACTGTGCTGTATTTCTGTTGCTCACCCTTTGTAGTGTGCTGCATGTTTGTTGCTCACCCTTTGTAGTGTGCTGTATGTTTGTTGCTCACCCTTTGTAGTGTGCTGTATTTCTGTTGTTCACCCTTTGTAGTGTGCTGTATTTCTGTTCGTTTCCCTTTGTAGTGTGCTGTATTTCTCTTGCTCACCCTTTGTAATGTGCTGTATTTGTGTTGCTCACCCTTTGTAGTGTGCTGTATTTGTGTTGCTCACCCTTTGTAGTGTGCTGTATTTGTGTTGTTCATCCTTTGTAGTGTGCTGTATTTCTGTTGCTCACCCTTTGTAGTGTGCTGTATTTCTCTTGCTCACCCTTTGTAATGTGCTGTATTTGTGTTGCTCACCCTTTGTAGTGTGCTGTATTTGTGTTGCTCACCCTTTGTAGTGTGCTGTATTTGTGTTGTTCATCCTTTGTAGTGTGCTGTATTTCTGTTGCTCACCCTTTGTAGTGTGCTGTATTTCTGTTGCTCACCCTTTGTAGTGTGCTGTATTTCTATTGTTCACCCTTTGTAGGGTGCTGTATTTCTGTTGCTCACCCTTGTTGTGTGCTGTATTTCTGTTGCTCAGCCTTTGTAGTGTGCTGTATTTCTGTTGGTTTCCCATTGTAGTGTGCAGTATTTCTGTTGCTCACCCTTTGTAGGGTGCTGTATTTCTGTTGCTCACCCTTGTAGTGTGCTGTATTTCTGTTGCTCAGCCTTTGTAGGGTGCTGTATTTCTGTTGCTCACCCCTTGTAGTGTGCTGTATTTCTGTTGCTCAGCCTTTGTAGTGTGCTGTATTTCTGTTGGTTTCCCTTTGTAGTGTGCTGTATTTCTGTTGCTCACCCTTTGTAGTGTGCAGTATTTCTGTTGCTCACCCTTTGTAGTGTGCAGTATTTCTGTTGCACACTCTTTGTAGTGTTCTGTATTTCTGTTGTTCAACCTTTGTAGTGTGCTGTATCTCTCTTGCTCACCCTTTGCAGTGTGCTGTATTTTAGTTGTTCATCCTTTGTAGTGTGCTGTATTTTTCTTGCTCACCCTTTGTAGTGTGCTGTATTTCTCTTGCTCACCCTTTGTAGTGTGCAGTATTTTAGTTGCTCGCCCTTTGTAGTGTGCAGTATTTCTTTTGTTCACCTTTTGTAGTGTGCTGTATGTTTGTTGCTCACCTGTTGTAGTGTGCTGTATTTTAGTTGTTCACCCTTTGTAGTGTGCTGTATTTTAGTTGTTCATCCTTTGTAGTGTGCAGTATTTTAGTTGCTCGCCCTTTGTAGTGTGCAGTATTTCTTTTGTTCACCTTTTGTAGTGTGCTGTATGTTTGTTGCTCACCCGTTGTAGTGTGCTGTATTTTAGTTGTTCACCCTTTGTAGTGTGCTGTATTTTTGTTAATCACCCTTTGTAGTGTGCAGTATTTCTGTTGCTCACAATTTGTATTGTGCTGTATTTCTGTTGCTCACCCTTTGTAGTGTGCTGTATTTCTTTTGTTCATGTTTTGTAGTGTGCTCTATGTTTGTTGCTCACCCGTTTGGTGTGCTGTATTTTAGTTGTTCACTCTTTTGCACTGTGCTGTATTTCTGTTGATCACCCTTTGTAGTGCGCAGTATTTCTGTTGATCACCCTTTGTAGTGTACTGTATTTCTGTTGGTCACCCTTTGCAGTGTGCTGTATTTGTCTTGCTCACCCTTTGTTGTGTGCTGTATCGCTCTTGCTCAGCCTTTGTATTGTGCTGTATTTCTCTTACTCACCCATTGTAGTGTGCTGTATTTCTGTTTTTCACCCTTTGTAGGGTGCTGTATTTTAGTTGCTCACCCTTTGTAGTGTGCTGTATTTCTATTGTTCACCCTTTGTAGTGTGCTGTATTTCTGTTTTTCACCCTTTGTAGTGTGCTGTATTTTAGTTGCTCACCCTTTGTAGGGTGCTGTATTTCTGTTGATCACATTTGTAGTGTGCTGGATTTCTGTTGTTCACCCTTTGTAGTGTGCTGTATTTTAGTTGTTCACCCTTTGTAGTGTGCTGTATTTCTGTTGCTCACCCTTTGTAGTGTGCTGTATTTCTCTTGCTCACCCTTTGTAGTGTGCAGTATTTCTGTTGCACACCCTTTGTAGGGTGCTGTATTTCTGTTGATCACATTTGTAGTGTGCTGGATTTCTGTTGTTCACCCTTTGTAGTGTGCTGTATTTTAGTTGTTCACCCTTTGTAGTGTGCTGTATTTCTGTTGCTCACCCTTTGTAGTGTGCTGTATTTCTGTTGCTCACCCTTTGTATTGTGCTGTATTTCTGTTGCTCATCCTTTGTAGTGTGCTGTATTTCTTTTGTTCACGTTTTGTAGTCTGCTCTATGTTTGTTGCTCACCCGTTGTAGTGTGCTGTATTTTAGTTGTTCACTCTTTTGCACTGTGCTGTATTTCTGTTGATCACCCTTTGTAGTGCGCAGTATTTCTGTTGATCACCCTTTGTAGTGTACTGTATTTCTGTTGATCACCCTTTGTAGTGTACTGTATTTCTGTTGGTCACCCTTTGCAGTGTGCTGTATTTGTCTTGCTCACCCTTTGTTGTGTGCTGTATCGCTCTTGCTCAGCCTTTGTATTGTGCTGTATTTCTCTTACTCACCCATTGTAGTGTGCTGTATTTCTGTTTTTCACCCTTTGTAGTGTGCTGTATTTTAGTTGCTCACCCTTTGTAGTGTGCTGTATTTCTATTGTTCAGCCTTTGTAGTGTGCTGTATTTCTCTTGCTCACCCTTTGTAGGGTGCTGTATTTCTGTTGCTCATCCTTGTTGTGTGCTGTATTTCTGTTGATCACATTTGTAGTGTGCTGGATTTCTGTTGTTCACCCTTTGTAGTGTGCTGTATGTTTGTTGCTCACCCTTTGTAGTGTGCTGTATTTCTCTTGCTCACCCTTTGTAGTGTGCTGTATTTCTCATGCTTACCCTTTGTAGTGTGCTGTATTTCTCATGCTCACCCTTTGTAGTGTGCTGTATTTTAGTTGTTCATCGTTTGCAGTGTGCTGTATTTCTGTTGCTCACCCTCTGTAGTGTGCTGTATTTCTCTTGCTCACCCTTTGTAGTGTGCTGTAATTTTGTTGCTCACCCTTTGTAGTGTGCTGTATTTCTCTTGCTCACCCTTTGTAGTGTGCTGTAATTCTGTTGCTCACTCTTTGTAGTGTGCAGTATTTCTGTTGCTTTTCCTTTGTAGTGTGCTGTATTTCTGTTGCTCACCCTCTGTAGTGTGCTGTATGTTTGTTGCTCACCATTTGCACTGTGCTGTATTTCTGTTGCTCATCCTCTGTAGTGTGCTGTATGTTTGTTGCTCACCATTTGCACTGTGCTGTATTTCTGTTGCTCACCCTTTGTAGTGTGCTGTATGTTTGTTGCTCACCCTTTGTAGTGTGCAGTATTTCTGTTGTTCACCCTTTGTAGTGTGCTGTATTTCTCTTGCTCACCCTTTGTAGTGTGCAGTATTTCTGTTGTTCACCCTTTGTAGTGTGCTGTATTTCTGTTGCTCACCCTTTGTAGTGTGCTGTATTTCTCTTGCTCACCCTTTGTAGTGTGCAGTATTTCTGTTGTTCACCCTTTGTAGTGTGCTGTATTTCTGTTGCTCACCCTTTGTAGCGTGCTGCATTTCTGTTGCTCACCTTCAGCTGCCCCAGGTACGGTTTCCAGGTCTTATCCATCAGGTCCTGCCGGTATTTTTTGGTGAAGTAGCCCAGGTAGGAGACGAAGGCAGTGATGACCAGGACGTCTCCACACAGTGTGCTCTCCTGGAGCTTGAAGTTCCGGACGGCTTCGGCCCATCTGACGTTCTCAGAGGCGAGTCCTCCCACCTAAACAGGTGAAAATCACAAATCCATGAGATATCACTCTGAAGGGACATCCTGAAAACAAGGAATCAAATGGTGAGGTGAGAAAATTAACTAAGTAGAAAGAGGACTCTTGAGTTTGGGGTATTGTGGCGCCCCGCAACGAGTGCGTCACAAGGGAGTATTGCAGCTGCAATATTCTCTGACAAAGCAGTGCAATAGTTAACTCTGAGATCCAACCCAACATACAACACCTAGAACAGGGGACCAATCCTAGGTCCTGGTGGGTGGAGTGTTAGGGTAGTGAAGTAGAACACACAATAATCTAGACAGTAAGGGCCCTTTCACATCAGCGTTTTTTTAAATTTGCGGCAGATGCGGTGAAAAAACCGCATCTGCCGCAACTGCCGCATAACGGTTCCACTTGCGGCACGGTTGCGGTTTTTTCCATAGGAAGTATAGGGGGACTTGCGGCAGATGCGGCAAGTGCGGTATTGCACTTGCGGCAGGTGCGGCAGAGAAAAAAACCGCGGCTTACTGCGGTTTTTTTCTCTGCCGCACCTGCCGCAAGTGCAATACCGCACTTGCCGCATCTGCCGCAAGTCCCCCTATACTTCCTATGGAAAAAACCGCAACCGTGCCGCAAGTGGAACCGTTATGCGGCAGTTGCGGCAGATGCGGTTTTTTCACCGCATCTGCCGCAAATTTAAAAAAACGCTGATGTGAAAGGGCCCTAAGAGTCAGAACAGAAGAGAATCTAGAACCTGACAAGAGCAGACTAGAACTTGGAGAGGAGCGGGGCTCTGCACTCCGTGCGGGCCCCTGGGCCGTCACCGGTCGGGTGTCAGCACCTGAGGCCTTAACCACCGGGAAAGGGCATTTCTACACGGGTTCCCAAAAGACTCCCGTGCCCACAACTTACAGCCGGTCCACTGGTACCGAAGCTGGCAGCAGTTCACCTCTGCCACGCGAACCAGCCCCGTGGAGGAGCAGCTTTATAGGAGCACCCCACCACCAGCCAGTTTCCAGTCGTCTAACCAGCGGTGTACCCACTGAGGGATACAAGGCTCCCCAAAGCATCCAGAACGTACATCATGGATAGGGCATTGAAGCAGCCTCCCCGTACCCGATCTGGTATTCCTGGGCGACGCTGGCACAAGAAGAAGGAGCTAAGTAGGTAGAATGGAGGAACACTGCGGATCTCTGAGGGACACTATCACTGCTGAGTCCACCCGGTCTACTACTCAACCACTGTAAGCCATGTACTGCCTGCTGGTTACAGTAAAGACCCGTTGCAGAGACTATCTGTGTCCGTGTCTCCTTATGAACTATCCGTCCGCACACTAAGGTAACCGCAGCTGCCGCACAACATCTTGAGCAGCTCCAGCCCCCGGGATCACCGCTCAGCCTGTGGGGAGCGTAACATCTTGCTGCTGTCCATCCCCCGGGGGTTCCGCAGCGTCGGTAGCCCTTACCGAATCTACTCATAGGTGGCGTCACGAATCAAACAAATTAAACCCTTTTTAATCTGTTCCCGCAAGACGTCTTCAATTTTGATCTGCACTACACCGGGCCCCACTACCGGCAGGTGCGGTCCACCCGTGACAAGGAAGGAGAAGAATCGCCTGTATCAACCGGAGTCAGCCGGCCGTGGTGAGTCAGAAAATGGCGTCACGAACAGGATACGAGCAGGCCCGTTACCCAACGGGTATATTGTGCTTAAACTGGACTTTATTGTCTACAATTGGACTTTGTTCGTCCCTAAAAGAACTTTCCCGCCTTTACACCATTGGGTCAAGATGGCGCCCAAGATGGCGCTCCCGCCACAAGAAGCCGCCACGTGAAGCCCAGGAGTGAGTCAACCCCCCCCTCATCGTGGGAGGGCTCAAGACAAAAGGCGCCAAACTCTTTGTCCGCCCTGATTGCTCGAATCAACCATGGGGACGGACCCCAAAGACTTTTCCCACGATTGGACTACAAAAGCCCAGAGGAAATGGGAGTGTCATAGAGACACCGACGGAGAGAGGAGACATCTTCACCAGCTCTACCAGAACGTCTTACCGGTTGAACGGGTGTGGTTTCCCTCCAAGAAGAATGGCCAGCATGAGACTCCAAGACCTGATGCGGGAGGTCGAGGCGGAGGCCAGAGCAGCCATCAGCCAACCGGGTCCGGATCCTGCCCTTACCATAGACGGCAGTCCCGACTTCTGGCTAGAGGCTCTACAAAACCTCCGGGTGCGGTTACTAGAGACAGTGGAATGGACGATCCGTAGCTGGAGCGCGACCCTAGGCAGACGACTACACCATGCGATGCAGCAGAGCCGACCGGGTACAGCTTCTCCAAGCCCAGACGACGTCACCAGCTTCTCGACCGCCTCACCGTCGCCTACCACCTGTCCTGCTCCGTCACCAGAGCCAATAGACTGCGTCATTCCGGTGGAGGCCGCAACTCGACCCGTTCCAGCGACCAATATCGCAACCGATCCCGTTCTTGAGCTGGAGCTCATAACACGCTCCATGGAAGAACTTGATCTCTACCAGGTTCCCACTGAGGAACCCGCGACATGTTTCACCACTACAGAGACAGTCGCCTGTTTTATCCCCGTACCGGAGGCTTCCCTTGCCATTGCCGAGGCCTCCCGGGCAACCGGGATTGAAACACCTTTACCTGCGGAAACAGATGAAGAGGCAGGCAGCCTGGAAGCCCTGCAGGACGTCCCTACGGAAGGATCCGCAGCACCACCGCCCTGTTGTACAACGGAACAAGCTTCAACATCTCTCACCATCGAGCAGCCTGATGTGGTCATCGAGGAAGAGGTCGGAGAGGATGACGACGAGACCCACAGCACCGCTGAGGATTTCGACACCGGGTTCGCTTGGGGAGACAACAAGGAACTTCCTACCGGGCATACAGCTCGGGTACACTGGTCGGGTGCACTGCCGACACCTTCCCCTGTGCCGTTCCACCGGGTGCCGATACAGACAGCCCGCCAAGTTCAAGCTTCCCGCCAAACCACCAGCTCCGTTACTCATCTCTACACCCCGAGCCGTAACGACGGAGATGTACGCCAGAGACGACGAGAGGAGTGGCAAGCCCGAGAACGCGCCAACATGCAGGCCCGTGCCGAGGCTCGCCGCCAGCCGCCGCTGCCTGATGAACTCCGCCGTGAAGGTAGAATTTCCACCTTTAACTTACATACCGGGTGGGGGTTCGCTTGGGAGGTGGGTTTGAATGAGGAGGTGTTTGTGGGGCGCCGGGACGTTGAGTCCAACTTGCCAAGAGGACATCCCGATCGCGACCTATACCGGGGCGATATAATCACCTACGAGCGCTATGCTTGTGCAGATGGGTGGTTCGCTATCCGGGTGCGCCATCACCCTCAGAGCCAGTGACTTTAAAACTTGAACTTCCTCAATGACTCTGTTCCCGTTAATCACTGACTGTGTGATCTTGCGGCTACAGCCTGGACTCTAGTTTAAAGTACAGCAGACCGCACGCCGGGTCCGCACAAAGTGATTACCTGTTTCTTTGCTTATGTCACCAAAGCATACCTTTACCTGTTTTCTATTTTAATAAAAGTGTGTCATATATGTATAAAAATGCAAAAACCTCTGTAATGTGAGTAGTTTGACGCTTGGGGACAAGCTGATTTAACCAAGGGGGAGTGTGGCGCCCCGCAACGAGTGCGTCACAAGGGAGTATTGCAGCTGCAATATTCTCTGACAAAGCAGTGCAATAGTTAACTCTGAGATCCAACCCAACATACCACACCTAGAACAGGGGACCAATCCTAGGTCCTGGTGGGTGGAGTGTTAGGGAAGTGTAGGAGAACACACGATAATCTAGACAGTGAGAGTCAGAACAGAAGAGAATCTAGAACCTGACAAGAGCAGACTAGAACTTGGAGAGGAGCGGGGGCTCCGCACTCCGTGCGGGCCCCTGGGCCGTCACCGGTCGGGTGTCAGCACCTGAGGCCTTAACCACCGGGAAAGGGCATTTCTACACGGGTTCCCAAAAGACTCCCGTGCCCACAACTTACAGCCGGTTCACTGGTACCGAAGCTGGCAGCAGTTCACCTCTGCCACGCGAACCAGCCCCGTGGAGGAGCAGCTTTATAGGAGCACCCCACCACCAGCCAGTTTCCAGTCGTCTAACCAGCGGTGTACCCACTGAGGGATACAAGGCTCCCCAAAGCATCCAGAACGTACATCATGGATAGGGCATTGAAGCAGCCTCCCCGTACCCGATCTGGTATTCCTGGGCGACGCTGGCACAAGAAGAAGGAGCTAAGTAGGTAGAATGGAGGAACACTGCGGATCTCTGAGGGACACTTTCACTGCTGAGTCCACCCGGTCTACTACTCAACCACTGTAAGCCATGTACTGCCTGCTGGTTACAGTAAAGACCCGTTGCAGAGACTATCTGTGTCCGTGTCTCCTTATGAACTATCCGTCCGCACACTAAGGTAACCGCAGCTGCCGCACAACATCTTGAGCAGCTCCAGCCCCCGGGGATCACCGCTCAGCCTGTGGGGAGCGTAACATCTTGCTGCTGTCCATCCCCCGGGGGTTCCGCAGCGTCGGTAGCCCTTACCGAATCTACTCATAGGTGGCGTCACGAATCAAACAAATTAAACCCCTTTTTAATCTGTTCCCGCAAGACGTCTTCAATTTTGATCTGCACTACACCGGGCCCCACTACCGGCAGGCGCGGTCCACCCGTGACAAGGAAGGAGAAGAATCGCCTGTATCAACCGGAGTCAGCCGGCCGTGGTGAGTCAGTATCGTAATGTAGTGAACTGAAACTAACCAGCCCTGTCATGTCTTAACGGAGGGAGGTGGCTGGTATTTTAGTGGTGGTCACATGTGGGGGTCGGCCTATGCTGATTGTGACCCATATTTAGGTATTTTAGTGGTGGTCACATGTGGGGGTCGGCCTATGCTGATTGTGACCCATATTTAGGTATTTTAGTGGTGGTCACATGTGGGGGTCGGCCTATGCTGATTGTGACTCATAATTAAGTATTTTACTGGTGGTCACATGTGGGGGTCGGCCTATGCTGATTGTGACCCAAATTTAAGTATTTTAGTGGTGGTTGTGGAGACCCGGGGGTCAGGGGGCGCTCTCGTCCGCAGGCCCAGCCGCCTTTACAAAGACAGCGTGGACCAGGGCTCATCCCCAACTGAACGCCCGAGCTCCTTAACCGTGGGCGGAACACTACTCAGACAACACAGGGTGAGGGAATCACAATATCAAGGCTTTATTGGATCCCCAAACAGTTAACAGCATATAACGCATAACCAAGCACAACACATAAATGTAACAGGCGACAGAGTCTCACCCTTCCGCTGGCTCACCAGGGATTAGAATGTAGCATGGCAAAGTCTGTAGCCAGGTGACTGTATCGTCCCAACCTGGGTTGCTTCCTTATCCTTATCCAGTCTTTATCAGTCGAATCCGCTAATCCGATGCTGAAGTCCTTGTGGTTCCTTAGTCCGTGTTCTGATCCCCTTGGTCGGCACCGAAATGCCTAGGCCTGGGGTTATGGCTAGCTAATCGGATCCGAAGACCCTCGATTAGCTGCCTGTATCCAATCCAGTGACCTCTAGCCGGGACCGAAACCCCTAGACTGAGGCCACTAGACAGAATCTAACTCCAATCTCCTAAAACTGCTGGTCAAAGTGAACAGTCCTCCTTATATACCCTCAGCCCTCATTGTAGGATATTGGGGACGTCATGATTGGTGCAATAACACAGTCTTTTCATTCGCTGAACTCCAATCCTCGTTTAACATATTTTAGGTACTATTGCAATCCAAATGCTGATTGATATAGCACCTTACAATGGAATGTTAGTCTGAGACAATCAGTCTGCAAACCATGACAATAACACAATAGTGGCTGGGGCCTCAATCCACATTCACAGGGTAATAGACAATGGACGATTAGCATAATTAAGTTCTCTGGCCTTCAATGACAAACAGGTTAGATAATTACATTACCAAGCTAAACTTTAACCACAGAAATCTATGACAATACTGTAAGAAATTCTCTTTGACCATTACAAGTTTACAAACCTATATACAATATGATATGTCTGGATGAATAAGAAATCCTCCTACATTATATATTAAAGGGTCCATTTCGTCACATACCTCCCCCTTCTTATTTAGCCAGACAGGGCAGTCAGATGTGATCAGTCTCTGGTTATCCTTCTCCTCTTGGCGGCATTGTCTTTTTTAATGGAGAAAACAGCAATCGAGGCTTCCATCTATACACCTCCCCCAGATTACCTCCCCCAGGATGGGCAGACATATTGTGGATAAACAGTAAAATGGGATTCAGGAGTTGAGCTCCCATGAATTTCTGGTTATCAATTCCCCCCCAGTCAATGACCACAGTCTGGCTAGGTGTACTCACTGTTGATGGCTCAGAGGAGAATGATGGGGTCTGGGAACATGGATTATCCTCAGAAGGTGGGGTAATAAGATCCACATCAGGGGGCTGCCTGGCTTCCTGGATGATGGTGATGGCTGTGACAAACTGGCTGGATAGTCCTTGTCCTGGGTCAGCTCGCAAAACAACAGATGTGGGGGGGCCATCCATGAGCCCCACTTCAACCTCCTCCTGGTTAGCCCCTGAATCAACAGGTGTGGGAAGGCTGCTCACAAATCCCACATCAAGCTCTTCCTGGTCAGTCTCCACAATAGCAGGCATGGGGACGCTGTCTGTAAGCTCCACATCAAGCTTTTCCTGGTCAGTTCCCAAAGCAACAGGGATAGGGACGTTGTCTGTAAACTCCAACTTGTCCTCTCCCTGCTCAGGCTCCAAAATAACAGGTGTAGGGTCACTGTCTGTAAGCTCCAACTTGTCCTCTCCCTGGTCGTTCGCCTCGGCTAGCTGCACACCTTCCGAAGGGATGTCTGAGCACTGACCCTCAGCCAGGGAGATGGTTAATTGGGAACAGGGTACAGGGTTTGGAGAAACAATAGCTGGGCTTACCAGGATGTGGACAGAATCAGTTTCTTGTTGTCCCGGGGCTTGGACGTCACGGACCTGGACTGGCTGTGCTGGCCGATGAGCTCCAGGCATGGGGCCTCGGTGTTGGCGACAATCTTTGTCCATATGTCCAAGACGTCCACACGCATAACAGCGCTGTGGATTGGGCAAGTCACGTATCCGGTCTGCATACCTTTGTCCTGGTGGGGCTTCTAATGGGTAGCGGAATAATCCTACTCGAGCGGCTGGTGGTAGCAGTTGGTGAGCTGGAATTCCTAAAATATTTCCCAGAACCCAAGCCCTCTCTTCTCTTGAGGCTTTTGGCCCCAATGCAGCCAAGCACTCCTTGATTTGGACTGCTGTGGACCTGGTGATTTCATGATATTCACTGGATCCATGATGTGGTGCACAACTTACATCCTCTGGTACCACGTCGGCGGGGTCCTCATCATCCTCACAATCAATCTGGGTGTCCCAATGGACCAATTTCTCAATCAAAGCCGACCGAGTGTCAGCGTTCCTGTATTCAATATTTCGCCTCTGGCACAGATCCTGTAGCATCCATTTACTGCTGCTGCCGTATCTCCTCTCCGGCCCTTGTCCCATGGCTGAGCTGGTGGGGTTGGACATGGCAACGTCCGAAACCTGAATGCCTCACCTATGGCCTGCTGGGTATGCTTATATGCCTCCCTGGTTGTTGAGCCCTTGGACGGTGTCCACGAACACCAGTCCCCTGCAGCTCCCCTGGATAAACCAGGCTGAGTAGTATCCCACCGCTGCCACCAATTGTGGAGACCCGGGGGTCAGGGGGCGCTCTCGTCCGCAGGCCCAGCCGCCTTTACAAAGACAGCGTGGACCAGGGCTCATCCCCAACTGAACGCCCGAGCTCCTTAACCGTGGGCGGAACACTACTCAGACAACACAGGGTGAGGGAATCACAATATCAAGGCTTTATTGGATCCCCAAACAGTTAACAGCATATAACGCATAACCAAGCACAACACATAAATGTAACAGGCGACAGAGTCTCACCCTTCCGCTGGCTCACCAGGGATTAGAATGTAGCATGGCAAAGTCTGTAGCCAGGTGACTGTATCGTCCCAACCTGGGTTGCTTCCTTATCCTTATCCAGTCTTTATCAGTCGAATCCGCTAATCCGATGCTGAAGTCCTTGTGGTTCCTTAGTCCGTGTTCTGATCCCCTTGGTCGGCACCGAAATGCCTAGGCCTGGGGTTATGGCTAGCTAATCGGATCCGAAGACCCTCGATTAGCTGCCTGTATCCAATCCAGTGACCTCTAGCCGGGACCGAAACCCCTAGACTGAGGCCACTAGACAGAATCTAACTCCAATCTCCTAAAACTGCTGGTCAAAGTGAACAGTCCTCCTTATATACCCTCAGCCCTCATTGTAGGATATTGGGGACGTCATGATTGGTGCAATAACACAGTCTTTTCATTCGCTGAACTCCAATCCTCGTTTAACATATTTTAGGTACTATTGCAATCCAAATGCTGATTGATATAGCACCTTACAATGGAATGTTAGTCTGAGACAATCAGTCTGCAAACCATGACAATAACACAATAGTGGCTGGAGCCTCAATCCACATTCACAGGGTAATAGACAATGGACGATTAGCATAATTAAGTTCTCTGGCCTTCAATGACAAACAGGTTAGATAATTACATTACCAAGCTAAACTTTAACCACAGAAATCTATGACAATACTGTAAGAAATTCTCTTTGACCATTACAAGTTTACAAACCAAAATGCAATATGATATGTCTGGATGAATAAGAAATCCTCCTACATTATATATTAAAGGGTCCATTTCGTCACAGTGGTCACATGTGGGGGTCGGCCTATGCTGATTGTGACCCATATTTAAGTATTTTAGTGGTGGTCACATGTGGGGGTCGCCCTATGCTGATTGTGGCCCATATTTAAGTATTTTAGTGGTGGTCACATGTGGGGGTCGCCCTCTGCTGATTGTGTTCCATATTTAATTTCTCCTTCCCTATAAGAAACTGAAGAGGTCTTTAGACTGGAAAGTTTAGGTGTTTCTGTTATTTTCTCCCATTCTATTTGATAACTGCTTTGCCCCATCTGATTTGCGAGGGAAGAGATTTTACGGGTCGCTCACGGTCCTCACAAGGGATTGGCAGCCTCTAAGGCTACAATTGCCCGGTGGTTTCACTCCGCTATCTCGGAGCATACCACATTAAAAAGGTTCCTTGTCCATCCAGAATAAGGGCACACTCCAGTAGAGCAGTGGGAGCTTCCTGGGCTCTCAGACAACAAGCTTCGGCAACTCAGCTTTGTAAAGCGGCCACCTGGTCGTCAGTCCACACATTTGTTAAATTTTACATCTGCAGATGCCGTTCTGGGACGTAAGACGTCCGAACAATTCTTCTGTTATTATACCCACCCGATGGGACTGCTATTGTACGTCCCAAGGTCTTCCTGTGTCCCCCAATGAAGCGATTAAGAAAAGGGGACTTTTGGTACTCACCGTAAAATCCTTTTCTTGGAGCTTCAATTGGGGGTCACAACTCTATCCCTTTGTATATAGTCGAGCAAATTGGTGAGTTTATGGTTGCTCCTATTGCTATTCTCACTAACTGAATTGAATTTGTGCCAGTAGGTGGGTGTATACTGCTGGGGAGGAGTTGCTTTTCTGTTGTTTCGCATAGTGTCAGCCTCCTGGTGGCAGCAAGCATACACCCAAGGTCTTCCTGTGTCCCCAATTGAAGCTCCAAGAAAAGGATTTTACGGTGAGTACCAAAAATCCCCTTATAGTCGCATTGAAGCTGTGAAGTTGGAATGGTTCCATTTGGCATCACCGAAACAAAGGATAGTGTTGAAAATGTACAGGCTCTTCTAGAATATTGCTTCATGTATCTCGAAGGAGTAAAGACTGGAATGTCGTCAAATCAAGAAACAGCTCAGTAATGTTTGTGTGGGTTGAGGTCATGTAAGCCCCTTTACACGTCAGAATCCCAAGGAGAAGTTTGCTAACAGAGAGACGGTGGAAGACATCGAGGGAGATGATACCGAGCATCTAAAGAGGCAAATCTGCTGCCAGCTGGAGGCTGAGGGACCCAGACAGTAGCGCTTGTAGAAGTCTAGATAGTAGATTCCACTGCAAGTGAATCCCAATACCACACGAACTGATGGAGGCTGTCATGCAGGGAGAGGTCTGTCAGAAATGCTTACCTAAAGGATGAGATGACCAAAAAGGGTAATGGTGACTGTGATGGTGGGTTATATTTTACTGTATTGTACTAGTGTTTTTGTTGATCCTATACTGTGTAGTCTCCCCTTTCTCGCTTACTGTTTACTCATAACACTCATTACAGAGGGTCTGACAATTGAATTCTTGTGGACTTATCCTTACTTGGTCATTCCAGCCTCTCTGCCTGCAAGCATTTGTTTTCACCCCCCTGGAGTGTGTCAATACACCTGGTTTGGATATTAAGAGGTGGTTGGGGGAGGAGAGGCAGTACGATTTGAGTCTTTTGTGTGGGATGCTGAAGCTGAGGCCAGATCCCCAAACAGACAGGTGAGGCACTTTGATTACCTGGATATACAGTATACTGCTGGATTGTTTTAAGGATTTTTCTGATGGATTGTTTTATGGATTTTTATGTTTTCAAGCAATAAAGCTTCTTGGGCTACTCACACATCTCTCACTCTGTTGATTGTGGGATACCGGACAAGGACAGTAACAATGACCGACCAAGGTCTGGAGCCCAAAGTTGACAGGGGGGACTCTCTGGCATGGTATGAAATGATCCTAAACCTTACAGCTTTAGGCAGAGGGGGGAATATGTGATATGGTGACTGACTGCATTATAAATGGCTGGTATATATCATAGCATTAGGAAGAAGGAGATCCAGCTCACCCAGGAGAAGGCTTGACAAAGGACAGTCACTGCCCGAAACATGTTGCGTTAGGGCAGCATGTATATTTGGCATCTAATTCACTGGTGTGCATGCATTATACCGTGCATTGGAAAACTTAACTTAATTTAAATAAACCATTTGATTATATCTCAGAAGCTGGACCACCCTTTCATTTCCATGGTATATATCACAGCAAGGTTCATCTGGGACAGATTTGTGTTGTTGTAAAGCCAAAGAAAGGCTCCTGGCTATGTTTCATTCTGTGGTTAATGGACCTTGTAATAAACCTATTGGATGTGAGTCTGGTCAACCAATATCTAACATTGATTAACCTGTACATTTTATGTATTTTATGTACAAATTATTCTTTTCTACTTTGTCTACTGTAAAAGCTAAGATCGGCACTGAAAGAAGTCACATAGAGCAGAACACTGACCAGCCGGTTGGCGAGAGAGATAGTGAGCGCCGTGGCGTCCGCCTCCTGCTGACACTTCAGCTTGTCTGCTGTCGCCTTCTCAAACTTCGCTGTCAGTTTAGCGAGATTTTCATTCAGGAGCTGTCAGGAAAAAGAATGGAAATAGTCACTAATAGCCATGTTATGGTACATAGGAGCAGTATTATAATAGTTACTAGCTGGGTGCCCGATGCACATGCATCGGGATTCTGGAAGAGCGAGTCTCTGACTCGCAATGGCCGCTTCGCGGCCAATGCTTCGCGCTGCTAAGGCGACTCGCCATGCCCGCTGCGCGGGCATAGCGAGTCGCCTTAGAACTGCTCGCAATGGCGGCTGCGCGGCCAATGCTTCAGGCGTATCCACATGACCACGCTGACTCGCAGCGCGAGCGGACTCAGAAGGGGCAAAAAACCCATTCACAATTATATAATAGATATTCTTGTATATAGGAGCAGTATTATAGTAGTTATATTCTTGTACATAGGGGCAGTATTATAGTAGTTATATTCTTGTATATAGGAGAAGTATTATAGTAGTTATATTCTTGTATATAGGAGCAGTATTATAGTAGTTATATTCTTGTATATAGGGCAGTATTATAGTAGTTATATTCTTGTATATAGGAGCAGTATTATAGTAGTTATATTCTTGTATATAGGAGCAGTATTATAGTAGTTATATTCTTGTATACAGGAGCAGTATTATAGTAGTTATATTCTTGTACATAGGAGCAGTATTATAGTAGTTATATTCTTGTATATAGGAGCAGTATTATAGTAGTTATATTCTTGTTATAAGAGGCAGTATTATAGTAGTTATATTCTTGTATACAGGAGCAGTATTATAGTAGGTATATTCTTGTATATAGAGGCAGTATTATAGTAGTTATATTCTTGTATATAGAGGCAGTATTATAGTAGTTATATTCTTGTATATAGGAGCAGTATTATAGTAGTTATATTCTTGTATATAGGAGCAGTATTATAGTAGTTATTTCTTGTACATAGGAGCAGTATTATAGTAGTTATATTCTTGTATATAGGAGGCAGTATTATAGTAGTTATATTCTTGTATATAGGGGCAGTATTATAGTAGTTATATTCTTGTATATAGGATCAGTATTATAGTAGTTATATTCTTGTATATAGGGGTAGTATAATAGTAGTTATATTCTTGTATATAGGAGCAGTATTATAGTAGTTATATTCTTGTATATAGGGGCAGTATTATAGTAGTTATATTCTTATATATAGGAGCAGTATTATAGTAGTTATATTCTTGTATATAGGGGCAGTATTATAGTAGTTATATTCTTGTACATGGGAGCAGTATTATAGTAGTTATATTCTTGTACATGGGAGCAGTATTATAGTAGTTATATTCTTGTATATAGGGGCAGTATTATAATAGTTATATTCTTGTATATAGGAGCAGTATTATAGTAGTTATATTCTTGTATATAGGGGCAGTATTATAGTAGTTATATTCTTGTATATAGGAGCAGTATTATAGTAGTTATATTCTTGTACATAGGGGCAGTATTATAGTAGTTATATTCTTGTATATAGGAGCAGTATTATAGTAGTTATATTCTTGTATATAGGAGCAGTATTATAGTAGTTATATTCTTGTATATAGGGACAGTATTATAGTAGTTATATTCTTGTATATAGGGCAGTATTATAGTAGTTTTATTCTTGTATATAGGAGCAGTATTATAGTAGTTATATTCTTGTATATAGAGGCAGTATTATAGTAGTTATATTCTTGTATATAGGGGCAGTATTATAGTAGTTATATACTTATATATAGGAGCAGTATTATAGTAGTTATATTCTTGTATATAGGGGCAGTATTATAGTAGTTATATTCTTGTATATAGGAGCAGTATTATAGTAGCTATATTCTTGTACGTAGGAGCAGTATTATAGTAGTTATATTCTTGTATATAGGAGCAGTATTATAGTAGTTATATTCTTGTATATAGGGACAGTATTATAGTAGTTATATTCTTGTACATAGGGCAGTATTATAGTAGTTATATTCTTGTATATAGGGGACAGTATTATAGTAGTTATATTTTTGTATATAGGAGCAGTATTATAGTAGTTATATTCTTGTATATAGGGGCAGTATTATAGTAGTTATATTCTTGTACATAGGGGCAGTATTATAGTAGTCATATTCTTGTAAATTTGGTGGCAGTATTATAGTAGTTATATTCTTGTACATAGGAGCAGTATTATAGTAGTTATATTCTTGTATATAGGGGCAGTATTATAGTAGTTATATACTTATATATAGGAGCAGTATTATAGTAGTTATATTCTTGTATATAGGGGCAGTATTATAGTAGTTATATATCTTGTATATAGAGGCAGTATTATAGTAGTTATATTCTTGTACATAGGGCAGTATTATAGTAGTTATATTCTTGTATATAGGGGCAGTATTATAGTAGTTATATTCTTGTATATAGGAGCAGTATTATAGTAGTTATATTCTTGTATATAGGGCAGTATTATAGTAGTTATATTCTTGTATATAGGAGCAGTATTATAGTAGTTATATTCTTGTATATAGGAGCAGTATTATAGTAGTTATATTCTTGTATATAGGTGCAGTATTATAGTAGTTATATTCTTGTATATAGGGGCAGTATTATAGTAGTTATATTCTTGTATATAGGGGCAGTATTATAGTAGTTATATTCAGGGGCGTAACTAGAACTGGCAGGGCCCCATAGCAAACTTTTGAACGGGGCCCCCTCCAAGACACGCCCCCAATGACACGCCCCTCCAAGACACGCCCCCCCCAAAAAAATGACACGCCCCTTCAAGACACACCCCCTTACAGGCCCCAGCAGTATATACAGCAGCCCCAGTGGTATACCGCAGCCTCTCCAGTGGTATATACAGGCCCCAGCAGTATTACAGCAGCCTCCGCAGTGGTGGTATATACAGCGCCCAGTGGTGGTATACAGGGCCCCTGGTGGTGGTATATACAGGCCCCTGGTGGTGGTATACAGGGCCCCTGGTGGTGGTATATACAGGCCCCTGGTGGTGGTATATACAGGCCCCTGGTGGTGGTATATACAGAGCCCCTGGTGGTGGTATATACAGGCCCCTGGTGGTAGTATACAGGCCCCTGGTGGTGGTATATACAGAGCCCCTGGTGGTAGTATACAGGCCCCTGGTGGTGGTATATACAGAGCCCCTGGTGGTAGTATACAGGCCCCTGGTGGTTAGTATTACAGGCCCCTGGTTGGTAGTATAACAGAGCCCCTGGTGGTGGTATATACAGGCCCCTGGTGGTAGTATACAGAGCCCCTGGTGGTGGTATATACAGGCCCCTTGGTGGTAGTATACAGAGCCCCTGGTGGTAGTATACAGGCCCCTGGTGGTGGTAGTATACAGAGCCCCTGGTGGTGGTAGTATACAGAGCCCCTGGTGGTGGTAGTATACAGGCCCCTGGTGGTATATACAGAGCCCCTGGTGGTGGTAGTATACAGAGCCCCTGGTGGTAGTATACAGGCCCCTGGTGGTAGTATACAGGCCCCTGGTGGTAGTATACAGGCCCCTGGTGGTGGTAGTATACAGAGCCCCTGGTGGTGGTAGTATACAGAGCCCCTGGTGGTGGTAGTATACAGAGCCCCTGGTGGTGGTAGTATACAGAGCCCCTGGTGGTGGTAGTATACAGAGCCCCTGGTGGTAGTATACAGGCCCCTGGTGGTGGTAGTATACAGAGCCCCTGGTGGTGGTAGTATACAGAGCCCCTGGTGGTAGTATACAGGCCCCTGGTGGTAGTATACAGGCCCCTGGTGGTGGTAGTATACAGAGCCCCTGGTGGTGGTAGTATACAGAGCCCCTGGTGGTGGTAGTATACAGAGCCCCTGGTGGTGGTAGTATACAGAGCCCCTGGTGGTAGTATACAGGCCCCTGGTGGTAGTATACAGGCCCCTGGTGGTGGTAGTATATAGAGCCCCTGGTGGTGGTAGTATACAGAGCCCCTGGTGGTGGTAGTATACAGAGCCCCTGGTGGTAGTATACAGGCCCCTGGTGGTATATACAGAGCCCCTGGTGGTAGTATACAGGCCCCTGGTGGTGGTAGTATACAGAGCCCCTGGTGGTGGTAGTATACAGAGCCCCTGGTGGTAGTATACAGGCCCCTGGTGGTAGTATACAGGCCCCTGGTGGTGGTAGTATATAGAGCCCCTGGTGGTGGTAGTATACAGAGCCCCTGGTGGTGGTAGTATACAGAGCCCCTGGTGGTAGTATACAGGCCCTGGTGGTATATACAGAGCCCCTGGTGGTAGTATACAGGCCCCTGGTGGTGGTAGTATACAGAGCCCCTGGTGGTAGTATACAGGCCCCTGGTGGGTATATACAGGCCCCCCACTCCTCCTCTGCTGCACACGTCACCTGTAAAGGAATACATCATACTTACTTATCTCTGCCGGCTGCCGCCGCTCTGCACCGCGCTCCGTCTTCATCCAGCTTCTTCCTGGTTGTGACGTCATTTCCTGCGCCCGGCGGTCACAACCAGGAAGAAGCTGGATGAAGACGGAGCGCGGTGCAGAGCGGCGGCAGCCGGCAGAGATAAGTAAGTATGATGTATTCCTTTACAGGTGACGTGTGCAGCAGAGGAGGAGTGGGGGACCTGTATATACACACTGGGGGCCTGTAGCTGACCGGATAGCAGCGTAGCGGCGCTGGGTCCGGGCCCCCCACAAGGGCCGGGCCCCAAAGCGACTGCTACGTCTGCTATGCCGGTAGTTACGCCCCTGGTTATATTCTTGTATATAGGGGTAGTATCATAGTACAGTGATATTCTTGAATATAGGAGCAGTATTATACCAGGGATATTCTTGTACATAGGGGGCAGTACTGTTACCTGTCTATAGGACTTACAGCGATTTTGGCTGTGATGGCGGCAAGCTTCTCCTCGGCGGCGGCCAGCTCGGCGTTGGCCTTGTTAAGTGCTTGCCGTTTTGGCTCCACCTCACAGAAGACCTCGTAGAACTTTACGATGTTGACCACCCAGGAGCAGAGCCCGGCGGCAGCGAGGGACTTAGAGGCGATGAATTCGGGGTTGAACTCGGCATCTTTTAGGTAGGGCTGGATGGATTTGATGCAATTCTCATGGATGTTCTCCTTGTTGAAGTTGATCAGGGAGTCGAGGAAGCCATCCACTTTACTCATCATCACCCTGGCGGCTTTCCAGCTCCTGTCTTTTGGAACTCTGCCCCCAGGGGCCGTAAGGACCATGACGGCCGCCGTGACGTTGGTGACGGCTGAAGGTGGAGACCCGAAAGATTTCAGCTCCGTCAGATTGTTCTGTGGAGACAAATGAGTAGATAAGTGCAGACCCCGGGGGACGCGGACGCCGCCCTCCATATTGAGGACATATAGCGGTACCTTATTTAGAGTGTTCAGGGCTTCTTGAGCTGCCACCAGAGCCGGTTCAGCTTTAGCCAGATCCGTCTCGCAGTCTCTCTGCTTCTTCCCAACCTCCTCGGCGATGACGGCCACCTTCTTTTCCTCTTCGTCGGCCACGGCTTTCTCCTTTCCCACCTTCTCAGTCTCCACCCCGACCACCTGGATGAGTTTATCAGCGTCCTCGTTCTTCTGTTTCAGCTCCACCTCTTGAGCTGCCAGTTTGGCTTTCAGGTCGTCCACCTGTATCAGGAGACATTGGTATAATTTCATGGGTACCTCATCTCCGCTGGCGCTCATATCTCTGACTTGGGCCCCCCGACACTGCTCTTAATGTATTTTTCAGTTGTCTCTGAGCTGGTGGGTGAAGACTAGTTGCTATGGTGTCCACCATAGTAATGTAACTGTGAATCCAGCTCTGAGGTAAGATAAAATACTAAAAATCAGCAAGGAGGGCATCTGAGCAGTGTAACTGTGAATCTAGTTATGAAGAAAAATAAAACACTAAAAACTGCTACAAGGAAAGTATAGTGCAGTACTGAGCAGTGTAACTGTGACTCTAGCTCTGGGGCAAATAAAACACTACAAAACTGCAGTAAGGAAGGCATTATACAGCAGTACTGAGCAGTGTAACTGTAAACCAAATAAAACTAAAAACTGCAGCAAGGCGGACATTATACAGTAGTATTGAGAAGTGTAACTGTGAATCCAGCTCTGAGCAAGATAAAACACTAAAAAACTGCAGCAAGGAGGGTATTATACAGCAGTACTGAGCAATGTAACTGTGAATCAAGATAAAACTAAAAACTTCCTAAAGGAGAGGCATTATACAGCAGTACTGAGCAGTGTAGCTGTGAATCCAGCTCTGAGGCAAGATAAAACATTAAATAATTGCAGCTAGGAGGGCATTATACAGTAATGCTGAGCAGTGTAGCTGTGAATTCAGCTCTGAGCAAGATAAAACACTAAAAAACTGCAGCAAGGAGGTTATTATACAGCAGTACTGGAAAGTGTAACTGTGAATCCAGCTCTGAGCAAGATAAAACACTAAAAACTGCAGCAAGGAGGGTATTATACAGCAGTACTGAAAAGTGTAACTGTGAATCCAGCTCTGAGCAAGATAAAACTCTAAAAAACTGCAGCAAGGAGGGTATTATACAGCAGTACTGAAAAGTGTAACTGTGAATCCAGCTCTGAGCAAGATAAAACACTAAAAAACTGCAGCAAGGAGGGTATTATACAGCAGTACTGAAAAGTGTAACTGTGAATCCAGCTCTGAGCAAGATAAAACACTAAAAAACTGCAGCAAGGAGGGTATTATACAGCAATACTGAAAAGTGTAACTGTGAATCCAGCTCTGAGCAAGATAAAACACTAAAAACTGCAGCAAGGAGGGTATTATACAGCAGTACTGAAAAGTGTAACTGTGAATCCAGCTCTGAGCAAGATAAAACACTAAAAAACTGCAGCAAGGAGGGTATTATACAGCAGTACTGAAACGTTTAACTGTGAATCCAGCTCTGAGCAAGATAAAACACTAAAAAACTGCAGCAAGGAGGGTATTATACAGCAGTACTGAAAAGTGTAACTGTGAATCAAGATAAAACTAAAAACTTCCTAAAAGAGAAGCATTACAGAGCAGTACTGAGCAGTGTAGCTGTGAATCCAGCTCTGAGGCAAGATAAAACATTAAATAATTGTAGCTAGAAGGGCATTATACAGTAATACTAAGCAGTGTAGCTGTGAATCCAGCTCTGAGTTAAAATAAAACACTAGTAAGCTGTAGGAAGGAGGGCATTATACAACACTACTGAGCAAATGCTTAATATAACCCAATATGGCATCATTTTAAAGTATGCAACACCCCCCCCAGGCTGGCAGATAGCCCTAAAAAAGATGCATTATGCAAGAAATACTTGTCATACACATTTTTGAACAGTACAAAATCAAGTAAAAATACAGATAAATTCGAGTTTTATTGTGCAAAAACTTAAAAACAAGATGGTGGTAGAAAAATACAGGGGACTCTTATCCAACAATTGGGAGGCTCAGTCCCACATAATACAAGTGTATTTCAGTATGTCCACACAGTATGACAAAGGGTACCCACACAAGGGTCCACAAACACTAAGCAAAGCCGGGACAGCAAATGTACATAGAATATCTGAAAAGATTATGGTGATAAAGCATATGCCCCGTATAGTGTTTCTGTGAATCAAGCTCTGATGCTAGATAAAACACTAAAAAACTGCAGCAAGGAGGGTATTATACTGCAGTACTGAGCAGTGTAACTGTGAATCCAGCTCTAGTGCAACATAAAACACTGAAAAAACACAGTAAGGATGGCATTATACAGCAGTACTGAGAAGTGTTACTGTGAGTCCAGCTCTGATGTTAGTAAAAAAAAACTAAAAACTTCAGCAAGGAGGGTATTATACAGCAGTACTGAGCAGTGTAACGGTGAATCAAGATAAAACAAAAAACTGCAGCAAGCAGGACATTATATAGCAGTACTGAGCAGTGTAGTTGTTACTCAACCTCTGAAGCAAGCTAAAACTAAAAAACTGCAGGAAGGAGGACATTATACAGTAGTACTGCCCAGTGTAGCTGTGATTCCAGTAGTGGCTTGATATAAAATAATTGTTAGACACCAGGGATCTGTATGCATCTCCTCTCTACATAGACTTTAATAGACAGCTGTAATCTGATCCCTCAGTGAGTTGGAAGACTTGAGTAAGATTGATTGCAGCCATTTTTTTAGAGTGAATGATGAAGGAAGTGAGAGAAGAGGCTCATAAATGGAGAAAGAGACGGCAGAGAGTGTTGGGCAAATACTAAGAGGAAACATTGGCTGCGCATGGGCTCGGGGGGGGGTTATAAAGCAATCTATTATTTTGCGTTAAAGGGATCTTCCCTCTGCACAAGGTAAAATGGTTAAAGGGGAGGTTACAGGAGACAGACCTCAGCAGATGTTTGGCTTGTCCTGGTGGGGTGGTAACTGGGCGGAGTCATACCTGGGCAGGGTGGTACCTGGGTGAAGTCATACCTGGGTAGGGTTGTACCTGGGTGGGGTGGTACCTGGGTGGAGTCGTACCTGGGTGGGGTCATACCTGGGCAGGGTGGTACCTGGGTAGGGTGGTACCTGGGTGGAATCATACCTGGGCGGGGTGGTACCTGGGTGGGATGGTACCTGGGCGGAGATGTACTGGAGTGGTACCTGGGTGGAAACGTACCTGGGCGGCGTCATACCTGGGCAGGGTCGTACCTGGGTAGGGTGGTACCTGGGTGGAGTCGTACCTGGACGGGGTGGTACCTGGACGGGGTGGTACCTGGGCGGAGATGTACTGGGGTCGTACCTGGGCGGGGATGTACCTGGGTGGTACCTGGGCAGGGTGGTACCTAGGTGGTACCTGGGCAGGGTGGTACCTGGGCAGGGTGGTACCTGGGCAGAGGTGCTGTTCAGCTTCTCCAGGCCGTTCTCCAGGCGCTCCATCTTGGCGGACAGCTCCTTCCTCTTCTTGCTCAGTAGGTTCTGGTAGAGCTTGATCTGCTCCAGGAAGGATTTGGGAGTGGTGTAGTTGTAGCGCCGCTCGTTGCTCAGGTAAGACTTGGACATGTCGTTCACACTGGTGTGAACATACGCCATGAATTTACTGATGGAGTCCTTCACCGGAGCCTGATGGGGGGGAACGAAAAATAAGAATCAAAATCCCTCTGTACTGATTCCTACTACAGAACAAATCACAGGCGGACACAAACCTCAATGTTCTCTGTCTCCTGGAGGAAGCGCAGACTGACGGACTCTAGCGCCTCCTGTGGCCACTCGTGGAACCAGTTGATTGCGGTGCAGTTCACCACGGCGGGAAACTTCCTGCTCCGAACCCGAAGCTTGTTACCAACCGGGGAGAAACAGAGGGCGACCTACAGAGACAGATAGGGACGGTCATAATGGCAGGGCGGTATTATAGCAGTTATATTCTTGTATATAGGAGCAGTATTATAGTAGTTATATTCTTGTATATAGGGAGCAGTATTATAGTAGTTATATTCTTGTATATAGGAGCAGTATTATAGTAGTGATATTCTTGTACATAGGGGCAGTATTATAGTAGTTATATTCTTGTATATAGGAGCAGTATTATAGTAGTGATATTCTTGTACATAGGGGGCAGTATTATAGTAGTTATATTCTTGTATATAGGAGCAGTATTATAGTAGTTATATTCTTGTATATAGGAGCAGTATTATAGTAGTTATATTCTTGTATATAGGAGCAGTATTATAGTAGTTATATTCTTGTATATAGGAGCAGTATTATAGTAGTTATATTCTTGTATATAGGAGCAGTATTATAGAAGTTATATTCTTGTATATAGGAGCAGTATTATAGGAGTTATATTCTTGTACATAGGAGCAGTATTATAGTAGTTATATTCTTGTACATAGGAGCAGTATTATAGTAGTTATATTCTTGTATATAGGAGCAGTATTATAGTAGTTATATTCTTGTATATAGGAGCAGTATTATAGTAGTGATATTCTTGTATATAGGAGCAGTATTATAGTAGTGATATTCTTGTACATAGAGGCAGTATTATAGTAGTTATATTCTTGTATATAGGGGCAGTATTATAGTAGTTATATTCTTGTATATAGGAGCAGTATTATAGTAGTTATATTCTTGTACATAGGAGCAGTATTATAGTAGTTATATTCTTGTATATAGGAACATTATTATAGTAGTTATATTCTTGTACATAAGGGCAGTATTATAGTAGTTATATTCTTGTATATAGGGGCAGTATTATAGTAGTGATATTCTTGTATATAGGAGCAGTATTATAGTAGTTATATTCTTGTACATAGGAGCAGTATTATAGTAGTTATATTCTTGTATATAGGAGCAGTATTATAGTAGTTATATTCTTGTATATAGGGGCAGTATTATAGTAGTTATATTCTTGTATATAGGAGCAGTATTATAGTAGTTATATTCTTGTACATAGGAGCAGTATTATAGTAGTTATATTCTTGTATATAGGAACATTATTATAGTAGTTATATTCTTGTATATAGGGGCAGTATTATAGTAGTTATATTCTTGTACATAGGAGCAGTATTATAGTAGTTATATTCCTGTATATAGGAGCAGTATTATAGTAGTTATATTCTTGTATATAGGAGCAGTATTATAGTAGTTATATTCTTGTATATAGGAGCAGTATTATAGTAGTTATATTCTTGTATATAGGAACATTATTATAGTAGTTATATTCTTGTACATAGGGGCAGTATTATAGTAGTTATATTCTTGTATATAGGGGAAGTATTATAGTAGTTATATTCTTGTATATAGGAGCAGTATTATAGTAGTTATATTCTTGTATATAGGAGCAGTATTATAGTAGTTATATTCTTGTATATAGGAACATTATTATAGTAGTTATATTCTTGTACATAGGGGCAGTATTATAGTAGTTATATTCTTGTATATAGGAGCAGTATTATAGTAGTTATATTCTTGTATATAGGAGCAGTATTATAGTAGTTATATTCTTGTATATAGGAGCAGTATTATAGTAGTTATATTCTTGTATATAGGAGCAGTATTATAGTAGTTATATTCTTGTATATAGGAGCAGTATTATAGTAGTTATATTCTTGTATATAGGAACATTATTATAGTAGTTATATTCTTGTACATAGGGGCAGTATTATAGTAGTTATATTCTTGTATATAGGGGCAGTATTATAGTAGTTATATTCTTGTATATAGGGGCAGTATTATAGTAGTTATATTCTTGTATATAGGGGCAGTATTATAGTAGTTATATTCTTGTACATAGGAGCAGTATTATAGTAGTTATATTCCTGTATATAGGAGCAGTATTATAGTAGTTATATTCTTGTATATAGGAGCAGTATTATAGTAGTTATATTCTTGTATATAGGAGCAGTATTATAGTAGTTATATTCTTGTATATAGGAACATTATTATAGTAGTTATATTCTTGTGTATTGGAGCAGTATTATAGTAGTTATATTCTTGTATATAGGGGCAGTATTATAGTAGTTATATTCTTGTATATAGGGAAGTATTATAGTAGTTATATTCTTGTATATAGGAGCAGTATTATAGTAGTTATATTCTTGTATATAGGAGCAGTATTATAGTAGTTATATTCTTGTATATAGGAACATTATTATAGTAGTTATATTCTTGTACATAGGGGCAGTATTATAGTAGTTATATTCTTGTATATAGGGGCAGTATTATAGTAGTTATATTCTTGTACATAGGAGCAGTATTATAGTAGTTATATTCTTGTATATAGGGGCAGTATTATAGTAGTTATATTCTTGTACATAGGAGCAGTATTATAGTAGTTATATTCCTGTATATAGGAGCAGTATTATAGTAGTTATATTCTTGTATATAGGAGCAGTATTATAGTAGTTATATTCTTGTATATAGGAGCAGTATTATAGTAGTTATATTCTTGTACATAGGAGCAGTATTATAGTAGTTATATTCTGGTATATATGAGCAGTATTATAGTAGTTATATTCTTGTATATAGGGGCAGTATTATAGTAGTTATATTCTTGTACATAGGAGCAGTATTATAGTAGTTATATTCTTGTACATAGGGGCAGTATTATAGTAGTTATATTCTTGTACATAGGAGCAGTATTATAGTAGTTATATTCCTGTATATAGGAGCAGTATTATAGTAGTTATATTCTTGTATATAGGAGCAGTATTATAGTAGTTATATTCTTGTATATAGGAGCAGTATTATAGTAGTTATATTCTTGTATATAGGAGCAGTATTATAGTAGTTATATTCTTGTATATAGGAACATTATTATAGTAGTTATATTCTTGTACATAGGGGCAGTATTATAGTAGTTATATTCTTGTATATAGGGGCAGTATTATAGTAGTTATATTCTTGTATATAGGGGCAGTATTATAGTAGTTATATTCTTGTACATAGGAGCAGTATTATAGTAGTTATATTCCTGTATATAGGAGCAGTATTATAGTAGTTATATTCCTGTATATAGGAGCAGTATTATAGTAGTTATATTCTTGTATATAGGAGCAGTATTCTAGTAGTTATATTCTTGTATATAGGAGCAGTATTATAGTAGTTATATTCCTGTATATAGGGACAGTATTATAGTAGTTATATTCTTGTATATAGGAGCAGTATTATAGTAGTTATATTCTTGTATATAGGAGCAGTATTATAGTAGTTATATTCTTGTATATAGGAGCAGTATTATAGCAGTTATATTCTTGTATATAGGAGCAGTATTATAGTAGTTATATTCTTGTATACAGGAGCAGTATTATAGTAGTTATATTCTTGTATATAGGGGCAGTATTATAGTAGTTATATTCTTGTATATAGGAGCAGTATTATAGTAGTTATATTCTTGTATATAGGAGCAGTATTATAGTAGTTATATTCTTGTATATAGGAGCAGTATTATAGTAGTTATATTCCTGTATATAGGGACAGTATTATAGTAGTTATATTCTTGTATATAGGAGCAGTATTATAGTAGTTATATTCTTGTATATAGGAGCAGTATTATAGTAGTTATATTCTTGTATATAGGAGCAGTATTATAGCAGTTATATTCTTGTATATAGGAGCAGTATTATAGTAGTTATATTCTTGTATACAGGAGCAGTATTATAGTAGTTATATTCTTGTATATAGGGGCAGTATTATAGTAGTTATATTCTTGTATATAGGAGCAGTATTATAGTAGTTATATTCTTGTATATAGGAGCAGTATTATAGTAGTTATTATTCTTGTATATAGGAGCAGTATTATAGTAGTTATATTCTTGTATATAGGAGCAGTAGTATAGTAGTTATATTCTTGTATATAGGAGCAGTATTATAGCAGTAATATTCTTGTATATAGGGGCAGTATTATAGTAGTTTTATTCTTGTATATAGGGGCAGTATTATAGTAGTTATATTCTTGTATATAGGGGCAGTATTATAGTAGTTATATTCTTGTATATAGGAGCAGTATTATAGTAGTTATATTCTTGTATATAGGAGCAGTATTATAGCAGTTATATTCTTGTATATAGAGGCAGTATTATAGTAGAACAATCACTTTAGAAGAAGTGGTATAGAATCTAATATAAGAATGCTGTAGTTATACTCGGAGTTGTCCTTGTATAACCGGTGAAGAGTTCATCTCCATTATTTGGGTCTCGGGATTTCCCGCTTTATATTTCGGACGTTTTTCAGTCACAATCGCTCCAGTGATTGGAGGCGATGGATTCCCTTCTGCAGAAATCACGGCTGATTGTGCAGTGTGAATGGGCTGATGATTTGTTTCGGGCTTTTCTAAGGGATTGTTGCTGCGTCTTCTGAGGATGTATTGATCGGGTAATCACATTTTTATTTTTTTTTGGGTGCCTTACAGCAGCCATCTGTTGCCCCCGCCCTCCTTCATTGTGAACAGAGACAGCGAAAAGAAAAGAGGTTGACAGACGTCCCAAAGACCCTGATCATCAGATCCTCTCTAAAGAGGGAAGACTCCACCAAAACCGAACGAAAGTACCAAAGAGAATCTGGAGGTGGGGGCCAACTCCGCTCCTGAAATCCTCTGTACTGCTGGGACCTGCTCCTTCCTCTATGTATCTCTGTGACTCCTCTCCTGAAATCCTCTGTGCTGCTGGGACCTGCTCCTTCCTCTATGTATCTCTGTGACTCCTCTCCTGAAATCCTCTGTGCTGCTGGGACCTGCTCCTTCCTCTATGTATCTCTGTGACTCCTCTCCTGAAATCCTCTGTGCTGCTGGGACCTGCTCCCTCCTCTATGTATCTCGTGACTCCTGTCCTGAAATCCTCTGTGCTGCTGGGACCTGCTCCTTCCTCTATGTATCTCGTGACTCCTCTCCTGAAATCCTCTGTCCTGCTGGGACCTGCTCCTTCCTCTATGTATCTCTGTGACTCCTCTCCTGAAATCCCCTGTCCTGCTGGGACCTGCTCCTTCCTCTATGTATCTCTGTGACTCCTCTCCTGACATCCTCTGTGCTGCTGGGACCTGCTCCTTCCTCTATGTATCTCTGTGACTCCTCTCCTGAAATCCTCTGTGCTGCTGGGACCTGCTCCTTCCTCTATGTATCTCTGTGACTCCTCTCCTGAAATCCTCTGTGCTGCTGGGACCTGCTCCTTCCTCTATGTATCTCTGTGACTCCTCTCCTGAAATCCTCTGTGCTGCAGAACCTGCTCCTTCCTCTATGTATCTCTGTGACTTCTCTCCTGAAATCCTCTGTTCTGCTGGGACCTGCTCCTTCCTCTATGTATCTCTGTGACTCCTCTCCTGAAATCCTCTGTGCTGCTGGGACCTGCTCCTTCCTCTATGTATCTCTGTGACTTCTCCTGAAATCCTCTGTGCTGCTGGGTCATGCTCCTTCCTCTATGTATCTCTGTGACTCCTTTTCTGAAATCCTCTATGCTGCTGGGACCTGTTCCTTCCTCTATGTATCTCTGTGACTCCTCTCCTGAAATCCTCTGTGCTGCTGGGACCTGCTCCTTCCTCTATGTATCTCTGTGACTCCTCTCCTGAAATCCTTTGTGCTTCTGAAGTCCTTCCCCACTCCCACACCGGCCCATTGACTCACTTTCAGCTGTCTCCGCACTCGGTCGATGAAGAATTTCCAGCAGTTTTCCCGAGTGTCCATCAGGCCTTGACTCTTCACCTCGTTCCTGACGCTCCCGATGATGTTCTCCACCTCATCATCTGGGAACAGGTCGGGGATTTCACCTGGCAAGAAAAAGGGGCTGATAATGGAGGAGGGGGGTGGAGATGCCCTGGACCCGGCTGGGCAGAGTTGAACTGGTACCACATGCTCACCAGACGCCAACAAGTCGTTGACTAGAACGAGGAACTTCTCATCGGCCACCTGAGCGTCCGTCATCAGGAAAACTGTCCCCACGTTCTTCACTCCAGCTTTAATATACTGAGTCGCCAGATCGGCCTGAAGGTGCAGGAAAAAAGCAGAATTATGACCATAAAGTTACCGTCACACGCCGCAATCTTGCCTGGAAATCATAAAGGCGATATGTCGTTCCGGAGCAATTGAAATTGTCTCACGGTTGCAGCGTGTGATTTCAGAATTTCACGGCGGCTGTCACCGCAATTGTTGTGCAATATTTCCATGTCGTGGCATGTGACAGGGCGATAATGATGGAAAGAGCGTTGCCTATGATTTCCCGTAGGCGTGCCTCAGCGTGCTGGAGTCCGCGCCCCGTCTGAGATGATTGGTGTGGGATACTGTGTTCCCATTGGCTGTCAATTGACATATTTGAAGAGCTGTCCGTTCAGCACCACACACATCTTCAGCTACACAACCATCCGCAAACTCAGTGCAAACTCCGATAGACAATGGCGTCATGTATTAGCCAGCCTCCCAGAGCAGGCTGACCTATAGTAACGCTGTTGCGTTGTCCAATGAGCGTGTTTGGGGCGCGGTGTAAACCACTGTGGCACACCTATCCCTCGCCGCGCCGAACATGTACGCCCACATTGTCTTTGAGATTACGGCGTGTGAAGCGGTGATGGAATTAGGCAAGATTGGTTCCGCTATAGGGGAGGCGATTTCCGGAGCGACACAGCGCCTTAGCTTCAGGGCAAAACTGCAGCGTGTGATGCCGCCATAGGCGATCTGAGGCGACCACGAAAAATGTGAGCGCGCATATCGCCAGGCGAGATTGCAGCGTGTGATGGTACCCTTATATGTTCCTAGACTACAGATGTCACCACCAGAGATATTCCCAGACTACAGGTGTCACCACCAGAGATATTCCCTGACTACAGGTGTCACCACCAGAGATATTCCCAGACTACAGGTGTCACCACCAGAGATATTCCCTGACTACAGGTGTCACCACCAGAGATATTCCCTGACTACAGGTGTCACCACCAGAGATATTCCCAAACTACAGGTGTCACCACCAGAGAAATTCCCAGACTACAGGTGTCACCACCAGAGATATTCCCAGACTACAGGTGTCACCACCAGAGATATTCCCTGACTACAGGTGTCACCACCAGAGATATTCCCTGACTACAGGTGTCACCACCAGAGATATTCCCAAACTACAGGTGTCACCACCAGAGAAATTCCCAGACTACAGGTGTCACCACCAGAGATATTCCCAGACTACAGGTGTCACCACCAGAGATATTCCCTGACTACAGGTGTCACCACCAGAGATATTCCCAAACTACAGGTGTCACCACCAGAGATATTCCCTGACTACAGGTGTCACCACCAGAGATATTCCCAGACTACAGGTGTCACCACCAGAGATATTCCCAGACTACAGGTGTCACTACCAGAGATATTCCCTGACTACAGGTGTCACCACCAGAGATATTCCCTGACTACAGGTGTCACCACCAGAGATATTCCCTAACTACAGGTGTCACCACCAGAGATATTCCCAGACTACAGGTGTCACCACCAGAGATATTCCCTGACTACAGGTGTCACCACCAGAGATATTCCCTGACTACAGGTGTCACCACCAGAGATATTCCCTGACTACAGGTGTCACCGCTGATGGGGGTGGGGAATAGGAAGCTGTTCACCTCAACACTCATCGGATTCCCAGGCACCTGGAACAGTGGCTGGCTCCACCAATCAGTTCAGAAGAAAAAAGGTATTTTCCAGGGCCACTGGACCATACTGACAGCAAGTTTATTAGAACATATTTAAAAACACTTACATCCCGCCGGACGCGTTTCGGACAAGGTCCTTACTCATCGGCCTTGAATGTTGCAGCAAAGTTTTTTTATTTGTCTATAAATGTATTGGTTTTATATTTGTATATACGCCGATGAGTAAGGACCTTGTCCGAAACGCGTCCGGCGGGATGTAAGTGTTTTTAAATATGTTCTAATAAACTTGCTGTCAGTATGGTCCAGTGGCCCTGAAAAATACCTTTTTTCTTCTATACAGGTGTCACCACCAGAGATATTCCCTGACTACAGGTGTCACCACCAAAGATATTCCCTGACTACAGGTGTCACCACCAGAGATATTCCCTGACTACAGGTGTCACCACCAGAGATATTCCCAGACTACAGGTGCTTACATTTATTTGCTCAAACTGATGACTCCCTCCCCATCACCCTCTGATCGATCTTACCTTGAGATCCGGGATGCCGTAGCCTTTTCTCAGGGTGATCTGGAAGACCTCCAAGGAGCTGATGTATGCTGCCAGTCTGGTCAGACTCTGCTTCCCACTTCCCCCGACCCCAACCAGCAGAGCATTTCCTCTTGGGGACTCCAGGATGCGATTGATTCTGCAGCTGTATCAAGAAAAAAAACAAAAGAAAATCATAAAACTTGTCACAGATCACTGGCGGTTTTATATAATATTTCATAAAAATAAGATTAAAACAAAGTGATCAAAGCAAACGTGGCATTTCTCTGCAGTTTTTATTGGCATCACATGGAGGTAGATATATTATTATTATACCTTTTTAGATATATTATTATTATACTTTTTTTGTGGCATTTTGGTGACAGAAAAATGACAATTTTGCAATTTTAATTTTTTTTATTTTATTTAATTTTATTCATATTTTAAATATTGTTCATTTATTTATATTTTAAAATTATATTTATTTTATTTTCTATGTAATTTTTACTTTCTTTTTTCTTAGTTTCACTATGGGGTCTTGTGATCTCAGAATTTATTTATTGATATTTATTTTATTTAATTTTATTTAATCTTTTCTTAGTTTCTCTACGAGGTCTTGTGATCTCAGAATTTATATATTTTTTTTATTTAATTTTTATTTTATTATTTTTAGTTTCACTACGGGGTCTTGTGATCGTAGGCTTGACTTCACAGGAGACATAAGGTCTTTGGACGACCAATGACCTCTGGAACCTTTTTCTTTTTTATTTCAAAAGTATTTATTTTTTTTATGTATTTGTAAATTTATTTATATAAATATATTTTAATTAAAAAAATATTTTATTTTTACTTTATTTTTTCATTTTGAAAGCTTGGTTTCATAGGAGGAGGAAAATTAGGAGGAAAAAGGTTCTCCAAAAGACCGATGATCTCTGGAATCCGAGATTGCAAGGATTAAACACAGTGACCGGAGTGAACTCTGATCTCTGCTGTTAAGGGCAGATGCTGGCTGTATAAAGGAGCCGACACCGGAGGGATCCGGCTCTATAAACACCAATTAAAGTGTACTTCATTGGTGGTGCTTTGTACTTACATGTGGCTCATGGCATCCTCGAACAGCACCAGGTTCATGGCCGCGTTCACCTCGTTGTGGTTGTCCAGGGCATCCACCAGGATTTTGTTCAGCGATGGCCATGACTGGACCGGCATGTACTTGGGCTCTCCGACGCCATTGGCGAAATGGCAGAACATGTTCATGGTCCGGGCTTCTTCCAAAGTTTCATCGATGTCCTGTGGGACAAGAAGAGAAGAGGAGCGATCAGGTGACAGAAAAACCACAGTTACCACTGTACGGCCCAGAAGACGGCTCCGCTCACGTCATAGAACTTCTTCACCATGTCGCTCTGTATCTTATCAAACACCTCGAAGTCCTTCTCTTCCACCATTTTGTCGCGATAAACGCGGTTGGACTCGTGGAGATAAAGCTTTACCAGATCCTGGGGGGATTTCAGGCAGTCCGGGGTGGAGAACAAGATGCCCTGAAACAAGACCAAAATCATAAGGAACATTTTCATAGCTTCATAGTTTTAAAGGTTGAAGGTAGAGCCAGGTCCATGGAGATGCGGAGGAGGCGAGCACCTCCACTGTCATCCCTGTATTCTGACAGTAGGAACTTTACAATTTCTTCAATGAAACAAAAAAAAAGAAGATAAAAAAAACTCTGCCATTGTTTTCACATCTGGTTGTCTATCGAATCCTCGGAATCTACAGAATGTTCACAAATGAATCTACAGAATGTTCACAAATGAATCTACAGAATGTTCACGAGTCTATAAAATGTTCACGAGTCTACAGAATGTTCACTACTCTATAGAATGTTCATGAGTCTATAGAATGTTCATGAGTCTACGGAATGTTCACGAGTCTACAGAATGTTCACGAGTCTATAAAATGTTCACGAGTCTACAGAATGTTCACTACTCTATAGAATGTTCATGAGTCTATAGAATGTTCATGAGTCTACGGAATGTTCACGAGTCTACAGAATGTTCACGAGTTTTTAGAATGTTCACGAGTCTATAGAATGTTCACAAGTCTATAGAATGTTCATGACTTTACAGAATGTTCACGAGTCTACGGAATGTTCACGAGTCTACAGAATTTTCACGAGTCTATAGAATGTTCACGAGTCTATAGAATGTTCACGAGTCTATAGAATGTTCATGAGTTTACGGAATGTTCACGAGTCTACGGAATGTTCACGAGTCTACAGAATTTTCACGAGTCTATAGAATGTTCACGAGTCTATAGAATGTTCACGAGTCTATAGAATGTTCATGAGTTTACGGAATGTTCACGAGTCTACAGAATGTTCAAGAGTCTATAGAATGTTCACGAGTCTATAGAATGTTCACGAGTCTACGGAATGTTCACGAGTCTATAGAATGTTCACGAGTCTACAGAATGTTCACAAGTCTACAGAATGTTCACGACTCTATAGAATATTCATAAGTCTATAGAATGTTCATGAGTCTATAGAATGTTCACGAGTCTATAGAATGTTCACGAGTCTATAGAATGTTCACAAGTCTACAGAATGTTCACAAGTCTACAGAATGTTCACAAGTCTACAGAATGTTCACGACTCTATAGAATATTCATGAGTCTATAGAATGTTCATGAGTCTACGGAATGTTCACGAGTCTACAGAATGTTCACGAGTCTATAGAATGTTCACAAGTCTACGGAATGTTCACGAGTCTACAGAATGTTCACGAGTCTATAGAATGTTCACGAATCTACTGAATGTTCACAAGTCTACAGAATGTTCACGAATCTACTGAATGTTCACAAGTCTACAGAATGTTCACGAGTCTATAGAATGTTCACGAATCTACTGAATGTTCACGAATCTATAGAATGTTCACAAGTCTACAGAATGTTCACGAGTCTATAGAATGTTCACGAATCTACTGAATGTTCACGAATCTATAGAATGTTCACGAATCTATAGAATGTTCATGAGTCTACAGAATGTTCACAAGTCTACTGAGTGTTCACGAGTCTACCAAATGTTCACGAGTCTACGGAGTGTTCATGAACCTTCAGAATTTCACGAGTCTACTGAATGTTCATGAGTGTAAGGAATGTTCACGAGTCTATATATTACTCACGAGTCTATGGAATGTTCACGAGTCTACAGAATGTTCACGAGTCTACGGAGTGTTCATGAACCTTCAGAATTTCACGAGTCTACTGAATGTTCATGAGTGTAAGGAATGTTCACGAGTCTATATATTGCTCACGAGTCTATAGAATGTTCATGAGTCTACAGAATGTTCACGAGTCTATGGAATGTTTGCAAGTTTTATAACTTTTAAACTCTTTATCTTGCTCTGTCTTTTTTATTGGCCTGTTCAATTTTTTAATAGCTTTTTATTCCAACCCCCTTCTCCATCCATGTGCCACAATTGCAGGTAGCCAATGGGTTCACATCACAGCTGGTGGCCCCTGTGTTCACATCTCGTCTTCCTATGAAGCCTTGGATAGAAGATTGATATTACAACCGGTACAGGCACTCAGTTACAAAATGTTTATATTACCCTTCTTCCTAAATTAAAATTAAATAAATGAAGAAAAAGAATAAAAGGAATATTTGGAATTTCCGACTGATCAAAATCTAAGATTATTTAAGGAAAACAAAATATAAAAAAAGTAAGTGAAAGTCGTCATTTTCTGTATTCTGTTCTGCAGGTAATACATAATGTTTGCAGATAATTTCAGCATTTCTTCCTGACCCATTGTGTTATCAGAAGGTCAATGGGAAAGATTCCTGAGTGTGTAATATTGGTATAACGCCCCATCATCGTATCCAGCCTGTTAATCGGTGTCTGGGAAACCTGCTGCCACTGAGGGCTAAAATGATGAGAGGAGAGCGACGGCCGTCCAGAGGTGCCGGAGAATAACTGACAGCGATCATCACATACACAGTTATTATACCGCAATCCTGAGTGACGGCTCACTGACAGGTGTAATAATCAGCACCGCAGATGAGGACAGACAGACGGAGGCGTCACATAATATCCTGATTATCACAGCAAGAGGAAGCCTCAGAATAATGGAGAGGGGCTGACAGAGCTGCACTCACTATTCTGATGGAGGAGTCACTGTGTACATACATTACATTACTGATCCTGAGTTACCTCCTGTATTATACCCCAGAGCTGCACTCACTATTCTGCTGGTGCAGTCACTGTGTACATACATTACATTACTGATCCTGAGTTACCTCCTCTATTATACCCCAGAGCTGCACTCACTATTCTGCTGGTGCAGTCACTGTGTACATACATTACATTACTGATCCTGAGTTACCTCCTGTATTATCCTCCAGAGCTGCACTCACTATTCTGCTGGTGCAGTCACTGTGTACATACATTACTGATCCTGAGTTACCTCCTGTATTATACTCCAGAGCTGCACTCACTATTCTGCTGGAGGAGTCACTGTGTACATACATTACATTACTGATCCTGAGTTACCTCCTGTATTATACCCCAGAGCTGAACTCACTATTCTGCTGGTGCAGTCACTGTGTACATACAATACATTACTGATCCTGAGTTACCTCCTGTATTATCCTCCAGAGCTGCACTCACTATTCTGCTGGTGCAGTCACTGTGTACATACATTACATTACTGATCCTGAGTTACCTCCTGTAATATACTCCAGAGCTGCACTCACTATTCTGCTGGAGCAGTCACTGTGTACATACATTACATTACTGATCCTGAGTTACCGCCTGTATTATACTCCAGAGCTGCACTCACTATTCTGCTGGTGCAGTCACTGTGTACATACATTACATTACTGATCCTGAGTTACCTCCTGTATTATCCTCCAGAGCTGCACTCACTATTCTGCTGGTGCAGTCACTGTGTACATACATTACATTACTGATCCTGAGTCACCTCCTGTATTATACTCCAGAGCTGCACTCACTATTCTGCTGGTGCAGTCACTGTGTACATACATTACATTACTGATCCTGAGTTACCTCCTGTATTATACTCCAGAGCTGCACTCACTATTCTGCTGGTGCAGTCACTGTGTACATACATTACATTACTGATCCTGAGTTACCTCCTGTATTATACTCCAGAGCTGCACTCACTAGTCTGCTGGTGCAGTCACTGTGTACATACATTACATTACTGATCCTGAGTTACCTCCTGTATTATACTCCAGAGCTGCACTCACTATTCTGCTGGTGCAGTCACTGTGTATATACATTACATTACTGATCCAGAGTTACCTCCTGTATTATACTCCAGAGCTGCACTCCCTATTCCGCTGGTGGAGTCACTGTGTACATACATTACATTACTGATCCTGAGTTACCTCCTGTAATATACTCCAGAGCTGCACTCACTATTCTGCTGGAGCAGTCACTGTGTACATACATTACATTACTGATCCTGAGTTACCTCCTGTATTATACTCCAGAGCTGCACTCACTATTCTGCTGGTGCAGTCACTGTGTACATACATTACATTACTGATCCTGAGTTACCTCCTGTATTATACTCCAGAGCTGCACTCACTATTCTGCTGGTGCAGTCACTGTGTATATACATTACATTACTGATCCTGAGTTACCTCCTGTATTATACTCCAGAGCTGCACTCACTATTCTGCTGGTGCAGTCACTGTGTACATACATTACATTACTGATCCTGAGTTACCTCCTGTATTATACTCCAGAGCTGCACTCACTATTCTGCTGGTGCAGTCACTGTGTATATACATTACATTACTGATCCTGAGTTACCTCCTGTATTATACTCCAGAGCTGCACTCCCTATTCCGCTGGTGGAGTCACTGTGTACATACATTACATTACTGATCCTGAGTTACCTCCTGTATTATCCTCCAGAGCTGCACTCACTATTCTGCTGGTGCAGTCACTGTGTACATACATTACATTACTGATCCTGAGTTACCTCCTGTATTATACTCCAGAGCTGCGCTCACTATTCTGCTGGTGCAGTCACTGTGTACATACATTACATTACTGATCCTGAGTTACCTCCTGTATTATACTCCAGAGCTGCACTCACTATTCTGCTGGTGCAGTCACTGTGTACATACATTACATTACTGATCCTGAGTTACCTCCTGTATTATACTCCAGAGCTGCGCTCACTATTCTGCTGGTGCAGTCACTGTGTACATACATTACATTACTGATCCTGAGTTACCTCCTGTATTATACTCCAGAGCTGCACTCACTATTCTGCTGGTGCAGTCACTCACCTGGAATATGTTGGACAGATCGCGCAGGTTGAAGATGTAGTGGAACTTGATGGCGGTGGGCAGGAAGGTGGAGGTGACCTTCTGGTGGAGGGACAGTGCCAGGCTGATGAGCTGTGGTGTGGACTTCTGTAGGGCGGCAGGGAAGTTTCCCACTTTCAGGTGCTGGGACAGGATGGAGCTATAGATGGTGGAGAGGGCGTCCGTGCCCGGGAAGGAGAGGGCGAACACACTGAAGTGTCTCTGCAAAGGGGGACAAATGAAATCCGATAAATGGAAGTGTATCTAATCCTCTCCTGTGTGATACTGTCTGCTGAGCGGTGTATCTAATCCTGACCTGTGTGATACTGTCTGCTGAGCTGTGTATCTAATCCTCTCCTGTGTGATACTGTCTGCTGAGCTGTGTATCTAATCCTCTCCTGTGGATACTGTCTGCTGAGATGTGTATCTAATCCTATCCTGTGTGATACTGTCTGCTGAGCTGTGTATCTAATCCTCTCCTGTGTGATACTGTCTGCTGAGCTGTATCTAATCCTCTCCTGTGTGATACTGTCTGCTGAGCTGTGTATCTAATCCTCTCCTGTGTGATACTGTCTGCTGAGCTGTGTATCTAATCCTCTCCTGTGTGATACTGTCTGCTGAGCTGTGTATCTAATCCTATCCTGTGTGATACTGTCTGCTGAGCTGTGTATCTAATCCTATCCTGTGTGATACTGTCTGCTGAGCTGTGTATCTAATCATATCCTGTGTGATACTGTCTGCTGAGCTGTGTATTTAATCCTATCCTGTGTGATACAGTCTGCTGAGCTGTGTATCTAATCCTATCATGTGTGATACTGTCAGCTGAGCTGTGTATCTAATCCTCTCCTGTGTGATACTGTCTGCTGAGCTGTGTATCTAATCTTATCCTGTGTAATACTGTCTGCTGAGCCTTGTATCTAATCCTCTCCTGTGTGATACTGTCTGCTGAGCTGTGTATCTAATCCTCTCCTGTGTGATACTGTCTGCTGAGCTGTGTATCTAATCCTCTCCTGTGCGATACTGTCTGCTGAGCTGTGTATCTAATCCCCTCCTTCCTGTGTGATACTGTCTGCTGAGCTGTGTATCTAATCCTCTCCTGTGTGATACTGTCTGCTGAGCTGTGTATCTAATCCTCTCCTGTGTGATACTGTCTGCTGAGCTGTGTATCTAATCCTCTCCTGTGTGATACTGTCTGCTGAGCTGTGTATCTAATCCTATCCTGTGTGATACTGTCTGCTGATCTGTGTATCTAATCCTCTCCTGTGTGATACTGTCTGCTGAGCTGTGTATCTAATCCTCTCCTGTGTGATACTGTCTGCTGAGCTGTGTATCTAATCCTCTCCTGTGTGATACTGTCTGCTGAGCTGTGTATCTAATCCTATCCTGTGTGATACTGTCTGCTGAGTTGTGTATCTAATCCTCTCCTGTGTGATACTGTCTGCTGAGCTGTGTATCTAATCCTCTCCTGTGTGATACTGTCTGCTGAGCTGTGTATCTAATCCTCTCCTGTGTGATACTGTCTGCTGAGCTGTGTATCTAATCCTCTCCTGTGTGATACTGTCTGCTGAGCTGTGTATCTAATCCTATCCTGTGTGATA